>JAZAYU010000086.1:2226773-2551938 GCA_038501625.1 Corbicula japonica
TAGTAATTTAACTTTAACACACCCCGCTTATTTTAATTTTGTAAAACAATGGACATCTTTTTTGGCGTATGAATACATCTGGCGTGAAGATGATTTTGTTAGAAGTCGGCCAATTTTTTAAAAATTGTTTTCCTTTTTTGTTGTGTAAAGAGTACTGAAATACCAAATCCATATGAGGCTTGTCTGTTAGAATGTCTGGTAGCCTCGTTCTGCCTTCATTTACTGCGCTTCTACTAAATTTTTATTGGTCACCTAATTATACTTAAAGAAATTAGAAACGCAACTTCTAATATGAACTAAGGCATTGCCTCTTATCGAGCTCTAGCTTTAATAATCTCGGATAATGATTTATATTAAACAAGAAAAGTATAACACACACGTGTTATATGTGGACGGCATTCATGCTAATGATGTAATGTCCTTGAGCCAAGTTGTGGTTTGAATTGATTGTAGATATGAAGTGAATAGTTGTTTGACCTATGATATGAAATAGACATCAAGTATAAGTAGTTATATAAGTAGTAAATTTTATTAAATATCACATATGACTGGCAATTATGAAATTATGATATCTTCAAGAACATCAGCATGGATGAAAGATCCCTGGCTAGAGGGAAGTGGATATTGTCCGCATACGTTAAGCAATGTAGTAAAAACATTTAATTAGACTAGATATCACAAAACATAGACATGAGAACTTCTGACATACATGTAAATAGATGTTGCAATATTAAATGATACAAAGTAAAAAGGTGTTTTATGCAATCCACAGAGTAAACAATGGTTCCTTGTGATAAGATATTTGCTGTAAATTTAACAGAAAATTCTGAACCTTGAGTTAAGTTTCGCTCATCTGACATAACCTGAGCATTGAAATGTTTAACTGAAACTTATATAACAGTGTCAAGGTTTATATTTGTCAGGGAAAAGGCAAGCATTAATTGAAAAGATTCATAGAAATTCTCATAGTATTTTCATATCAAGCAGTTAAAGCATGCATTATATATTCTTGAGCTGGAGGTGGTCAGAAACAGGTGCAGTTTCAGTATCTTTATGGTGTATCATGACTAATCTTGTCTGTATATTTAAGTTAAAGATATTGTAGAATTAATATGGCTAATTATGTATGTAGGTATTCTTGCCAGTAATTATGTTAATATACTTAAGGACATTAAAAAGGACGGTGGGGATAATTGCATTTTGACAAGGAAATACACATATTATCAACATTTTTCACAGTTTCATAATACCGAATGCATTGCAGTAATATAGATACCAAAATTATGAAAATTTATTAATAATAAAAAAGTTACTGCGTAATAAAAACTGTATCCCGAAAATAAAAAAAAAACACTTTTTGCTAAATGTGACAATTAATTGGTTCAATCTGTTTCCTGTTGTTCATTGTCATTAAGTATATTTTATCAAATGTAGAAATTAAATGTATTGTTTTTGTTGTTGTTGTAATTGTTTTTTAGATGCAAGGCAGGTATTGAAGCTGGGGACGAGAAGGATATTATTATTAATTGATTAGGGCAAATGGTTCCAAATTTATAGTACCATAATTCAAAAGAGAAAAGTTATATAGATGCCTCAAAATTACTATTGGTTTAAACAGTATTTATTTCAAATAATACAAATACATCGATGTATAACAGAGCAAGACAATACATATATATTTGAGAGGATGAGAAAACAAGCTATCAGATGATAGCTTATATTAATTCTTCTCCCCGACAATTACTATTCTGCCATGCAAAAAATGTCTACAGCTAAAAGATTGACTTAATTTTCTATACCTAAAGCGGAATATAAGAGGCTCGAATAGGGTCTGGATTTTTTTCTGTAGGTCCTTTTCCTCCAACAAAATATCAACTGAATTTGCATGTCCACTTTTAATTTTTTTTTTGCTTTGTCAATAATGAAATACAACTTGTATTCATTTGTGGGTATAAAGATTTTGGTTTCAGATCATGCATCAACACAAGCTAATTTTTAGTAAACTGAATGCAAGTCATACAAAACTTTGTACAGCTAACAAGGTTGCTTAGGTCAATGATCTTAGCAGTGAATCTATTTTTAGCATATTGGTTACCTATACAATATTTACATGCAAAGGGAGAAAAATCAAACATAACTTACTGAAAGTGGAGAGCAGTCAAACATAACTTAATGAAAGGGATGTTCAAAAAGTTCTTCTACCTCGTCAAATTCACTCAACAATTTCACTTCAAAAACTAAGGTTTCTACCCATAAAAACGTTTATAACATTACATTTCATTTCTAAAACAATAACTTTGAATACTAAGTAACAAAAAACATGTATTTACCATGTATTAACCAAAACAACATCTTTCCTGAACTTTTTTAGTAACCCTCTTTTCTCTCTTGGGTCAAACTAATTGTACATATTAAACATCCTCTATTAATAGTTAATAATAAACATAATACATGACCCATAATTCGTCCAGAAAATAATTTGTTTCTAACATTTGTTAGCCTTCTCATGCACCATAACAGTATGTGATTTTTGGAAAGAATTTAAGTCTACATCAACTTAATTCAGCTGGACAACTGGCAATCTGACTTTTACTAAACATTTGGGTTTTTAATGTGTAAACACAAAAATTAAGGCTTCTTGCTTAAATTTACAACCCAAATGTTTTCCATTACCCCAATCAATGCAATATTGAATATTGATAAATTCTTCATTGATACATGTAATTTCTAAATATTATGTCACATTGTCACATGTGCATGAAAATTAATATATTATTGTCTGAAAAATAATTTTTTTTTTATTTTTTTTTTTAAATGTTACCTTGATTACACTTGCGTTTGAACCTTGCAATTGCACATAATTGCCCCATGCTATTCAAAAAATATATATGCATGTATATGAATAAAGTTATAATATAGACCTAAAAAGTACTGTTTTAATATACATGTTCATCACATTAACACCACATTGAGACTTTAATATGTAGTGTGATACATCACCTAGATTTTGGGGCATATTTTTGCAAAGTCATTTGAAAATATCTCCAGGAATGACAATGACATAGGAATTTTCAGTTATTAACATCAGAAATTTGAAGCTATAGATGCTGTGTGAAAAATATTGTGACAATATGGTACATATTTGGTGACAATAAGGTACATATTTGAGCCAAGTTACTTGAATGTGAATGATAGAATTACTTATTTAAGTTGAAAAATAGTTCAGCTATTGGGCCAGAATGGATGAAATAATCTCAATCAAATTGAATAAATTAAACATTAACATGTACAATGTCATGTAGTCTGATTATCGATATGTAGCACTCCTTTACAGGTCTTAGTAACTGATTTGTTACAAAATGCTTCTTTATATCTATTTTCATTACAAATGAATAGCAGTTGCCAATCAAATGTATAATAACAATGTAAAGAGATTATTGTTTGCAAAAATGAACACATCAATTAGCAATAAAATAATATTCATAACCAACTTTTAGATCTCTGTCTGGTAAGTATTTTATAAATGTAATATATACTGGAAAATGTGAATTTCAAATTCTGAAGCTCATTCCAGTTGGTATTTTCTTGATTTTGTTTTTTTCATTGCAGAAATGTAGGCAAAACTACTTTAAAATAGGTAAATTTCTCTTTAAAAAGTACCATATATTAAAAAATGTAAACTTCTCTACTGTTAAAATTGCTAAAACACAAACATACAAAAGAAAAAAAATCATTGTTTTTATTATGAATGCAACTTCCAGTTTTCTGTCCAGCTTAAGCAGATCCAAGTACCGGTATATTCAGATGTTTACATGTATTTAAAGAGGCCAAAAAACCCACTGACATGGCAAGAAATGTTTTTCTTCCTCTTCACAGCAATCTACTTTTTTTCAACAATTTAAGTGATTATGAAAGCTTTGATTTTTTTATTTTCTAAAACACACATTTTTGATGCTGAGCAAATTTAGTGACACCATGAATATTTAACAAAATTTGCAAAAATAAAACAAAACAAAACAGACACCTTGTAAATAGTGTATTTGATTATACATGTACCTCACATACATATTTTGATTATTAAATCATGTTGAAATGTGCACTTGACAGAAAATATGGTAATAATAGAACACTTTAAATTCCCAAAATGAGCACTAACTTGATATTTGACGCTATTCTTGGTACACATGTATTCTGCTTTCTGGTCAAACTTTTTGGTCCCAACTGCTGATAATATATTGGAGATTAACCCTTTCCTACATGTAAACACCTTTATGGCATGGAAAAACTGTGTACATTCGGATTAGCCAGCACATCCATGATGTCTGATCAGGATCTGCAATGTTCACTTGTTTAAATCATTAGGTTATTTCTGACCAAAAAGTGAACAGTGCAGATCTTGATCAGATGTGCCAGCTAATCTGGATTTTCACTGGTCTCACATGGGTAAAAAGGCATGTCTGTAGAGTAAAAGGGTAAATTTCTCGTTTATTTAAAATCTCATATTACTGTGTATTAAAATTAAAAGGTAATACTCAGTAGTTACTTTGAGAAAATTATTGTCTATAAAATGTATAAAACCTTAAATTTCATACATTTAGGACAATCTGTCATGTATTTGGCCAAAATATATAATATAATAAAACAATTGTTTCTGGAGGTACCATGTCACATAGGCCACAAGTCAATTCAGGTAGTACTTGTTAGTCTATTGTATATGGCAATCACTGTAAAGAGTTAGTTTTGTTTTTAGATTTACACAAGCTTTTAAAAAATAGTATTATTGTTTAATTGATATCTAAAATTTGGCTTGTCATCCTGAAACCCAAGAACAAATAAAAACATCATCTGATTGTCATTTTTGCTTTAAAAATTAGACTGTCATCAAAAAGTAAATTAATTTATGTTACAGCAATAATCTCTTCCCTACACCTACCCAAGATTTTGATTCAATCAGTTTTGTCAGGGGAGGTGTAGGTGCTGTAGTTTTTTAAAATGTAACTCAACTATAAAATCAACTGTTAATGGGAGAACTTTTTCAGTAAATATTAATTCAGACATTGATTGACAAACAGATAATATTTTTTATGTTTTAACTTGAAACGCTTTAAATTGTGGCATTCAATATGTAGGACAGACGGGACGCCCTTTGAAAACACGTTTTAGTCAGCACTGTTCTAAAATACGAAACAGTAATAAAATCAATACATATTTATATAAACATTTTAAACAATCAGGCCATACTTTAAACACGTTAATATTCAACCTGTGGAAAAAATTATATTTGATAACAGTGCTTCTAGAGCATTTAAAATTAGAGCAAGACTTGTTTCAGAAGATAACTGGATAAAGAAACTACAAACTCCTTATCCACTTGGTTTAAATGATAATATTTATCAAGAGGGCAATATTTGAAAAAAAAGGAAATTTTGACATTTTTGGTTTGCTTCAAATACGAACACGAAAATCGAGGTCACATGGGATAAGGACTAATGGTAACATCAAAAGAAAATCTCGTGTTTATTGTTCTATTCATGACCTTCAAAATATTTTAAAACATTCTGGTAGACACGCTATGCTTTCACGTTTGGCTTCTCTTTCTATTTCATGTTTACAAAAAGTAGATAAGGAAGCCGATGATATTGTTAAAAGAACTCATCCACATTATGAAGTTGCTAGCCTTACTCAGTGTTACACTCGACACGTTCTCAAACCACACATTGATTTGGAATCTGATCACCAAAGACATTTCCTGAAAATTTCATTTTTAAATAAAGGTATATATTTTATTGGTTACATCACTACTGATGATTTTAATTTTAATATAGTAAATTTTCCGTTTCCGTTTCTAGACGGCGATGTTCCTCGTGCAACTTCTTACGGGGTTTATATCTCACAGCTTGTTCGCTTTTCAAGAGCTTGCAACGATGTAAATGATTCCAATGAACGTAATCTTTGCATTACAGAAAAACTTTTAAAACAAGGTTATCGATATCACAAATTAAGGAAAACCTTTTGCAAGTTTTATCGCCGATATCCGGTTTTAAATAATAAATACAGCTGCAGTTTAAAATCACTATTGCAACAAGGAATTTCACAGCCAGTTTTTTTATGGAGATTTAATTTATAAACGTAAGAAGATAAAAGGCGATCTTAATTTCTCCCAGTTATTCGTAAAAACCATCTGTAAATTTAAAAAGAAAGGTTACCAACATGATATTTTACAGCGCTCTGCAGGCCTGGTGATTAACCCATCTACAGTTGGTCATTATGCTTACCTCTTTGGTTGCACGACGGTGGCAGGGGTTTGAGAGTTTATGAAGGTTTATGGGGAAATCTTTTCTTAAAAGAACTTAGAAGCTCGATTTGTTTCTTTTATCACTGTCATCGTGTTCTTGCTGATTTTACTCCATGTGCTCTGGTCTCGGTAAGATCATTGAGTACCTGCCCTTTGGCTTTGCAATGCTTTTAAATTCTTATGTTTATATGTTTGTATGCTTTTGCATGCAACATTGTTGAGCTGATGGGTGGGTTGGAGTTATTTCACCAAGACAATTTGTACTTGTTTTGTGATACGAGAACCTGTTGGGGCAAGTGTGAGGTTTTTGCACCCAAGAACCTGGTTTAAACCCCCGGTGGCAATTTGTTTTGCCACTGACCGTTCCAAGGCGGTATCCCCAAAGGTTCTCTTCTTCGTTAATTGTTTGTGGCGTCCTATTTGAATTGACATACTTATATAAAACATGCACTCTCTCTTCCTCTCTTCTTTTTTCGCTGCGTGGGGAGGCTGTATTTTGTGAGTGTGGCGATTCCTGATATGCATATATTGCTTTTTCATAACATATTATTTATTTATGCATTTTGACATGAATGTAACTTTCTAGGCCGACATGTAGAAGTTGTAGACACACCCGGCATATTTGACAATCTTGCAAGGACAGAAACAGAGCTTATCAATTCACTCCTTCTGACTATGCCTGGATTTCATGCGATTGCTAATGTCCTCAAATGTGCAGAGAAAACAACAGATGAATTTAAGAAACTTCAAGACCTTTTCTTCGATTGGTTTGGACCAGGAGTGGAGCATTTTCTTTTGGTATTTTAACCTGGTGTAGCTCAGTTGAGATGAAAGATGAATACCTATTTAAAAATCCACAGAGCAAACTTACAGAACTTATTCAAAGGTGTGGGGGAAGAGTTTCAGAAATTGAAAACAAGGGATCGCGACGACTAAAGGACAGCCAAATCAGAAAGATATTTGAGACAGTAGACGCAATAAAGGCTGCAAATGGTAACCGTTGTTTTACGAATTTAACTCGCTCAGTCGTACTTTCAGAAAAAAATTTTCTTCGATAAAAGGCTGGCTGGATAACATTGATTATTTCCTTCCTGTGAATACTGTTCCATAAAGAATCGGAAATACTGTTTTCATTTCAACTGAAAACACAGATGATGAAACCCAATATCTTCCAATAGTTGACGCAACAACAAATGAAAGGAGTCCAAGCACATCAAGCATGGTGGCATTTAAATGTTCGGGAAAAGATCAGGAAAGGAAAATGCTAACAAATGCATCAGCACATTCATGCCTAAAAGAAGGTATGCAACAGCAATTGTCGTTATCTCGAGATGGAAGTTTACAAAGTTCTCATATTAATGATATTGAGAGAGGTTCAGCGAATGAAGAAATCGGAGAATATGGACTTGGAAGTGATTATCTAGAGGTAAATTAGTTACTCGAAACGTCCGTCGAAATCGGTTTGGTTGTGCAATATAATAGGTCGTCGTTTATTAAGTAACGCTACTCAAATACCACAATGAAAAATAAATTTAATGCATAACTTCCCTTTACTAAATAATATAGTGTCTGCATTGTTCCTTATCTGTTCAACCTCAAAGCACGTGTCAGTCAGAATTGAAACAGTAAACTTGTTATCAAAAGTTACATCCCACACGCATCTCAAGGTATGTAACCTTGATGTTTATCTGAAAGTGTGATACGAGTTGTCATGAAACCAGTGTCCAGATCCAACCTGGCTAACTCTGGATAGTGTATATTTTGTTACGTTACATGTAATACAGTTCAATGGTGCTGCCGATCTGAGTGATTTGAATTACACACAGACAATTGTAGCACAAGATGGGTTTGTGACAATGCCAATTTTGACAAAGGGCTTCAAACTCTAGTGCCACAGCTCCTATCTGTATGCTATCCAAAACCTAGACATAGCCTTCATTGTCCTCCTGTACAAAAATGCATTCTCGGTCTTATGAATTACCGGAACTAATAGGCTGCAATACCCTCACCCGCACCCAACCCTGTGGATATTCAAATTCATTTAAAAAGCTACAAGAAACCAATTGAATTGCGTTTAAAGAACTATTAAATTCAGATTTGGTTTGTAGCATTTTTTTTAAAGAGTATGTTTTGAAATTAAAAAAGTTCAAAATGATAAAAGCAAAGAACTAAAATTACGATTGACGGAGCATGAATTATATAAAACCTTAGTCTAAGAATCCCACTTAAGGTCTTTTTTAATTATGTCCTTGGTTTTGAAAATTGAACTTATATATTTTTCATTACAAATTATTACTGTTTCTTTTTCGAGATTACTGCTAAAATGACAGCTGTCTACCGAAAATAAAAAAAAAAGGGTTTTGATTAGAATATACAAATCGACTGAATTACGCTAACATTGCAGAATTACACCCACAACATTCATTATGAATTTTCGAATCAGCAATGCGCGCCTCGTTTAGAAACCTCGTTTAGGTAAAACCCGTTCTGTACGAAACATTGTGACAAGGATCTACATGTAGTCCAAAATATTTTTGTAGAGCAAATATATTTGTATATCAACACCATTATTTCACAGTATGATGGGACTTATATGTTCTAGATATTGAACTTTTTGAGTAATTGCTTTTCGAGTACCGGTAATCACATCTTTTCTTAAATAAATATATATACATATATGGAAAATGGATTGGACCGGCAGTCGATATCGAATTAACCCATCATTTCGAGTTAGGCTATCGGATTTCGAGTTATTGCAATTCCACTGTAAATTTATTTTTTTACGAAGACCGAATATATATTGGAATCAGTGCTGAAAAATGTTGGAAAATCATTAAATTACGCATAAAACACATTCTTTTTCAAACGCTACCGACGCACGAAGTAGTGTGTATATGTACGTGCATTGGTATTTACGTTAAAATCCAGGTTTATCGAACAGGAGCAGCTTGGGGTTTGTTCTGGCTAGCTCAGTTTGTTGGTCGCAGGAAATCGCTGCCAGCTAGAGAGCAAAACATGTTTCTCCCAGTGACTACAAAAGGAAAATTTGTCATTCATGTTTGTTTTGTTTGTAGTCACCGGGAGAAACGTGTTTTGCTATTAGACCGGTGGCCAGGAACATGTTTGCTCCCCCCTTAGGGAATTTTGTAGACATGATTTTTCTGAAAGCCTGTTATGTCCTGGATATTTTGCAGTTTGTTTGCACTCTGGCGAGTGGGGCATAAGGTTGTTACGGAGGTTTTAATATGTTACCCCTAAAATTTGTAGAAAAAAATATATGGATTTTGAATCTTTAATTCTGCTCTATTCAGGATACGATTTAATAAAACTTATATTTTTATATAAGGATGAAGTATTATCTGTTGATTGATGTAGTTTTTATTTCAAAATTTTTGCACTTAGGTAACATATTTAGTGTATAACATGCATAACCTTAAAAAGATGAAATTTAAGTCAGAAAATTACCTGTAGGATTTTTATTTGCAATCAAAATTTGGCAATAATACATGTTTTTGAAAGCTACATAATCAAACAATATAAAACATTGTAATTTTCATAAAAATCACACTGGCTATTATAATAATTTTTCCATAATCTTATATGTTACCATATCGCTAATTCAAACGTTATATTCATATTTTGGGATAAACAAGCATAAAATATTGAGTTTAATTAAATTATTGAGCTTTATAAATGCAAGTGTTCTTGAAACTTGCATGACTTCAAATTTTCAACATACATAACATATGTTACTTATTAAAATAAGGCTTATTTCCTTGTTTTTATTTTTATTTTTAATGGTGTTAGCTGATATCTATTTGAAGAAATTAACTATGTGTGCTCTGTGCAATGTCCTGATGTTTGTTAGCCCTGTGTAGATTTCTAAATACATTCACAGACGTTTTTTTAAACTAATATTACTGATTGAATGAAGTATTTTCTCTAAAACTGATATTGTTGTACAAAGAACTGATTACATTTACAAAACTGTATCACGACTATGCAATCATTTTAGATTAAACTATAAAATAATAATAATACTAAGAAGTTTATAGTGTATACTATGTTATGTAATGTTATGTTATGTGGTTAAAATGTTAAAGTGTTTAAGCTTCTCAATTGTAAGCCTTCAAATCTCCATAACATTTAATTCCCATGCATTACAATGCATTTATGAATAAAATTCTAAAAAAATAACTTTTAGAATTGGTTCCAAAAAGTAAAAAGACAAGAGATAAAAAGATTGCTTAGAAAAGTGTTACAAACAAAACTAATTAAAATTAATTATATGTTACCTTATTATTTAAATAATGTTTTTAGAAAGATCACTTAGAATAAAGAAAATAAATTTCTAAACCGTGTTTTTCTCCGGTAGTTTGTATCTAGAGTCATTCATAATGTGAATATAAACTATATTTACTAAAAACAATGTTGAAAGCACCAGTTCTGATCTTTTAGAGCAATAATAACTGACATTGCTGTTAAATAAAACATGTGAAATAAGAAAAATAAATTATCTTAAATGAAACATTATTCCCATAATTCTTAAGAAATTTTAAAGCTTTCTTTGAACAAAGAAAGCTTAAAAATTTCTTAAGAATTCCTTAAGATCTTTGTAGAATGTTATTTTTATTAAAGACAAAAAGTGTTAAAGAGAAACATCCTAATTTGAAAGACAATCTGTGTAAAGCAGGTGATGGTAAGCTAACAGACAAGTTAACGTTGGCTTAATAATTTTTTAGGTAAAAATTATTTTACTTGAGTCAAAAAATTGCAATATAATGCTCATGCTGTTTCAATGTTTTACAAATTCTACACTGAACCTTAGTATTTTAGATGAATAAAACTACTTTTAAAAACATTTCGAACATCAGATAATTTAATCAGCTAATTAGTGTTAAGTTTAAATTAAGTAGCTTTTAAATTTGTTATATATCAATTATAATATTATATTAAAATATTTATAAAAATGTTAATTAACTAATCATTTGCGGTTTCTTGCTTTTCTTTTCTTATTATTTTTGCTGGTTATTAAAGTAAAAATTGGTAACATATTACAGGATGACTAAACACATAAATAGAACAATAAAATGATAAAAAATGTTAATTTTGTTTATTATTTCTTTTCTACATTTTTTTTAGATCAAATTAATGTTATCTGTCTCAATCGAGAGAATCTAGACTTAGCTTTAGACTGGATGCAACAACCCATGATTATTGCAAACGTAAGCTGTATTACAATGTTGTCACTGAGTCATATTGATAGCTTTATTGTTAATTTAAAAAAATTAAAATAGGACGAACTTAAACCATTTACATCATACACATTTATTTCAAGACATATTGAGCAGTACACATATCATTAACCTCTGAAGTTTAACTACATTTAAATTAAAAATAAATTTACTGTTTAATATCACCAGCATCAATACCTTAATTTCCTTTTGTAACATAATTCTTAATATATATTACCTATTTTAATACAAGATACATAAAGTGCAGGAAGGTTGGTAACTAAAATACGTTCTTTTGGGTAACATATTTAAAAATGGTGATTTATGATATGGTATTTAGTTTTATTATGATATAAAGCTAACTAATCGTTAAAACTCATGAAGATGTATATTTAAACAAAAACAATTACACCAAAACTTCAAATTTATAAACCATAGGCATAAGTATATGATATAGCATAATACTAAAGTCACATATATTACTTAAGTTATATATAATATTAACAAAGTGTTTAACACAGTTTACCTTTAAATCACACAATATGTCTTTCAGAGTTTATTTCTTTATTATTTATTTTATTTATAAATATTTTATTTGCTATCTTTGAGATATTTTTTCCATTGTTTTTATGCCCCCGAAGGGAGGCATATAGTAATCGCACCGTCTGTCCGTCCGTCCGTCAGTCCGGCAAAATGTTGTCCTCGCTTCTTCTCCAAAACAGCTTGAGGGATTTCATTGAAACTTCACAGGAGTGTTTGTCATCACGCCTTGTTGTGCATATCGTCAGGAATTTCTGATTGGATTATTTTTTGCCGAGTTATGAGCACTTTGTCATTTTTTGCTAACCCTAACCCTAACCCTAATTCTTGTCCTCCCTTCTTCCCCAAAACCGCTTGAGGGATTTCATTGAAACTTCACAGGAGTGTTTGTCACCAAGCCTAGTTGTGCATATCATCAGGAGTTTCCGCTCAGATTATGTTTGGCCGAATTATGAGCCCTTAGTCATATTGAAACTATAAAGGTGAAATAATGAGCCCAAATGGCATCATTCTGAATTTACTATAACTTCTATATAGAAATCTTGTCCATGCTTCTTCTCCAAAACTGCTTGGGGAATTTCATTTAAACTTCACAGGCATGTTTGTCACCTAGCCTAGTTGTGCATATCGTCAGGAGTTTCTGTTCGAATTATTTTTGCCAGAGTTACGGGCCCTTAGTCATTTTTTTACTATAACTTCTATATAAGAATCCAGTCCATGCTTCATCTCCAAAACCACTTGGAGGATTTCATTGAAATTTCACAGGAATGTTTGTCACCAAGCCTAGTTGTGCTTAACTTGAGGAGTTTCCACTTGGATTATTTTTGCCAGAGTTACAGGCCCTTGGTCATTTTCTAACTATTACTTTTATATAAAAATCTTATCCACCCTTCTTCTTTAAAACCCTTTGGGGGCTTGCATTCAAATTTCTTAAGAATGTTTGTCACCTAGTCTAGTTTAGCTAATGACTTGAAACTTTAATCATATGTTCGGCATGTAGTGTAGATGTGCGTGACATACCATACTAGACCATACTATACTATACTACACCACACGACACCTTACCATACCATACCATACCATACCATACCATACCATACCATACCATACCATACCATACCATACCATACCATACCATACCATACCATACCATACCCCACCCCACCCCCACACAACACCACACCCCACCCCACCATTATACAAATCTATACTATACCATACTATATTATACTATATTATACCACACTCCACCCCACCCTACAATACCATATACAATACTATACCATACTATATTGTACTATACTATAATATATCATACCTTACCACACCACACTACACTCCACCACACCACACTACACCACACTACACCACACCACACCCAAAACCACCATATACAATATTATACTATGCTATGCTATTCCATACCACACCACACCACACCACATCCACACCACACCACTCACCACACCACACCACACCACACCACACACCACACCACTCACCACACCACACCACACTCAAGTGGGCATTTAAAATAATTGTAATATTCTCACCTTTTGCAGTGAGATTAATAAGTGACTTTTTTAATTATCATTTTAGTCCATAAAACACTTTTCATCCAGTGAAATGTAAACTCTAGTCAAATTCACTCTCTAAATTCCTGTTTCCCTAACTATAATCCTGATGGAAGCAAGCAGTTGCTACAATGTATGAAATCCTTCCTAAAGTTTTCAAATAAAGCTTGGATTTTATTGGAGCATGTAATGTATCCATGGCAACATCTTTGCTTTCTGGAAAATGATGTAATCCCAGTTTGCACCTTCTATGGTGAAATGGTCAACAGGTCATACACTTTTCTAAAGCATAAAGCTATACTAATGCTATACTTTCACAAAATGTTAGAGTTTAACAATATACTAATGAAATACTTCATACATAACTTCTTGAATCGCTATACTAATTCTATACTTGCTCTTCAAGAGGCAAAGAATAGCATTGAGTATAGAATTAAATGCTATACTAATACTATACTCTAACTCTATACCAAATAGTATTTTATTGGTATAGAATTAATATAGAATTGGTATAGAATAAAATTTTATTTTTGTTTGGGTTGCTTATTTTTAGCTCACCTGTCACGAAGTGACAAGGTGAGCTTTTGTGACCGCCTGATGTCCGTCGTGCGTCGTCAACAATTGCTTCAATCGACTTCTTCTCTGAAACGGCTTGGCCAATTTTGATGAAACTTTCCACGGATGTTCCTTGCAGGAAGCTCTTCCAAAGTTGTTCAAAGAAATTAATTCCATGCAGAACTCTGGTTGCCATGGCAACCGAAAGGAAAAACTTTTAAAATCTTCTTGTCTGAAACCACAAGGCCTATAGCTTAGATATTTGGCATTTAGCATCCTCTAGTAGAACTCTACAAAGATTGTTCAAAGTATTTCCCTGGGGTCAAAATTGGCCCCGCCCAAGGGGTCACTTCATTTTACATAGACTTATATAGGAAAAACTTTAAAAATCTTCTAGTCTGAAACCACAATGCCTAGAGCTTATATATTTGGCATTTAGCACCCTCTAGTGGAACTTTACAAACATTGTTCAAATTATTTCCCTGGGGTAAAAATTTGCCCCGCCCCAGGGGTTACTTCATTTTACATAGACTTGTATAGGTAAAACTTAAAAAATCTTCTTGTCTGAAACCACAAGGCCTAGAGCTTAGATATTTGGCATTTAGCATCCTCTAGTGGAACTCTACAAAGATTGTTCAAATTATTTCCCAGGGGTCTAAATTGGCGCTGCCCCAGGGGTCACTTCATTTTATATAGACTTATATAGGAAAAACTTTAAAAATCTTCTTGTCTGAAACCACAAGGCCTAGAGCTTATATATTTGGCATTAAGCACCCTCTAGTTGAACTCTTCGAAGATTTTTCAAATGATTTCTCTGTGGTCAAAATTGGCCCAGGGGTCACTTCATTTTATATAGACTGATATAGGAAAAACTTTAAAAATCTTCTTGTCTGAAACCACAAGGCCTAGAGCTTATATATTTGGCATTAAGCACCCTCTAGTTGAACTCTTCGAAGATTTTTCAAATGATTTCTCTGTGGTCAAAATTGGCCCAGGGGTCACTTCATTTTATATAGACTGATATAGGAAAAACTTTAAAAATCTTCTTGTCTGAAACCTCAAGCTGAGAGTACTTTTGTACTCAGGTGAGCGATATAAGGGCCATCATGGCCCTCTTGTTATTGAATTTATGTAAATAGAACTTTAAGGAATTTTTTGGTCCAGCTTTTTTCCTTTCCCTCTCTAACGACTTTTTTACGTGTCTTACTGCATGCAAAATAAAGATACATCAGTAACATTCATTTGTGCGAAGTAACTTTTAATGACATTTTATCGTTAATAAAAATTTTGATAATTTTCCTTCCACTGATGATCCTGCAGGGGAGGAAAGTAATTGTCACTAAATTATACCTATTTCCTTTCAAAGCTACATTTCGGGGGCATATGTCACTATCAAGTGACAGCTCTTGTTTTCCAGATACTTTTTGTTTTCGGAATTTCAAAATATATGTATTTATTTACATACATTAAACAAGAAGTGTGTCTCAATGTGACTTTATTACATTTAAATACTGCATTCTTATTTATATTAATGAATTAAGCAAATAAAACAGAAATTACTTGCTAATGTAAGTAAGAAATGTTTCATATAACTTTTTAAACTAGGTGTTGATGATAAGTAACATATCTTATTGACTATTTATAGACCTATACATTAGGTTGCAGATGTTTTATTGCATTAAAAATTGAAAAAAAAATCCTGGTGTAGAAAAATGGGTTTATTTCAGAATTATAATATTATTTATAATTATAATTGCCAATTATTGCTTCAACGCATAAAATTTTCTCAAAGGTCACATATTCAAACAGGCGTTACGGTAAAACACCCCACTCGCCAGAAAGCAACAAATGGCAAAATGCGAAGAATGGGATAGGCTTTCAGAAAAACATACCTTTCAAAATTCCCCCAGGGGGGAGGGGGTCTAGTGGCAGCTCAAGGTCTATTTCATTTATGGCTTGTTTTTCCATTTTCTTTTCTTTCAGTAACATATTTCAATATAGCGTTACGGGCCTATGTCCCAATGTATATCACTGTATTAAATTTGTCCTGAATTCTCATTTATTTTACTATATTTTACATATAAGCACAAATTACTTGCTACTGCATGTAAGAAATGTTCCATACATCTTATTTTACTAGGTTTTTATGTTAAGTAACATAACTTAATCACTATTTTAAACCAATACCTTAGGTTACAGATGTTTTATTGCATTATTAATAGAGATTAGAGCTTCCTAGTGTAGAATAAATAGATTTATTTTAGAATTTTTACAATTATCAAATGTTTCATTCGTACACAAACTTTTTTTCAAAGGTAACATATTCAAAAAAGCGTTACGGAAAAACGCCCCACTCGCCAGAGTGCAAACAACTTGCAAAATGCGTAGAATGGTATAGGCTTTCAGAAAAATATACCCTTCAAAATTCCCTTAGGGGGGGAGGGGGTCTATTGGCAGCTCAAGGTCTATATTGTTCTAGTAATGTTTATTGAACTAAATTCTAAGACGTTGTTAACCTTGATAAAGAAAACCTTCCTGTGACTGTAGTTTAATACTCTAGTGGATGATCTGGAAGTTTGAACTCCCGGCAGTAAGGCTACACTCAGTGTAAGAAATTGTTTCATTTTTCTTTTTTTTTTCATAATTCCTGATTGACCTTTAACATTTATATGCCCTATAAATGATATCTGAAGTGAAATAAAGATTTATTATTATTAAATAACACGAAATTGTATGAAAATAGGAAACCACATTCCCCCTTACTTCAACTACCGGTATATTGTGACAAATGATACCTCCTTAACAAATGTACATTAACATTGTTCCTTTCAACTTCGTGAACATTATGTTTGACTGGTAGTGATTTAATTTATATCCATTGATGTAAAGGAGCTTACGGGAGATGAGGCCCGGCATCTAGTGGTTCAATACTAGTACATTGACAAACGGGTGGAGGTTTCGGAGTTTTTTTCTCAAAAACAAAAGCGGGATTTTATTTCAGTTTTGTCTAGGTGAGTCGACCACATTCTTAAAATTCTATATTTTAACAAGCAATTCCTTACTCCTTTTGCTCATTTTTAAACTGTAGACGACATATTTGTATCAAGTTTCAATGATGAAATCAAAATATATATGTCACTCGCATATGGGTTTCGTACTGTATACGTCACGTCATGGAGTTCCAATGATGATATCACAATATATGATTCACTCGCGAATTGCAACAGAAGTAGTTTGGTAGAAATGTAATAAGAACTTATTTATTAATCAATTACAAATAAATCAATAATAGTTATGCGTTATGTTTAAAGCTAAAGAAAGCCTTTGTTGATTTTGTAGTTCGCGTTCTTAAACCTTTTATAAATTAGAGTCCAATCCCCAAATTCTCGTCTTCTCTTGACAACGTTCAATTGTAGAGGGCTAGACACACGCAAGCCTGCATTCCGTTCCGGGTCCAGGGACCTGGTCCCATTTCCAGTAACCGAGGTCTAATAGAGCAGCAAATGTGCAGAGGTTTTGTGAGTGATCTAATTTGAAAAAAAAACAAGGGCACGTAGCCATTTAGAGGTAAAAACCACGCTTAAATCTGTAACTCGCCATTGCCTTTATTTCCATCCACCCCATCCAGGCAAACCTTGTGCTCGAGCTGAACCATACCAAGAGCCACCACTCCTGGGCGCGCAACAATATTTCAGCGATGTTTGTGTTAAATATACAAACATTACTTATAACTCCTCACCTTGGTGATCTAACAAAAGTAACAGATAGATGAAAAGGGAACTTTGAAGACCCTCGACCACAACAAGTCTTTGTACTGACGTTTAAGGACCTTACTATATTGAGATGCGTAAATTGACAGTGATAGATATGTTCAAAGTAGCTCTTAACCCCATTTTACAGGATTTATCGCTTGTGCCAACAGTTTAAATCTAGACCAACTGGCACATCGTTCTGATCAGAGTCTGCTCTGCTAACCAAATGAATCTAAAAGCGAACTGTATAGATTTTAATCAGACGGCACGGATATGCAGGCTGATATAGATCTACATTGTTCAGCAATGCTATGTCACTGGTAAACTAACGAATTCCGGAGCTCACTCGGTGAAATATATTTCTTTCTTGTTCTTTACTGGTTAAAACAAATATTTGGTGTGTTTATTCGATGTACTCGAATTTCAGGAGCAAAAATTTAATTTTAACGATTGATATAGGTAGACTATTGGTTATTTATTTATTTGTATTTTATTTAACAACAATAACATGTTATTTTGATTTTTAAATATTTCACCACACCCAAATTCGAAACTGCTGTTATGATTGTTAAGTGCTATCTTTAGGCGGCGAAATCCCATCCAGAGTTAGAATACACTTTTGTCAACAAATTTAAGCGAAAGTAGAAGGTAGGAATGTTTAAAAGAAAACTAAAAAGGAAACTAAAACGTTTTATAGTTTGTAGTTGGAGTTCATCAGTTTAAATGATATTTCTGGTTTGTACAATTATTTTCTTTATTTTTAAATAATTATTTTAATAAATGTGAGCTGCTTGTCAAAGCCGTAAATAGATTATTTTTATAAAAATACTCTAAAGATTTCGGACAGTAATTTGAGATTTGTTAGGTAATTAAAGCCGGTAAAGCAGCGTGGATTTGGAAGCACAATGCCATTTTACTACATATACAAACTAATTTTACAAAATAAACAAAATAATGTCCCTCTCAAAATTTAGTACATTGCCATTGTGCGATTTTGCGCACATGCAACAGTAAATAAAAATTAATGTCATGGAAATGTGAGATTTTCGAGTATAATGTGTAGTTCCCACATGGTCATCTTGACTTAACTTGTGATTGATGTTGTTCGGGTTAATTGACCAAGACAAGTACTTGGTTTTGTTTATATTAAAACCGGAGAAGTTTGAAGTCAGTGATCCCCAGAACCTGATTTTAACCCCAGTGACAACTTGTTTTGCCACTTATTGTTCCAAGACAGTATCCCGTCAGCTTCTCTGTTTCGTTAATTCTAATTTAAAATTGATCATTATATAAACACCTATCCTCTTTTTCTCTACTTGTTGCCTATGGGGGAGGCTCTGTTTTCGGGTGTCGCAATTATATTACTAGTATATAAAAGTATGTCATCAATATTTCAAAACTGGCGAAAGAAATGATAGTTTATTCTGATTCTTGGTCGGAGACCTCAGATTCTTATGATGGGTGGAAACTATGCACCTTTTCTATATTTAAGTATTAAGCTCATATTTTTGACCTATCACTAGATTTTTTAACAAGTAATTTCGACATTCAGCCAATAGTCCAATACTATTAAAATTTTGTAGAATTTTTAACTTTGTATGTTTTATCATTCCAGTAGTAAGTACATAGTCTTTTACTTTAAAATTGTAAGTAATTAGCAAAAATGTAAATATAAGTTACTGTACTACTTTTACGACTTGATAAAAAGATCATGATTACTTAACTTGCGGCATTATCTGATGACATCATATTAAAGTGTGTGGTGTTCTTTTGTTTGCCCTTAACACGTTATACATTTAAACAAGATTTGACACAATAAAATAGGTAGTAACAATATCGATTTATCTTAAATACAAATCTGGAAAACTATAAGCAAAGTATTAAGTTTAAAAAACGGCCTTTTTGCTTTAAAATCATATCTACGAGTATATATTTAACAATCGATCGATGACCTGTGAAGTTATAATAAGTTTAGCTTTTATAGAACCTTAATAGAAAAATAACCCTATATTCATTGAATTGTCTTTTAGGTTAAATTTTTCTCACTGACCAATACAAATTAGTTTACCTTATAAAAAAACAACTTTTGTTTTACTTGTAAAGCTATCTGTAGTTTACCAGCATGAAAGTCGTTCGATTTCTTTACCTTTTATGTTTGCACGGCAGTGCAGGCTTTCAAGAGTTTACGTTCAAATCGCGTTGATTTAGGAATGTTGTGTATTACATTATAGTTTTTATCAGCAATTGAGAGTTTAAATAAGAGATAAAAATTGTTCGACTTACCAGACAATACATGTACTTGTTTCGATTTCAGTCTGTGACTAACGCTTTTTTGTATATATCTGTGACAATCAATAGCTCACTGTTAAGTTAAACCAAACTGAAATTGTAATATTAAGAGCCAGACAATTAACATGATTTAGAAATATAACTTTGAAATAGGGTACTCATCAGTTGAAATTCAAAAGCGTTTTCATTACTTAGAATTCACATTATCAAGCAATTGATCTTTATTGAAAGCTATGAAACATATTGCTAAGCAGTCATCGTGTGAAGCTATGCGTCTCCTTTTCACTAAAGCCAATAATGTTGATTAACCATTAGATTTACTTATTAAACTTTTTGATTATACTCCCAATTTCAACATATGGTTCTAAAATATTTGGATACGAGATAATAGAAATGTTGGAGAAAATCTTCATCAATTTCTTAAGGAAAATAACTAAACCAGAAAGCCTTCTCATATATCTTGCATGTATGGGGAATTTAGAAGGTACCCAATGTCGATGATTATATAAAGCTGGATAATTTCCTACTGCAACCGCTAAAATATAAGAAAAGAGAAAAACTATTCTCATCAAAATTATAAATATATGATACATCTCCTAGACAATAATTTCAAATGGCCAAATAAAGAATTATTACAGTCGTAAGTTAACAAATTTTATAGAAAATTCAGTTTGTTTCTTTCAAAGAGTTAATCAAATCAATCAAAAATGAAAATTACTTACACCGCTGTCAAATATGCAAAAACTTACCTGACTGCTCCTGAATCTGCCTTCCGCTCCTGGATATGCCGGTTGACAGATGTGTCTATATAAATATAAAAAAAATGCATGCAGTGACAACAGAAACAATGGTGCCTTTCATTTTACTCGTGTTTTAAGATGATAATGCGATCAAATTTTCCAATAAGATTCCATTTCATGAGCGCCTACTGAGATGAATGGGGCCCAAATTTGTATTTACTTTTATTTGGTAGTATTTTCACTTCATATCTGTCTTAATGACGTCAAAAAAGATTCGTAGGATTGTTGTAGGTCAAACAAAAACACATTTGTAACAAGAAAAGTATAACACACACATGTTATATGTGGACGACATTCATGCTAATGATGTAATGTCCTTGAGCTAAGTTGTGGATTGAATTGATTGTAGATATGAAGTGAATAGTTGTTTGACCTATGATATGAAATAGACATCAAGTATAAGTAGTTATATAAGTAGTAAATTTTATTGAATATCACATAATGACTGGCAATGATGTGATTATGATATCTTCAAGAATATCAGCATGGATGAAAGATCCCTGGCTAGAGGGAAGTGGATATTGTCCGCATAAGTTAAGCAATGTATTAAAAACATTTAGTTAGACTAGATTTCACAAAACATAGACATGAGAACTTCTGACGTACATGTAAATAGATGTTGCAATATTAAATGATACAAAGTAAAAAGGTGTTTTATGCAATCCACAGTGTAAACAATGGTTCCTTGTGATAAGATATTTGCTGTAAATTTAACAGAAAATTCTAAACCTTGAAGTAAGTTTCGCTCATCTGACATAACTTGAGCATTAAAATGTTTAACTGAAACTTAGATAAAAGTGTCAAGGTTTATATTTGTCAGGGAAAAGGCAAGCATTAATTGAAAAGATTCATAGAAATTCTCATAGTATTTTCATATTAAGCAGTTAAAGCATGCATTATATAATCTTGAGCTGGAGGTGGTCAGAAACAGGTGCAGTTTCAGTATCTTTATGGTGTATCATGACTAATCTTGTCTGTATATTTAAGTTAAAGATATTGTAAAATTAATATGGCTAATTATGTATGTAGGTATTCTTGCCAGTAATTAAGTTAATATACTTAAGGACATTAAAAAGGATGGTGGGGATAATTGCATTTTGACAAGGAAATATACATATTATCAACATTTTCACAGTTTCATAATACCGAATGCATTGCAGTAATTTAGATACCAAAATTATGAAAATTTATTAATAATAAAAAAGTTATTGCGTAATAAAAACTGTACCCCGAAAATAAAAAAAACACTTTTTGCTAAATGTGACAATTAATTGGTTCAATCTGTTTCCTGTTGTTCATTGTCATTAAGTATATTTTATCAAATGTGGAAATTAAATGTATTGTTTTTGTTGTTGTTGTAATTGTTTTTAGATGCAAGGCAGGTATTGATGCTGGGGACGAGAAGGATATTATTATTAATTGATTAGGGCAAATGGTTCCAAATTTATAGTACCATAATTCAAAAGAGAAAAGTTATATAGATGCCTCAAAATTACTATTGGTTTAAACAGTATTTATTTCAAATTATACATATACATCGATGTATAACAGAGCAAGACAATACAAGTATATTTGAGAGGATGAGATAACAAGTTATCAGATGATAGCTTATATTAATTCTTCTCCCCGAAAATTACTATTCTGCCATGCAAAAAATGTCTACAGCTAAAAGATATTGACTTAATTTTCTATACCTAAAGCGGAATATAAGAGGCTCGAATAGGGTATGGATTTCTTTCTGTAGGTCCTTTTCCTCCAACAAAATATCAACTGAATTTGCATGTCCACTTTTAATTTTCTTTTTGCTTTGTCAATAATGAAATACAGCCGACCACATGCACTTATCCACTTTTTGAACTTGTGTTCATTTGTGGGTATAAAGATTTTGGTTTCAGATCATGCATCAACACAAGCTAATTTTTAGTAAACTGAATGCAAGTCATACAAAAATTTGTACAGCTAACAAGGTTGCTTAGGTCAATAATCTTATCAGTGAATCTATTTTTACGTGTGAATCCTTCCTATACAATATTTACACGCAAAGGGAGAGAAATCAAACATAATTTACTGAAAGGGGAGAGCAGTCAAACATAACTTAATGAAAGGGATGTTCAAAAAGTTCTTCTACCTCGTCAAATTCACTCAACAATTTCACTTCAAAAACTAAGGTTTCTACCCATAAAAACGTTTATAACATTACATTTCATTTCTAAAACAATAACTTTGAATACTAAGTAACAAAAACATGTATTTACCATGTATTTACCAAAACAACATCTTTCCTGAACTTTTTTAGTAACCCTCTTTTCTCTCTTGGGTCAAAGTAATTGTACATATTAAACATCCTCTATTAATAGTTAATAATAAACATAATACATGACCCATAATTCGTCCAGAAAATGAACTTTCTTGTAGAATTTGCATGTTTTTTTTTTCTTACTACCGGAACAGTGTAATAGAAAAAGTGTTTAGCGAGAAAACACACATATATATAATAACAATAATATATAATAATAAATAGGCACTCTACAAGTAATTCCGTTTTCCGTTTATTACAGAGAAAATGGCAATGTCAGAACGAGCGAAAAAAGTAACCTTTGCTACTTGGTGTTTCACGGCGGGACAAGGGTATGCAGAGCTCTTTTTGAGAAGCGGGTGAAAGAACTCAAACCACCAGCACCAGAGGAAGATGCTGAGGCATGGACCGTTGATAAATTTCTGCAAATAAAAAAGCCAATTATTCAGTCAAAACTGACTTCTGAAAAGACGTTGATTTTATATCCTGGGGCACAAAGAACAACCGATATACGATCATGGGATATTTCTATACTTAGTTTACTTCTCATTGAAATCTGTGAACTTCCTTCTGTTATACGAATGTATGTGGTGCAGATTAGAAAGCAGCGAAATAAAATTGCTCACCTGCGTGATTCAGATATAGACGATAACGCATATCAATGCATATTTGAAAAACTAAAAGTTTGTTTTGAAAAAATAGTACTTGAAGTTAACGATGGTGAATTGAAAATGACTATTGAAAATATACTGACAGAACTGAAAACTGGGTCAATACCGAACGACGTGCTAATAAGGGTTGAGGAAGCTATTCGTCAGTCTTGCAGAGACATAACAGAGGAAGTAATATATCAAGGTGTAGAAACACGGAAAGTTTTACAGAAAGGTATTTTTGCTGAGTTATTTATCCACGTGTATTTTTGTTAACCTCATAGAATATAAATATCAAAATCAAGATAGTTCTTCTTCAAAATTAAGGAAATATATATATATATTGACGATTTTAAGTAGCCATTGAACATTAGATCTCAAAAAGTTTAAATGTATTATTGTTAAAAAACTAATTTCGGATGGATTGGAGTTAAATTACTAAGAAAAAGAATGCATGACGTCGGGATAAGTATAAGGTTGGATTTTGGGGTTACTACATGCCTTGTTTTCTCTGCCACTAATGATATATAATTTTGATTCAATAATCAGAAAATGTTGGAAAAAGAGATAGTTTTGTAAAAGATTGATAGGAATATTGATTTAACCATATACAGTTATTTTTAAAATGACAAATAAAGAATTTAATGATTGTAGTTTTAACACTAAACATTGATTAACATTGTCCATTATTAATAGTGTTTTATTTTACTAGATAATCAAGAAGTGTTACGACGTCTGGATAAACTGACCAGCGACGTAGAAGAAATCCTAAGATTTATGAAAGGCAAAGCACCTGTCGAAATCGCTACACCCGGTAAAGAATACCCACATGAAAAAAAAACAAAGGAATACAGCAAACACTAATTTAGCATACGAGTATAATTTTTATGTCACCTTTGGTGACGGCAGCGTCCGATAATCACTCAACTTGAGCATGAAACTTAATGTTCCTTATAATTTTGAATGTACATGCCCTTTTGATACTTTACCTTCCTAAGTATATTCTTTATTTCTGTTTAATAATTATCTTTTTTAAATAGCACCATATATACATATTATTCATTAATAATTATCGTTTTTAAATAGCACCCTATATTATTTCAGGAATAAACATAAAAGTACCGATGCAGAATTGTACTCTCCAAGCAGAAAAAGCGATTGTAAAAGTATTAAATCACGAAGTCGAAGATGATTGTGACCTGCCTGAAAAAGATATGGACAATTTAAGAAGCACGATTAATGAGTTGCAGGAAGAATTTAAAGGAAAAGGTCGGCCGATAACATCTGCAGAAGTTGGTTGTATTAATTTGCATATCCAATGTTCATCAACACTGTCTTTGTTCGATCTTATACGAGATTACATCAGTGGAAGTCTAGATGAATCTCTGCAAAAGCTTGTGAAGGCAGCGCGATCACTTAACGGCTGCGAGGATTTACGTCTCGAAACAGTTTTATACGAAGATGATGTGATACGAATGTTGTCAGACCTAGGTAAGATTTGAATGCTTGTTACAACGCTTATCTGTCGCCTTTTATAAATAAAAATATATACAGACTGTCAATAGAAAGTTACTGCTTTACCGTAGCTTTTACATTGATGAAATTGAAACCTTTCGGTATGGCAAAGTAGCACTGGTACAGCATTGAATTTTTTATAACTAAAATTTTTGTATGAAGTGCTAAAACAATGTTTTGACCACAAATTCTGACCACTTGGAGTATTCTTATAATATAATCTGTTACCTTACCTGTTATGGCGAATTATATTATAGCTAATCAAAACTGTCATTTAAGAAATCGCAGTGGAACACAATGACCTTTGAGCTTGCTACTCAAACTTAAAACAAGGTATTTGTTATTACAAATTTAGGAAAAGTTTTATCGCCGATACCCTAATTTAATTCAAAAATACAGGTGCAGTTTAAAAATCACTTTTGCAACAAGGTATTTCACTGCCCGTTTCTAATGGAGATTTAATTTTTAAACTTAAGAAAATAAGAGGCAATGTAAATTTCTTCCGGTTATTCGTAGAAACCATCTGTAAATTTAATAAGAAAGGTTACCAACATTTTTTTCACAGCGCTCTGCGGGCCTGGTGATTTACCCATCTAAAGTTGATCATTATTCTTATCTCTTTGGTTGCACGAAGGTGGCAGGGGTTTAAGAGTTTATGAAGGTTTATGGGGAAATCTTTTCGTAAAAGAACCTAGAAGCTCGATTTGTTTCTTTTACCCCTCTCGTCGTGTTCTTGCTGAGTTTAATCCAGGAGCTTTGGTCTCGGTAAAATCATTGAGTATCCGCCCCTTTGGTTTGCAATTCTATTAGCTTCTTATGTTTTATATGTTCTCTCTCTCTTTCTCTCTCTCTCTCTCTCTCTCTCTCTCTCTCTCTCTCTCTCTCTCTCTCTCTTCTCTCTCTCCTGCTTGTTTCACTGAATTTGGCAATACCTGATATACATATTTCACCCTTTTGATAAACCGATTAGTAGTTTGCAACAGTGCAGTAAGTGCGCATAAACAACTTTTAATCAAACGGAGCCTGAAATATATTTTTCGTTATCGTTGATTTTATATGAGAATGTAAAATAAAGCTTGATTATTTCTGAAATCATGTAAAGACAATCGCTTAAGTTATCAAATATTTTATTTCAGATTTCGGAGGAGAGTTATTCAGATTGGCCAAAAGTGTACCTGTAGCAGCAGATTTACCAGTTCAGAGAGAAAGCTTAGAAAATGCTATTGAGAAAAAAGTCTCCACTAAAGGTGAAATTATATCTTTTTTCCAAAAACATATTTATTATTATTTGCAAATTTTACAAGATCGGTTGCGTTCAATATTGTTATGGAAAGATCAAATGGCCAACAAGAAAAAAGGTTGCATTTATTATGATCTCACTCGCAAAGTTAAGGCATAGTAGATTTTAGACGCTGGTAAAAATCAGATGCCAGAATAAAGACAGACTAGATGGTACCATCTGTATCGGCCGCATTGTTAGTCAAAAGTTATCCTCGAATCTCTAATTCGCCCATAAATTTTCGGGTTGGCTCAGTTTAGACTTTGAATGAACTTGATGTTGGTCATATGATACGGGTAGAATTGTACATTTTATGGCGAATTATATTATAGCTAATTAATACTATCATGGTTCACTAATTATTTGTTTACATGTTGTATATCATTTTATTAAAAAGAATACTCAGTTAAATTTAAGAATTTCGACACAGACTATCATAGTCACCTTAAACGAATTTGAAGTCAAAATAGAGTTATTCTAGACCCGCTTAAGAAATGCCAGAGGGACATAACGACATTTAAGCTTGCTTCGTTCTTGTAAAGATTCCTGATATGCATATTTCACTTTTTTCATTAAACTTAAGCTAGATAGAACGGTTAATAGTTTGCAACAATTCAGTAATTGCGCACCCTTTAATATCAACAAAATTTTTCCGAAATAAAAAAAAGAGAGAGAAAGTGAGCATGTGTTTATAAGATTATCAATTTCAAAAAAGACACCACAAACATTTAACGAAAAGTAAACCCTTGTGGTAACCGCCTTGGAACGGTAAGTGGCAGTATAATTTGGCACAAACAACCACCATAAAAATCTGGCTTTGAAATACCTTGTTGCCATAGTGATTTTAAAATGCACCTCTAATTATTTTTTTAAAATTAAATCTAGGTATTGGCGATAAAACGTGCAAACGGTTTTTCTTAATTTGTGATACCGATTACCATGTTTAAAAAGTAGTTCTGTTATGCAAAGATTATGTTCACTTTGTTCTTTTTGTTACAGCTTAACATGACTTGAACAAATTTCATAAATATGCTACACACAATTATTGTCATAAGTACGAGTCAAACAGAAAAAAAACATTTTAATGACATCATCCTTTTTACATTACAATCTCTAATATTTTCTACACACTCGGAAGTTTAGTTTGGAAAATCGTGTTCCAAACCTACAAACCAGCTAAACTTCTTCTTCTAATCAGAATTTGTTTTGAAAAAAATTGAAGACTAAGAAAGAAGGTTGATAACTTGAAACGTGACATTGACTGTAAAAGTGTATTGAAATTAAAAAAAAGCCGCTATATTTATTTTTGTTGTATTTGGAGGCATTTATTTTTTTCCTTTTCAATTATTTAAACATAATCTTTATACAAAGATTTCAAATGAGTAACTAATTATGAAATAAAGCTTGATAAGTTTGATAAAATGTAAAGTCAATCGTTTAAGTATTCAGATATTTGATTTAAGATTTCGAACAGTTATTCCGTTCGGCCAAAAGTGTGCATGCAGCTTCTGATGACCAATCATATTTATTAGGTCTAAGCGAAAGTTTAGAAAATGCTAGTGACGAAAAAGTCTCAAATGAAGGTAAAATATTATCTTAATATTTTCCAAAAGATATCTTTTAAAACTTAAGTAAGATCTCTTAAATTGAATCAATGAATCTGATACCTGAAAAAGTCATTATACTCCGTTGAAGAAACCGCAGTGATACAGTATCAGATATGGCCGGTTTGACTTGAGTCAGAAGGTGTGGGCAGTAATTTACAAAAGTTAAATTTTAGTTATCGCGGATTAACGGCTTTGAATCCATTCGAGTAAATAGTTCATTCATGTGTGTTGTAATTGTTAAATTTCAAGGTTAACTTTTCGTTTTTAACAGCTCGGCTATGCATTGGCTAAGTTTCACAAATTTGAAGCACAAATAAAACGGCGTAAGCAAGCTACATTTTTACAATATTTCTGATATTTTCCAGTAACACTCGTTTCCAAAGACAGTGAACATAGTGTTATGAGTTTGCAAATTTCGTGGTACTTAATCAAAACGTATGCTCATTTGACTTCGTTTAGTCAACAATAACCATAATGAAAATAAATATTTAGTCAATATTTACCGTATGTTAAAACAATCCTATTTTGGAAACAATTTTTTCCAAATACAGATCCTGAAACTTCTTTACTCTCTGAGCGTGAAGCAGCGTTTCTTCGAAACATTCATCTCAATACAAAAACCATCTCGAAATTCAGTGACATATGTGGGGAAAATGTTCAACTTTCTCAACAAAACTCAACAGCCTCTTGGAAACCGATTAGTTCTGGAGGAAGGGCATATTGTGAAAGCGAACTTCTACCTGGACAAACGGTCACTGTTCGTGTAGATGGAAGTGGTCGCTGCGACGTCGGGTTCTTAGAGGGCGATCCAGAAAAATCTGTGATTTCTACTTCTAAAACTCTGAATCAAATACGTGCTCATCGGACAACCTGTGTTCTTCCGATTACATTCAATAAAAACGGAGCAGAGGTGTGTAGAATTTAAAATACCTTTTGTTACACAAACTGAAATAGTCTCAGTTTTGAAATTGATCATATCAGTATTATACAATATGAAATACTTGGAATCCCCCTTCCATAAGATAAATAGAAAGGTATATTAGAAGTCTACCAAACAGAGTTACAAATGATATCAATCTGATAAAAATGATCTCCTGAAAACCGAAACGCTATCAGGATCTGCCGACGAGTGACTAAACGTGCTTTTATCACTAACCATTTGAACCAATCAGATTGTAGCCTATAAAATCGCAAAAGTGAAAATAAACATAGTATTTTAATCCCTGTAAAGTGTTTACAGCTTGCGTGAGACATATTTTACTGAAAAAAATATGTGTATTGTCCAACATGCACTTTTCGCGGACATTGTGTTTTCGTGGTTGGCCGGAAATCAAATTTGTGCGCGAGCAGACATTGTTCTGCAAGATTTGCATATCTCATATCGAGGTCAAAGGTCAACACTATAAATTCAATAATTTTGAAATCAAAACCTGTTTTGTGCTTAAAATTGTTTACAAATCTTACCAGTCAGTTTAATTTCTATTCATTTCCACTAATCCATAAACATATACTTCTAAAATTAGCACTAAAAATATAAAAGACTTCCAATTTCCAAGCAACCATTTTTGTCTGCTTTGTTTACACCTTTTCCCGCCATTTTATACGTCAGCAGTTGTATTGAAAGGCCAAACCAACATTTAAAATTGGGGTTTCAGGGACAACTATTTTAGCTTGAAAAATTAAAAAAAAATAATTTTGATACTTTTTTGTATCATTTATGATTTATTTTCTCATATTTTTCATTTTTTAAAAGAATGAAAAGCTGATCTTTTTATTGCCGTGAATACGTAAATTACACACCCTGTAAAATAGTTTGTTATTGCTATTAAAAAGGTGCCAGGTGGAGATAAATTTCAGTCAAGGGGTGGGATGGTTACAGCGTCTAAGGTTTTTACAGCTGTACATTTATCAACAACATTAAAAGTGATTACAAGTTGCTGTTCTAAATTTATAATAATGAAAAATATTGTTTTGCAATTTTTTACAGTTCCCCTCAAAAGGGACTTAAAACCAAAGAAAAATATTTTTGCATCCTAAACTAGTAATTTCTAGTTTTGTTTTTGCCACGAAAACGCAAGGTTTCCCTAAAAACATGTGTTTGTATTATGACATTTGTAAAAAAATTAATTTTCTAAAAATAGAATTTGTGTATGTGATGTCGTGGCGCATGAGCGCTTATATCCACGAAAACAAGATATTCGAGGGAATATGTAGTATTGCATTCATTCTAATGTAATGACATCTTCAGATCATTTTGCAAGCGTTATAAATCATGCTTCCTGTGTTGACAATTTCTAAAAATAGTAATCGGAGAAAACCGCTGTCGCTTACATACGGTGTCTGTGTACCGTCATCAGATCTAACAGTTAAATCTGACTTTAGTGAGATTGAAATGATATTGTCCCTACTTGCGAGGCGAATCAGCACGGGGACAACGCCTAGTTATGGAGTTCTAAAAACGCTTCGTATTGAGCTATCCGGGAAAATAAGCCTGATAAACTTTATCATCATTGCATGACACCGGTAACCGATTTTTTTAGCGATAACAGAACTTACTATATATATACGTGGAGACTTTTTACTTCCGCTTTACTAATAGCGCTACTGCGAATTTCAAATGATATTGTCCCTACTGGGGAGTACATGTACACCTATCCATGTAGAAAATACAAGAAAATAAAATAAATAGGCATATCAAAATACATACAAGTGTTGTCCAGAATGTACGTAGAGTACTTAAGGTAGTCTAACTGTAATGCTTTCCCGCGCATAAATTTGCGACGTCGTCAAACATAGGCTCGCTTTCGGTGACTTCCGACGCTACTCGTCAGAGCCGATAGTAACCGAAGCGACATCGATTATTGTCGACTGTTAGTGACAGTTAACCGAGTATTCCCGACATTCGAGAAAAAAAGCGCGGGAAATCATTACAGTTAGACTACCTTAATATTTTACTTCTAAGCAAAACATATGGAACATCATCACAGTATGCATTCTGTAGGGTCGTATTATTCAAGTTGTGTATGTATAAAACAATATGACGCGAGAACGAAGGTCGAGCATGATGTGGTTTACATTAGCAACGAGAAAAAAATACGAACCTTCAGACTGCACACTGTTATAATGTTCCTTTTATTATATACCCTTTTCCTCAGAACAAATTTAAATAAACTAAACAACAAAATCTTAGTCAACACCGTGGTTTACATATTATATGTAGTAGAAATAAAAATAGTAACGCGATAGTAAATTTATAAAAGTGTAGAAAATTTTTGAAAATGGCGTAAAAATATCGTATCGCTTGTAAAACTGAGACGAAAATTTCCCATTTTGGAGTTCGTTATGTGCCGGAAAGTTACGACAACATAGTGTGACGTAGTATATGACTTCACATATGACACGGGTAGCTGCAAAATAAAGAATTTGAAAACGGACATTGTCCAATATGAAATTACTAATCTGACGAGCTTTATCAATCTCGCGTATTAACGCTGCACTATGCTAACACCATTAATAGGTATATTTATAAATACACATAACAAATTTGCCAGGAAATATATACATATGTAATAAACAAACAAACAAAAACTATTTAGCTGTGATGAATATATGTTTTATGACAGCCTTTACATACACCATATATACATCTTCACGGAGCACTTTGACAACTAGACGTCATTTATAAGCGTCACATGAACGTCGCGTGTTAACTCTTTCTCGAAATAACACCCAACGTTTCTTATGTCGGCTGACAATATGACGGTAAACGATTTTGTACCAGTCCCGAGCGAAAGCAGATACCGAAGATCGAACATCAGTGCACGCGTATTTCATCTAAATCTTTACATCTTGTCTCGCGCAATACTGACCTCAGTGCCGTTTCTTGTCATCACCGCTTCTAAATCTATTGCGCAACTTAACCACAAGTTCCTTTGAACGACTTCTGGTTGATTCAGCTTTGGAAATAAGTTTTCAAGACTCCTATAAGCGTCAACGCAATATTTTACAAAACTCTGTCAGAAAAATTGATGTCGTTTTGTATATTATTGTATTACATCAGAGATTTCACAAGTGTCGTGCAATGATATCATGAGACCTAACGTCAATAAAATGTGTCTGGAATAAAACTGCACTTTTTTATCCATATTTCATTCGAGTAGCTTTTGTAACAGTGCTCCGTGAACTGTCAATCATGTTAACCAGTCGAGGGAAGTTTTGCAGCAAAGCAAATTACCGCTGGGTGTTTCAGTTAAGTTAAAAAAAATAGCTAGAGCCTATTCACAAACGCTTAACAAACTGAGAAATTAATTTTAAATGCTCGTAAAGTAGCGAAATCCATCGCGGAAAAGACACAGCTTATCCATACAGCCAATAAGGGAAACAAATGATGTGGCAAAACATAATGTGCAATTTCTTAAACACAAGCATAAACGACAAGTGTAGATTCAATGCTTAGCTTTATGCTATGAACTGACATTAATTAAGTGCAGAAAACTATTGCAAATGGCAAAAACTGAAAAATACTAATTGCCACCTTGATTTTAGTGAAGAAGTGTATTTATCTATGGATGTACTAATGTTTGCACGTTCAGTTCAGTCTAAGTCATTTTCTAATTACCAAGCACATATGAAAACCAAAGAAAAACCGTTTGCACCAGAACTCTGAAATACATGGACAAAATACCAAAACCACTCATACCGGAAATAAATATATTACGCGGATCTACAATAAGTTTTGCCAATTCGTGGAAATAGGTTAATGTTTTTTTAGAAATTCAAATATGACTCCCTTCCCTTCTACTTTTGGTTGCAAGGTCAATATATTGTGCTGTACCACTTAAAAATGCTGTTATTATTTGGACAGATGCCCGCTAAATATTGTAAATAAATATTAACGCCATATCTGTATAATTTTTCTAGACGTTTTGAACAGCTATTCCCATGATTCCAGAGTTCTCGTGCAAGCGGTATGTCCTTTTTGTGTGTGTCTGTTCTGTGAAAATAAGGAATTTTTGTTTCATTTAACTTAAGCATAAAAACTTAAATACAGCCATATTTCATCACTTTCATTGGTCTGCCGGCGAAAATTTATATCAAGTTTTGAATCGATATATGAAAATGATTTTACGATGACAGAAATTGGACATGAGGTGGTCTTTCTCGAAGTGCTTGAAGTTGGCGTTTCCTTTCAGTATTATCTCAACAGGTTATTATAGTTGGATATATTGATCAGCTTTTGCAAACTTTACTTTTGCTAATATGATCTTCAGAATTGTGAATGGTTTTACCTGTGAAATTCACTGCTATTTGTATTTTAGTGAGCTATTCATAATATTATACAGTAGGCAACATATTATTCAGGATAGTGTTTGCAATGAAATGGTCTAAATTTTATTTTTGAAAAGAATTCAACTTTCGAAGAAAAGCTTTTTTTTTAATTACCCGACCAAAGGAGAATGTTGGCAAAACCTTAAAAACCTGTTGGTATATATTCAAGAAGACGATTAAAAATACACAGAGATTTAGTGAAACACACAATGTCATGTCAAAATGGTAGATGTATTTCAAATTTCAACAAAATGTTATTATGCAAAGTTTGGAATGCTACATTACATGAGATTTAAGAAGGAATCGTTGCTCAGAAACGCTATCAATAGAGGTATTTCACATTGTTGTGCGCATGCGTCGTACGACACGTTAGGTGCGGAAAATATTGGTTTTATCCTAAACCGACAAGTGAGGGGGCATTTAACTGTGTCATTGCTAACAGAATGAACAGACATGATCACGGTGTCGTCTTAAAGCTAATGATAAATTATAATAATAATTATGATAAAGCATTATAAATTCGAGTTTTAGAATTTCCGAATATAATAGGCTTAAAACGTCTGGTCGGCAAGATTTGACTGTGAAAAGCGTAAAACAATCAAAGACGTGGTTGCAACTTTGAATCAGGAAGTCTTATATGAAAACAAATACACTGTGGATTACACGTTACTGTATATTTTCCACAGACACATATATAAGAGTATCGAGTTTTGCTGACAAAATGCGTTTACTTCAAATGATAGTGTCTCTAGCTGGGAGCGAAGAAATATATTTTATGTTACATGATCTCTCTATTAAATTGTAGGTAAACGGATGAATTCAGCAATGTATCGTCGTTGTATTCAACGCCCGTTAAGCTTTCTAATTGTGTTTACTTTTTTTTTATTTCGTCCAAACATATGTTTAAAACTAACATTTACTGTTATCTTTCGTATATTTCTTTTATCAGTCCTTGATTTAAATGTTTATGTTTAAGAACTAGAATTCATACTTTGAACACGACCGTGTTATTGTTTATTGTCCCTATATATTTGACACAATGTTCCCATTCCCATTCTGCCCAGAAAACGATGGTGACATATTGAGGTGTGAAAACTTGTTTGATATCTGACATTTGAGGAGACTTAAAATTAATTATCTCAAATCATCAAATTGAACTTAACAGTTATTGTCACTTCAAGGGTTAACTTTTCGAATACCTAAAAAATTTCACGAGTTCAGTCCCATATTTCTATAACTTTAATTTGTAGCGTTGAAACGGCAGATCATGTAGTAGTTTACGTCTTACTCATGTTATTATAAACATCATTTTATAAAATCGTCAGCCATAGTCAATAGACAATAGTTTAAGTCGCTGAATATCTACGTGTTACGGGAATGATGTAGAAAGAAGATAAAATGTTCGCAGACCTCCAAAATCTCAGGATTTTATCTGAAATCTCCGGACCGTAAGGTTCTTCTCCGGATCTAAGGATTTTCAAGCAAAATCTCAGGATTTAAAAATATTGAAAAGGATAATTAATAAAACATAAATTTAACTGAATTTAGAATGGGTTTTACAATGAAATTAATTAATATTAAGAAACTTTGTCTTGGTCAGGGCGCCATAATTTCCTGTTTATTGAGGGATTATGTGATAGTGAGACGATGCCTCGGGCACACATGTACACAACAGCTATAAGTGTCATAAAACTAAACTCGGACCTGAATATCGCAGTCCCGATCATTTGTTTTGGTCTATGGTCATTTTGATTTTAAACAGAAATGAAAATATTATATTTCAAAACCTTCAACGACAACAATTACGAACTTCAACATCAAAATAGTTTTTATTAAAAAAACAAAACAAAAAACAACTGGATTAAAAAAAAAAGTTTTGGTTGGCCTGCCGTCCGGCAATATTCGTTTGGTTCAATCAATTTAACGATTTCTCGGGTTGTAGCTGGAATCATCCTAATGATTTTTTCTCAAAAGCAAAACACGCAAAACACATATCAACCTAGTCGCCGACGAGTTACATAAGAATATAATTATGTCTCATTCCACTATAAATTATAGCGTTACAAAAAAATGCCGTAAAACGGTAAAATGTCCGATAATGTTCGTCTGAATTGTCAATTATACAGATTTATTTTTAGTAAACACAATTTACGTGTGTATTTTCGTAAAAAACAACAACAAACAAATCCATTTGATACTCGCGTCCTGAAAATACCGCGATAAACAATGTTTAAAATGCGCATTTATAAACTTTCTTGATGTACTTGTAAATGATCATAACGTTTTTTTTATTCTTCGTTGTTTGACTAAACTTACTTATTTATAAATTTGAAATGATTAATCATCATGTTCTTAATTTTATAATCACTTAGTCATATTAATAATAGTAAACGATGCCCCCTCGCGTGCATTTATCGACTAAATATGCTCTTCAATTTTAGAGAGCGCTAAGGGGAGGTAACAATGTGAAAGAACTCTATTAAAATTAATGTATATTTCTTTTGCAGGTTTGTTCAAGTTTTGATGGCAAAAAATTCAAGAAAACTGTAGAAAAGGGAGAAGAAATAAGGGTATCAGTGAACTTACAATATGGTTTGATGACAACCGAAATGCTTTTAAAAGGTTATTCTAAAGTGATATATGTTTTATGTTGATTTACGACTGTGTGTATATTAAGTAACAATACTTAATTTTTTCATATTTCTGGCTTTAAAATGAATATAGTCAGGTTACCTATGCTCGGCCAGTTTCATAACTTGTCTACAACTATTTTATTTACCGACCGACCTTAAATGTTAATTGTTGTTATGAAGTCACCATGTATCTACAAAATTACGTCATACATGCTAGCGCCTGGATGACGTCATTTAATGGGTAAAATCGGTGCAGTTTTTCAACAGGTTCAACACAACTAAATTTCACTAGACTTCGTCCAATGCTCGGTCAGGTAGTTTGCCAGCCAATTAACGGTAAATTTTAAAATTTAAGGTTATTAAATATTTTAATAACTGCCATTTATGTTGTCCTTCAAACAAATAAATGCCGTTTACTTTTGCGAGTGCATTTTACTGTGTCAAGGTCTGACGTAAGCCACTAAACAACAATAGCGTGTAAAGACGACTACGATATTATACACAGTTTCTCACTTTGTAAACCCCAACACGTGGTCATTCATTTTCTTGCTCGATTTTGTGGAGTCAACATCGAGAGAAATTTTGTCATCTTTTTACACAAATTTTTAAAAGAAAATTATCTTCGCTAACATCAATCAACAAGACTTCAACAGATGCAGTTTTGTATTGAGTATTGCATAACTACAAGAATTAAAAAGATAAGTAAAATTATTTATTATTTGCGCACAGACAGGTCAGACACGCAGCTTCGATACGGGCCGAGACTTACGGCTATTCAATAATTTTATCCTTTGATTTGAAGTCTAAAAACGTGTTCATATAACCGAAATTGTGACTTATTATTTAAAACAAACCAACTCGACACTAACTTGGCTAAAAACACCATGGCCTATTTTTTTTCCCCTCTACGGCAAGCCAGTGGCTAGGTGGGCCGAACGGGTAGCATCACTGCCACATATAACTAGAGCTCTTCAGCTCGAAACACGCAAGCGTTGTCGATGGGAGTTATGGTTTTGTACGTGGTCTGAGATTTTGCAGATCTAATGTTGTTAAAATCAAACACTATTCATGGGAAAGTGATTTGTTTTTTAAACCTCAAGTCAGATGGGGAAACATAAATAAATAGCAAAATAGTTTTCACAATTTGACAACTTTCGGAATTTTAATATATGGAAAAAATAACGGTATTTTCACTAACAAACCAAGAACAACGCTCAAAACTAACAAACTAAAGTACCGTGAACAATGTGTAAATTATACATCGCTTATCGATTGCACGTGGTGTGTGGGGCTGCACAAGGCGTGTAGGGATGTCGCGCGATTCGAACTGATTATCATTTTCTATTCAGAACAGGAAATTATAAATGAATAACAATAAAAAGAAAGCCACTTTTAGCTAACTCAGCGGAAACATACGAGCAATTATACATTCCGGACTAAAATATCTATTAAGAAAGGTTATCTAAATACATACACAACAACTTATTCGCCAGTAATCAGGTATTACTGCGTCACCCGTTGATAAATAAAAGTTGAACCATAAGAATTAAAAACGTAGACCAGTTAATATCGAAGCTGCTTAATTTTACAAGTCCTAAAATAAATGCTGGTAAATGTTTCAGTGTAAAACGTCCGGAAATCTATATTATCGGAAAGAGGAGCAGGAGTCATTATACAAAAAGAAAAAAAAACACAACAATTTACAGTTCCGAAAAATTCGAAATGACGTTAACAAAATACGTCAAAAGTCTTGCTATGGCGGCTTAATACCTTTGCATATTAGCTGGGATGACGTTACCATAGCATATACCGGAGGTTAGAGTAAATAAACTCTAAACCCAAAAAGCTGTTAGAGGCGGCCAAGACACTCAAAAGAAAGTTGTCGGCCTTGTCCCACAGAGCAGCCTTGTACTCATACATCCAGGGAGAGCGTTCTCTCGGCCTATACATAAACACGTCTCGATGAGCGTGTTGTCGAGGTTCGCAAAAATAATAAATAAATAAAAAAAATAATAAAAAAAAGTCTTTGCTTACACTCTAACAGCAGTTGGGTCCCCAATATAAAAATTATTGGTGAAGACCCTCCTTGGATGACAAATTAAAAAAAAAAGGGAAAAAAAAGAAAAGGTAAGTAAGAAAAAAAAAAGGTAAGGATTTAGTCTTGGCTGCTCCCTGGGATGTATAAAACTTATCAATCAAATAGCGATTGATCCCACCCTAACAAAAATCTAATGGAATGACTTACATGTATATGTAAAATACATATTATACAACAATAGGAGAAATGAAATAATCCTATTGAACGTTGTTCAAAGAACCAAAGCGTATATTGACCCTTGCTCTACTTTTTGTAAAATTCAATATAATACAAAAAATCAGAATAATTTTTGAGTCGAAATACGAATACAAGTCAACATAAGATCTCATGAGCTTTTTAACCGATTATAGCACACGTAAACAGGGCTTAAACAACTCTTAAAAAGACTGTTATAAAAGCGGTACATTTAAGAGTTAGATTACAAATAATAACAGCAATCATTTATTAATATTCAAAAACTAATGGTTAGTTATTTTCGTTTTGCCTTTCAGAAAATGTTCGCCTAATACTAGTTTTTTTTTTCCGGGAAACAGCACGGTTATATACATCAAAAACACAATTTATACACAAGGCTAAGTATAGTGTAAGACTGCTGTAACTATTAGCGGTAAGTTTTTATGCCCCCGGCATCTAGTGATTGAACCGTCCGTCCGTCCTTCCGTCCGTCCGTCCGTCCGTCCGTACGTCCGTCCGTCCGGTTAACATTTTTCGGCAAGTTGGATATTTCTTAATTTCTACAAAGAGCATTGGCATGAAAGTTTACACACTTACTTAACAGTTCACAGGTCATGACCCTGACAAGTTACATAACTCTGGGTACCTTATTTCTGGTGTTATCTCCCCTTTTTGTACTTAGAAAAATGGTTAACCTGTTTCGGCAAGTTGGATATTTTTCCATTTCTACAAAGATCATTAGCATGAAAGTTTACAAACTTAATATACAGTGCACAGGGTGTGACTCTTAACAAGTTACATAACTCTGGCTATCTTAATTCGGGGTTTTCTCCCATATTTGTACTTGGAGATAAATGGTTAACATTTTTCGGCAAGTTGGATATTTCTGAATTTCTACAAATAGCATTGGCATGAAAGTTTACACACTTACTTAACATTTCACAGGTCACGACCCTGACAAGTTACATAACTCTGGGTACCTTATTTCTGGTGTTATCTCCCCTTTTTGTACTTAGAAAAATGGTTAACCTGTTTCGGCAAGTTGGATATTTTTCCATTTCTACAAAGATCATTAGCATGAAAGTTTACAAACTTAATATACAGTGCACAGGGTATGACTCTGACAAGTTACATAACTCTGGCTATCTTAATTCGGAGTTTTCTCCCCAATTTGTACTTAGAGATAAATGGTTAACATTTTTTTGGCAAGTTCGATATTTCTCAATTTCTACAAAGAGCATTGGCATGAAAGTTTACACACTTACTTAACAGTTCACAGGTCATGACACTGACAAGTTACATAACTCTGGGTACCTTATTTCTGGTGTTATCTCCCCTTTTTGTACTTAGAAAATGGTTAACTTATTTCGGCATGTTGGATATTTCGCAATATCCACAAAGAGATCTGGCATTAAAGTTTACACACATACTTAACAGTGCACAGATGATGACCCTTACAAGTGACGTAAGTCTGACTACCTTTTTTCTGCGATTATCTCCCCATTTTATACTTGGATATAAATGGTTAACTTGTTTTATTTGATTTTTGCCCTTTTTCGCTTAGAAATTAGAATTAAGACTTAGAAATTATGGTTAAAGTTTCAATGTTAGTGTTTTTCTAAGGTAATCTATAGAAAAGGTTTAAAACAGATGTACTTAACATACTTTGATGAAAGTGCCTAGTGGTTACTATACTATACTATACTATACTATACTATACTATACTATACTATACTATACTATACTATACTATACTATACTATACCATACCATACCATACCATACCATACCATACCATACCATACCATACCATACCATACCACACCACACCACACCACACCACACCACACCACACCACACCACACCACACCACACCACACCACACCACACCACACCACACCACACCACACCACACCACACCACACCACACCACACCACACCACACCACACCACACCACACCACACCACACCACACCACACCACACCACACCACACCACCACCACCACCACCACCACCACACCACCACCACCACCACCCCCCACCACCCCCGCCACACCACCCCATCTCACACCACACCACCACCACACCACCAACAATAATACTGTCAACAACAATGTCAAAAACACCACCAACAACACCGTCAACAACACCACCAACAACTCCGTCAACAACACCACCAACAACACCGTCAGCAACACCACCAACAACAACACCACCACCAACAAGAATAGCATCAACAACACCAACAACCAACAACAATAGCATCAACAACACCAACAACTGACAACACCAACAACAACACTGACAACTACACCAACAACAACACCAACAACACCAACATTACCAACAACAATACCAATAACAGCAACAACACCCACACCACCAACAACAGCAACCAGCATACCATACCTTACTATGCTACACCACACCCCACTACATCTCTATAGGTGGGCAGGGATAGTGGGTTGATGGGTGTGGGATCGGGGGTGTATGGACTGGGTTGTGTAAACCCTCTAAAAAAACTACAATAATAAAGTCACTGTAATTTATTGATTTCCTTACTTGGATTAAGAAACTTTTGTTCATGTATGTGTGTTGGGTGTCATAAACTCCTGAATCACTCCCCAGTTTAAATGAAGCCCAGTTTTAAATGTGCTTAAATATGTCTGACTTCAAATAGTCGAGCATGCAGTCGTTTCTGACTGGCTCTTGTTATGATAAATTCTTTTCATGTACAGGTTCTGGCATCAGACAGTTATTTTCATTATTTAGAACTAACTTGTGATTTTAGTTGCAGTTTTAACACTGTGCTATCATTTAAAATTTGTATCGTTACAAACTTCACTACCGGGGGCATATGTGTTTTCCGAACACAGCTTCTTGTTTTAGTACTTTTTATACCTTATGACTGTTTTCGTCATCTTATTGGACAAACGTGTTCTGACAACAGTTACTACAAATAAATTTTGCTAAAATAATCGAAATGTATCTAAATATACGACTTTTGATCCTTTGAATTCCATATAACATACTCCTGATTTGCAGAAATTCGGATATTATATCTCTTCGGGTCTTTAGATTTTCAGTTTGATACACAATAACGGGTTTTCTTTACTTATATATACATAGATAGATAAAAATATAAGAACTGATTTATCGAATAAAATTCGAATTATTCACAAAATAAAAGGTACTTTGATCGTTTTTTTTTTTCTGCGACATAATGAGTTACTAAATCTAACCTTTATAGCTTGGCTATTTCATTTTATCATTTTACATCTTTAATCATTCTTTGTTCGAAAATTTTCTCCCTAAAAGCGGAACAAATATTTATACTAGTGAGAATCTCGGGAATAACTCCGACCTCCAGTATTTCATAGGAAAATCTAAAACATTACGTTGATCTTCTAGAATGGTCTTACCAACCTCAATTCGTACTTGGCTCCTCATGTTCATTCATTCTCGCCTTTGCCATACACTTACTCATTTATAAAAACTTTGTCATAACATCGCAAATTGAAGTATGACATTTCAGGAAATAAAATCTAATGATATCCTTTCCTTTACAATTTAAATGACCCGATTTAGTCTGACGGTAAAACAGCGACATGTAACGCTATATTAAACGAGAAAAATAAAGTTAATTAAACATAAATATTGACTTAGCATCATCGTTGAGATAAAATGAGCATACGCGTTGGTAGTTCGTAGCAATATTGACATAAGAATCGAACCTTATATTGGCGCAATACATTTGCCACATATTGTGTAGCAAATCGTATTTTAGTGGCCCTTCAACACACAGAATGTGCATTTCGGGCATGGCACATTATTTGAAAACAGACAAATTACACCAAATACAATCTTTGTGGGATTCAGTTTCCCCTTATATTTATATAAAATCTTATATAAAATCATTATCATATGTGTTTTATATGTGCCATGTTTAACTCTCTATTTTGAAAAAAAATATCGCGGCCTTATCCCATCATATAATTGTTTGTCATTAATGAGTTGTTTATTTACAACTCTCGAGAAATAATATCCAGCCGTAACTTAGAGCAGCACTCGCATAAAATAATAATTAAATATCTTAAATAATGGGAGTTATTGAGAAATTACATCCACTAAGTGTTTATTTTTTTCTTTAGATTTATACATACCTTCCTTGATGCTGATGTTTTCTTATTTCAGCACTGCAGAATAAACAATTATAAAAAAGTTGCAAACACTATCCATATCACCAGTTAAACAAGTGAATTTAAACATAAAACGATCTTTAATAAATTTGTGAGTCTAACAATTTTATCCTAGTTCTCTTGTGATGCGGTTCTTGTTTTACTCCAGTGTTTATTCGGTGGGTGGGGTGTTGTTTTTGATGGAATTTTAAGAAAAAACTGTGTTATCATTTCATAATTGTTTAAGTGGATATTTAAGGTAATTTTTTTCTGCAACGATTCCCACCCGATTAAATGTACATTATGTTTTGTTTTGTTATTTAAGAAATACGTTTTGGTTTTGAGTTTTAGATAAACCAGCATCTGGACATTATTTCTTGAAAGCTATCGTCTGCTGTCCGCATTCAAGCGCTTTGATGATACTGACCTGGCTCCTGGCTTTCTTTCTACAATGTCATCTTGGGTTAAACTAAAAAACAAACAATTTGCATTCACTTTTAAACTTTAATTCGATATACAACAGATGTAAACAAAAGTGGCCGAGCATTGGACTGGCCGAGCATAGGTAACTTGACTCTATGTTTTGAATTAAAATATGTTATTCTTTGAAAACAATACCACATGTAATATAGATATAAAAGTATAATATGTGATATGTTTTATTTCAGGATCACTGGATAGTCTTTTGAAACTTAAAAGTCAAGGAGAAAATGTCTACCTTGATAATAATAGCACTAGAGTTTCGTCAATATGCAAAAATCCAGCATCTATATGCATTATCGCAGAGAAACTCGTTGCCGAACAAACTCTTCGATTTGCCTTCAGTCCTGTAAATGAAGCTCGAAGACAACATGAAAACTATGGTGTGGAGCTGCTTTTCACAGAAAAAGATCCTTACTCATTAAGAAGTTCGCATGGCTATCTATTTGACGCTTCAGGAAAAAGAGAAGAAACTTCCGGGTTGATAACAATTGAAAGTTTTGAAAATGAAGATTGCAACGGATCTTTTCAGCTAAAACTATCAAAGGATAGTATAATTCAGTATACAGGGCCTACGGGCAAGAAAAATAAGCGGCATGTTGCCATACCAACGAGCCAAGGTGTCTGGATTGTTTTTGACCTTTACCAAGTGAGCATCAGTATCATTGAAGATCCAGAAAGAGAAGAATACGACGATGTCGATAGTCGTACAGAACGACTTATAGGAACACAGCTAGAAGCCACTAGGAGTTTGAACAACATTGAACAAGCATTAAAAAATTTAGAAACATTTTCGCCAACCCGAATCGTAGAAGACACTGACATTATAAGTCGCCTGGAAAAAATCGAACATGCTTTGATTACTACACCTAGAAATATAAACGTAGCAGGCAGTCCAACCCAAGAATCTACAAATTTCGCATACGATGGTGGTAAAGATGTACTCGACTGCAGGAAAAACCATGTAATTCTGGTCAGAGAACTACAAACGATGGAAATGTGTGATCATTTGTTCGCTAAAGAAATATTGACAGCTACACAAATGGTGTGGATTCAAGCTATTGCAAAAACCGACAGATTTTCCGCTAATAGAAATATTCTGAAAATTATCAGTGAAAATACACACAAAATTCGAAAGTCCGATATGGAGGAAATTCTTACAGACTGCAACCAAGTTCATTTGCTGGAAAAATTCTATACAAACGTTGTAGGCAGTCCAACCCAAGAATCTACAAATTTCGCATACGATGGTGGTAAAGATGTACTCGACTGCAGGAAAAACCATGTGATTCTGGTTAGAGAACTACAAACGATGGAAATTTGTGACCATTTGTTCGCTAAAGAAATATTGACAGCTGCACAAATGGTGTGTATTCAAGCTATTGCAAAAACCGACAGACTTTCCGCTAATAGAAATATTCTGAAAATAATCAGTGAAAATACACACAAAATTCGAAAGTCCGATATGGAGGAAATTCTTACAGACTGCAACCAAGTTCATTTGCTGGAAAAATTCTATATAAAAGCTGTAGGCAGTCCAACGCATGAATCTACAAATATCGCATATGATGGTGTTGAAGATGTACTCGATTGTAGGAAAAACCATGTGATTCTGGTCAGAGAACTAAAAACGATGGAAATTTGTGATCATTTGTTTGCTAAAGAAATACTGACAGCTGCACAAATGGAGTATATTCAACTTATTGAAAAAACCGACAGACTTTCCGCTAATAGAGAGTTACTGAAAATAATCAGTAAAAATACACACAAATTACAAAAGTCCGATTTGGAGGAAATTCTTATAGACTGCAACCAAGTTCATTTGCTGGAAAAATTCTATATAAAAGCTGTAGGCAGTCCAACGCATGAATCTACAAATATCGCATATGATGGTGTTGAAGATGTACTCGATTGTAGGAAAAACCATGTGATTCTGGTCAGAGAACTACAAACGATGGAAATTTGTGATCATTTGTTTGCTAAAGAAATACTGACAGCTGCACAAATGGAGTATATTCAACTTATTGAAAAAACCGACAGACTTTCCGCTAATAGAGAGTTACTGAAAATAATCAGTAAAAATACACACAAATTACAAAAGTCCGATTTGGAGGAAATTCTTATAGACTGCAACCAAGTTCATTTGCTGGAAAAATTCTATATAAAAGCTGTAGGCAGTCCAACGCATGAATCTACAAATATCGCATATGATGGTGTTGAAGATATACTCGATTGTAGGAAAAACCATGTGATTCTGGTCAGAGAACTACAAACGATGGAAATTTGTGATCATTTGTTTGCTAAAGAAATACTGACAGCTGCACAAATGGAGTATATTCAACTTATTGAAAAAACCGACAGACTTTCCGCTAATAGAGAGTTACTGAAAATAATCAGTAAAAATACACACAAATTACAAAAGTCCGATTTGGAGGAAATTCTTATAGACTGCAACCAAGTTCATTTGCTGGAAAAATTCTATCGGCAGAAAAGAGATCAAACGTAATTAAACAGCTTGACTTACTGGCGTACAGACCCTGTTAAATAGTTTCATTTTATGATAAGTTCGGCGACTAAGATATTTGAATTATTTGCCTCCGCTTGTACTGGTGTGTTAGATTTCATGCCTTATAATAAAACAGTCCTTATATATTCGGATGAAAACTACTAATAACAAGCCTTTAATAAATTTCCTAGAAATAAAAACGTCGTAGCCCGTCCGACCAAAGAATCTACGAATATCGCTTATGATGATTGTTAAGATATACTTAACTGTCGGACACATCGTGTGACACTTGCCAGAGAACTGCAAACGATGGATGGAATTTTGTGATCAGTTGTTCGCGAAAGAAATAATGACATTTGCACAAAAGGAGTATATTCAAGCTGTTGCAAAAACTGACAGACCTGCAGCAAAATGATACTGAGATACCGAAAATAATCGGTAAAACACACAAACAAATACAAATGTCTGATATATAAGGAATTCTTAAAGACTGCAATCAACTTCATTTGCTAAACAAATTCTATCCGGAGAAAAGATTATTCGCGACCTCGCATCGTGTATTCGCGACCTCGCATCGTGTCATCACATTGTGTATTCGCGACCTCGCATCGTGTTTTCACGTTTTCGTAATATCGCCGTTAGGATAGTGAGATAATTAAAAAGCGAGAACACGATGAACGGTCGAGAGAATACGATGCGAAGGTGGGTTATTAGTTTCGCGATACTCTACTTCTGCTATCTCGTACAGTGTTTCTGCGATTTATTTTGCTTTCTCGCTCATAAAGGCGAATTCGCGAAAGCACGATCATCATGCAACATGATTTGAAAAATTCAGTAAAAATAAAAATGATATCCCACAGCTTGAAAACAGTGACATACCACTTCACCGGGAAAAATTTGTATTTCATAGAAAAGCATAAAATAAATGTCAGTTTCTTGTTTATTAAAGTTAATATGAACTAAGGCACTGCCTCTTATCGAGCTCTAGCTTTATTAATCTCAGATAATGATTTATATTAAACAAGAAATATCTTTAAAAAAGATAAACGGCGTTGATGGAAAAGATTTCTATATATAAGAAAGAAAGAAATAAAGACCGTGCAAAAATTTCGTCTGGTGATAATACGTCGATTAAAGAAGAATGTCTAACATTAACTGTACATTCAGTTTCAATAAAATACCTCTTGTAGAGTTAGCACTAATGATGAATAAATGTCATTAAAATACAATAAATGAAAATAATAACAACTTGTTACAAGAGCGAAATCTACCAACTTTTACGTAAATTAACTTTAAAAGAAAGTGTCCCTCTCGAGTATTGAACCCGGGGCCTCCGCTTGAGGGGCGAGTGTGATAACCACTACACCAAGCCGTTTTGAATTTCTGGACTTGAAATTAACATTCAGTATCAAAAGAACTAGAAAGAAACCAGTAAGAACCAGAAATATCTGCACTTCTCTGTCGTTTTACACTGTTTATTGTACTCGAGTGTTTACCTGACACCTATGAATATTCCATATGAAATCGTATTTAAGCCATCAATTGACTTAACTGGTTATTTATACCGTAAATATCTTTTTCTCCAATACAATTAACACTTTTTAAAACGAAAATGCCCGGACATATAAGCGCCAGGTAAATACTTACACACAATATAAAAATCGTTACGGTAATCATTAACAAGACCCACTAATAACCAATCAAAATAATCTATTTGATTTTCCCGCTGCATAATTAATTTTATTTACAATATTTCATTGGTCGAAAAACTAGGTCAAAAGTGAGCTTAGACAGCTAACGCCGAAAAATAATTTGTTTGTAACATTTGTTAGACTACTCATGCACGGTAAAATTTTGTGATTTTTGGAAAGAATTTAGGTCTACATCAACTTAATTCAGCTGGACAACTGGCAGTCTGACTTTTACTAAACATTGGGGTTTTTAATGTGTAAACACAAAGGCTACTTGCTTAAATTTACAACCCAAATGTGTTCCATTACCTCACTTAATGCAATATTGAATATTGATAAATTCTTCATTGGTACATGAAAATATTACATTGTCACATGTGCATGAAAATTAATATATTATTGTCTGAAAAATAAATTTTATTTTTTAAAATGTTACCTTGATTACACTTGCATTAACTTTGTAACTTGCAATTGCACAAAATTGTTCCATGCTATTCAAAAAATATATATGCATGTAAATGAATAAAGTTATAATACAGACCTAAAAAGTACTGTTTTAATATACATGTACATGTACATCACATTAACACTACATTGAGACTTCAATATGTAGTGTGATACATCACCTAGATTTTGGGGCATATTTTTGCAAAGTCATTTGAAAATATCTCCAGGAATGACAATGCCATAGGAATTTTCAGTTATTAACAACAGTAATTTGAAGCTATAGATGCTGTGTGAAAAATATTGTGACAATATGGTACATATTTGGTGACAATAAGGTACATATTTGAGCCAAGTTACTTAAATGTGCATGATAGAATTACTTATTTAAGTTGAAAAATAGTTCAGCTATTGGGTCAAAATAGATGAAATAATCTCAATCAATTAAACATAAACATGTACAATATCATGTAGTCTGATTATCCATATGTAACACTCCTTTACAGGTCTTAGTAACTGATTTGAAACAAAATGCTTCTTTATATCTATTTTCATTACATAAATGAATTGCGGTTGCCAATCAAATCATGCATTAAAAATGTTGTTGGTCCATTTTTTAAATGTATAATAACAATTTTAAGAGATTGTTTGCAAAAAAATGTAAACCCATGAACACATCAACATGCCATTATTCATAACCACTTTTGGATCTCTGTCTGGTAAGTATTTTATAAATGTAATATATATACTGGAAAATGTGAATTTCAAAATTCTGAAGCTCATTTCAGTTGGTAATTTCTGGATTTTGTATTTTTCATTGCAGAAATTTAGGCACAACTACTTTAAAATACTGTAGGTAAATTTCTCTTTAAAAAGTACCATATATTAAAAAATGTAAACTTCTCTACTGTTACATTGCTAAAACATAAACATACAAAAGAAAAAAATCATTGTTTTTATTATGAGTGCAATTTCCAGTTTTTATGCCCCCGGCATCTAGTGATTGAACCGTCCGTCCGTCCGTACGTCCGTACGTCCGGTTAACATTTTTCGGCAAGTTGGATATTTCTGAATTTCTACAAAGAGCATTGGCATGAAAGTTTACACACTTACTTAACAGTTCACAGGTCATGACCCTGACAAGTTACATAACTCTGGGTACCTTATTTCTGGTGTTATCTCCCCTTTTTGTACTTAAAAAAATGGTTAACCTGTTTCGGCAAGTTGGATATTTGTCCATTTTCTACAAAGATCATTAGCATGAAAGTTTACAAACTTAATATACAGTGCACAAAGTATGACTCTTAACAAGTTACATAACTCTGGCTATCTTAATTCGGGGTTTTCTCCCATATTTGTACTTAGAGATAAATGGTTAACATTTTTCGGCAAGTTGGATATTTCTGAATTTCTACAAAGAGCATTGGCATGAAAGTTTACACACTTACTTAACAGTTCACAGGTCATGACCCTGACAAGTTACATAACTCTGGGTACCTTATTTCTGGTGTTATCTCCCCTTTTTGTACTTAGAAAAATGGTTAACCTGTTTCGGCAAGTTGGATATTTTTCCATTTCTACAAAGATCATTAGCATGAAAGTTTACAAACTTAATATACAGTGCACAGGGTATGACTCTGACAAGTTACATAACTCTGGCTATCTTAATTCGGAGTTTTCTCCCCAATTTTTACTTAGAGATAAATGGTTAACTTTTTTTGGCAAGTTCGATATTTCTCAATTTCTACAAAGAGCATTGGCATGAAAGTTTACACACTTACTTAACAGTTCACAGGTCATGACACTGACAAGTTACATAACTCTGGGTACCTTATTTCTGGTGTTATCTCCCCTTTTTGTACTTAGAAAATGGTTAACTTATTTCGGCATGTTGGATATTTCGCAATATCCACAAAGAGATCTGGCATTAAAGTTTACACACATACTTAACAGTGCACAGATGATGACCCTTACAAGTTACGTAAGTCTGGCTACCTTCTTTCTGGAATTATCTCCCCATTTTATACTTGGATATAAATGGTTAACTTGTTTTATTTGATTTTTGCCCTTTTTCGCTTAGAAATTAGAATTAAGACTTAGAAATTATGGTTAAAATTTCAATGTTAGTGTTTTCCTAAGGTAATCTATAGAAAAGGTTTAAAACAGATGTACTTAACATACTTTGGCGAAAGTGCCTAGTGGTTACTATACTATACTATGCTATGCTATGCTATGCTATGCTATACTATACTATACTATACTATACTATACTATACTATACTATACTATACTATACTATACTATACTATACTATACTATACTATACTATACTATACTATACTATACTATACTATACTATACTTATAGTACCACCACCACCCCCACACCACCACCACCCCCCACCACCCACCACCACCCCCACCACACCACCCCATCTCACACCAAACCACCACCCCCACCACCACCACCACCACCACCCCCACACCACCACCACCCCACCACCCCCACCACACCACCCCCCACCACCGCCACCACACCACCCCATCTCACACCACACCACCACCACCCCACCACACCACCAACAATAATACTGTCAACAACAATGTCAAAAACACCACCAACAACACCGTCAACAACACCACCAACAACTCCGTCAACAACACCACCAACAACACCGTCAACAACACCACCAACAACAACACCACCACCAACAAGAATAGCATCAACAACACCAACAACCAACAACAATAGCATCAATAACACTAACAACTGACAACACCAACAACAACACTGACAACTACACCAACAACAACACCAACATTACCTACACCAACAACAATACCAACAACAGCAACAACACCCACACCACCAACAACAGCAACCAGCATACCATACCTTACTATACTACACCACACCTCACCACATCACTATAGGTGGGCAGGGATAGTGGGTTGATGGGTGTGGGATCAGGGGTGTATGGACTGGGTTGTGTAAACCCTCTAAAAAAACTACAATAATAAAGTAACTGTAATTTATTGATTTCCTAACTTGGATTAAGAAACTTTTGTTCATGTATGTGTGTTGGGTGTCATAAACTCCTGAATCACTCCCCAGTTTAAATGAAGCCCAGTTTTAAATGTGCTTAAATATGTCTGACTTCAAATAGTCGAGCATGCAGTCGTTTCCGACTGGCTCTTGTTATGATAAATTCTTTTCATGTACAGGTTCTGGCACCAGACGGTTATTTTCATTATTTAGAACTAACTTGTGATTTTAGTTGCAGTTTTAACACTGTGCTATCATTTAAAATTTGTATCGTTATAAACTTCGCTACCGGTGGCATATGTGTTTTCCGAACACAGCTTCTTGTTTTTGTGTTAAAGTCCAGCTTAAGCAGATCCAAATACCGGTATATTCAGATTTTTTCATGTATTTAAAGAGGCCAAAAACCCACTGACATGGCAAGAAATGTTTCTCTTCCTCATCACAGCAATCTACTTTTTTTCAACAATTTAAATGATTATAAAAGCTCTGATTTTTTCATTTTCTAAAACACAACTTTTTGATGCTGAGCAAATTTAGTGACACCATGAATATTCAACAAAATTTGCAAAAATAAAACAGACACCTTGTAAATAGTGTATTTGATTACACATGTACCTCACATACATATTTTCATTATGAAATCATGTTGAAATGTGCACATGACAGAAAATATGGTAATAATAGAACACTTTTAATTCCCCAAATAAGCATTAACTTGATATTTGATGCTATTCTTGGTACACATGTATTCTGCTTTCTGGTCAAACTTTTTGGTCCCAACTGATGATAATATATTGGTGATTAACCCTTTCCTCCATGTAAACCCCTTTATGACATGGAAAAACTGTGTAGATTCAGATCAGCCAGCACATCCATGATGTCTGATCAGGATCTGCAATGTTCACTTGTTTAAATCATTAGGTTTTTTCTGACCAAAAAGTGAACAGTGCAGATCCTGATTAGATGTGCCAGCTGATCTGGATCTACACCGGTCTCACACTGGTAAAAAGGCATGTCTGTAGAGTAAAAGGGTAAATTTCTCTTTTTTTTAAAGTCTTATACTACAGTACTGTATATTAAAATTAAAAAGGTAATACTCAGTAGTTACTTTGAGAAAATTATGTCTATACAATTAATAAAACCTGAAATTTCATACATTTAGGACAATCTGTCATGTATTTGGCCAAAATATAAAAAAACATAAATTGTTTCTGGAGGTACCATGTCAAATAGGCCACAAGTCAATTCAGGCAGTACTTGTAAGTCTATTGTATATGGCAATCACTGTAAAGAGTTAGTTTTGTTTTTTATATTTACACAAGCTTTCAAAATATAGTATCTTTGCTTAATTGATATCTAAAATTGTGCTTGTCATCATGAAGCCCAAGAACAAATTAAAACATCATCTGATTGTCATTTTTCCTTAAAAAATTGGACTGTCATCATAAAGTAAAGTAATTTATGTTACAGTCATAATCTCTTCTCTACACCTACCCAAGGTGTTGTTTCAATCAGTTTTGTCTGGGTGTCACACTGTTATATAAGATCACAATTTACAACACTTGCAGTAAAAGTCAGAGGTGCTAATGCAATCAAAGGTGTCATATTTAATAAATAAATAAATTTATTTCTAAACCAATTTCCATGTTGGACAATGCAAAATACACAGCATATGTTGCAACCATCAATATTTGATTCTGTGCTAGTGTAGACAGAGTGACTTTTGTAGACTAAGGTCATTGATCAAAAGAACATATTGACATATAAATGATGTCTATTGTTTTGTTGCAACATTTTTTTTATTGTTTTCCCACCTTTTTAGTCATGATAGTCTTGGACAAAAATCCGGAAAAAGTACATGTTGCTTTGTACAGAATGTCCAATCTATGAAGCAACTTGTTCATGAAAAATATTTTATAAAACATCATAATATGACATAGAACATATTAACACAATGATACGAAAAACTTTATTAATAAAATAAAAATGTGGCCTATTTTTGAGGCCTATTTAAGCATTTTCAAAATAAAGTGTGGCTCGATTGACTTGTTTGTGGCCTATTGACTGTAATCCATATACCAATTCCATGGTATTTGATCATAAATTTGGTGTGAATAGACTGATAACGATCCCAATCTATCAACCAAAACAATAAACATTATGTTTATGCAGTGTAGACCCAGTGTAGACCCTCATTTTTTAGGGGGAAGGGCGGCGGCCAGTTTCTTTTTTCTTTTAGAAAACAGAGTCAGTCTTCAACGCCCCTGTGGTGTAGATTTGCTCTTGTGCCATGTGTTTTATAAGAATAAATAAAAGAAATCTCATACCTCGTGTTCAGTACTCTCACAAACAATATCGTTGACTGCCATGAGCTGTATACATGTCTGAATGACGAACATGACCAGTGACAAAAAACTCTTATACAAAACTGAATTGTGGCGCTGGTCTACGCAAAGCTCAGTGTGTCTCACAATGTGACTGAATATTGCGAGCCGCGAGGTCCAGTTCACAATTCAACTTCACATAAAAGTTGGTTCTCACCAGCCTTACATCTTGCCGATTGCTAGTATTGTTACAACGAACGACAACCTACTCTCTAAACAGACGATTTAGTTTTTTTAGCTTTCCAAAATGCTAGTCCGATAACAATGCTACCGAATAATAAGTATTAATTTTTAAAGATATTTTGCCAATAGCAATTTAAAAAAATAAAGCCAATAACAAAATTTGTAAAAACAATACTTTGCCGTAAGTTTTTACCGGTCAGGTTTTTTCCCGTGTTTACATTGCCTTATGCTGTGCACAACCGGAAACCAGCGCACAACCGGAAACCATCGTTTTTTTCTCCTTAGTGAATGGGCATTCCTGCGACCTTAAGACGAGCTTAACGCTCGGGTCGCTTCGCGACCCGAGCTAGAGCTCGATATAAAAAGATCCTAATGTAGTTAATTTGCCTTAAAATCTTTATGTCAGTTTCTCGTCTATTGTGTTAAAGTGCTTGTGGCCCTTACTGTATATTGCATATCTGCAAGTCGAAAACGTTACAACAAAATATCACTCGTGATGACGATGTTGATGTTGATGTTTCTTTGACGTTAATGAGGGCAAGTTACTGCTGCGGACAAAGATAATGGCAACGATGTTTAGAATTGGTTTAGTGTATGAAATGTGTGATATTTACGGCCAGACATTTATCGCTTATTTGCACAACCGTATATGTCACATAAATACAGGTGTGATTTATTCGACCGATTATGTCACACACGTGTGACATGTACGTTTTGTAACATATACGGTCTAACAGAGCACGTTAAAATACGATAGACTGCGAGGACGCAATATTAAAATCGCGCACTCGCTTTGTACTCTGCGACCTCGCGTCATCAGAATATTCAAAATTTGAAGGACAAATATCATTTATTTTAATAGAAAGAATTAGTCCTTATTCAATAGATGATATGATTTTATTCCTAATTAAAATGTATAGATAACTTCAAGTGCGTTCTATTCTTATATGAATGTGTATTATTTGAAGCATCTTTTAAACGCCGTGTTACCTTACAAGAATAGGCTAGTTCATTTAGCATGTTCATTTTATGGTGAAAAAATAAGAAAACGAAAATAAAACTCAATTTTTAGGTGAACCAAATATTGCATATGGCGAAAACACGCTCACATTGCATAACTATTTTTTGGGAAAAAACTCATTGCCACCTTGTCTTTTAGTGAGGAAATTTATTTATATAAGGATGCTCTAAAATCTGCATGCTCATTTCGGTCTCATTCATGTTCTAATTACCAAGAAAACAAAAAGAGATCTCTGAAATTCATGGACAATATACAAAACAACCAACACCTAAAATAAGCTGATCAACAATATGTTATTAGAATTCGTTCAAAGAATAATATGATTTCAAGAAATTCGAGAAAGACTCCAGTCTTGTCTGCTTTCAGTTTGAAGGTCAAACATTTTTCTGTACTAAAATTTCTTGCATTATTTTGACAGACGACCGCAAATATTGTTGATAAGTGTTCACGCGATATTTTATCGTTTTTCTAGATGTTTTAATCAGCAATTCTAGAGATATCGTTCACACGGCATTTCCCTATTGCGTTTGTCTGATCTATGTACATATTTAAAGCATTTTTCAAATAACTGGTCATCCAAACTTAAATAAAGCAAACTTTATTTCTGCATTTTCGTTGGTCTGCAAGTGATAATTAACCCATGATTAACGTCTAGTGTCCAATATTTACGACACTTTCGGATTCTGGTCACTGTAATGTGAACTATTAATCAATTTTATCAGGTTATACTAACTGAAACAAATTTTTGAACTAACAAGGCAAAACTTACAAAATTTAATACCAAACACAAATTTCTTTGAAATAAAATGACTGGAAAACTTATTGAACCCCAATATATACTGTTCACGAAAATAATCAAAATTTGCATTTTTATATAGAAATATGTGTGTTTGATATAATGCAATACTGGAAATATAAATATTTGCTAACTTTCCTTTCATATTTTACTGATTATTATATATATGTATATGTATCAAATAGGAATATTCTTACAAATATTAGAATTATGTTTATATGAACATATTCTTTCTAAAGTCTAAGTTTTTTTTAAACTTCCATGAAGATACCGAGGCTTTCAAGAAATCGATAGTCAATATAGTCTGTGGATTGGCGGATGTGGGTGGGTGGAGGTGGGTGTTGAACCTATCGATCAACATATAACTAATACAGAATTAGGATTCAATTTAAACAATTGGGCTAAACGCTGTTCGAATTTGTTTCTGATATGGTGGTGCAAAATTTATGGATCCTGTACAGATTATCCAACAAATACGAGTATATAAATTCCAGCCCGTTAATCTGCTCGGATTAAGATGGGTAATACATGACATATCTGCAGTGCGATTTTTACATAGAGTAGTGCGGGGACGTCTGGTGGAAGGTCTTGAACATTTTTTGGAGATTATCATCCGCTTCCCGCCAAGATAGCAGGGATCATTATAGATAGTTACAATCAACTCACAGGGAAGGTGTGATTTTTGTGGAGAAAGTCAGCGTAAACCTGCGTAATAGACTTATTGTCAATGTTGGACTTCCCCACAAAAGTTCATTATAAAGAAAAAAAACATACACTACGTAGACAGAAGTATAATTTAACTGTTATATAAATATGCACACGTGCTCTTTTATTGTTTTTTCTTATGTCTGTGTCAAGAAACACAATGGAATGTTAATGAATATCAAGTGTCTGGCGTTCCGAATATGGTTCATGAACAGACGTAAATAAATCAACATAATTAAAGAAAAATAAGGGTTATAGTTTTTGTTTTCTACCATAATTTTATGGTATCTATTATTTTTTTCTAAAATTGCAAATAAATCATGTGGTCATAATTGGGTTGTAATGTCGAGTTTTGAAAAGGTACATCAAAATCTTTTAAATTGAAACCGAAAGAAGACATGACGAGAATCTTTTTCAAATATCTCGTGTTGGCATTTCTTTTCAGTATTATCTCAACAACAAGCTTTAGTTAGATATATTGATCAGCTTTTGCTTACATCGCTTTTGCTTTATATATGATCTTCAGTATTGCGAATTGATGAATATGCGTTTGCCTATAAAATTAACATTTTTTTGTATCTTTAGTTGTTTGCTTTTCATAATATATGCAACATATTATTCAGAATTATAGCGTTTGCAGTGATATGGTCTTATTTTTAATTTGAAAATAGTTCAACATTCTTAAAAAGAAATATATGCATATCAGGAATCGCCACACTCACAAAACTCAGCCTCTCCACGCAAAGAAAACGAAGAGAACAAGAAGAGAGAGCATGCTTGTTATAAGTTTGTCAATTCAAAAAGGACACCACAAACAATTAACGAAAAAGGTAACCTTTGGGAAAACCGCCTTGGAACGGTCAGTGGCAAAACGAATTGCCACTGGGAGGTTTAAACCAGGTTTTAGGGTGCACCAACCTCACGCTTGCCCCAACAGGTTCTCGTATTACAAAACAAGTACAGGTTGTCTTAGTGAAATAACTCATACTCACCCATCAGCTCAACAATTGTGCATGCAAAAGCACGCAAACATTTAAACCAAAAAATCTAGTAGCATTGCAAGGCCAAAGGGCGAGTTCTCAATGATCTTACCGAGACCAGAGCACCTGGAGTAAAATCAGCAAAAAACACGATCACTAAGATTAAAAGAAACGAACTCTTAAACCCCTGCCATCGTCGTGCAATCACAGAGGTAAGTATAATGATCAACTGTAGATGGGTTTATCACCAGGCCTGCAGAACGCTGTAAATATCATGTTGATAACCTTTTTTGTATTTTACAGATGTTTTTTTACGAATAACCGTGAGAAATTAACATTGCCTTTTATCTTCTTATGTTTGTATAATAAAACTCCATAAAAACGTCTGCGAAATACCTTGTTGCAATAGTGATTTTAAATTTCACCTGTATTTATTAATTAGATTAGGGTATCGGCGATAAAACTTTTAAAAGATTTTCTTTAATTTGTGATACCGATAACCCTGTTTTAAAAGTTGTTTTTTGTAATGCACAGAACATGTTCATTGAAATCATTCTAAGAAAAACTCCTTTTTTGTTTGGCAATTCCCCACCTAAAGAGCATGTTTGCAAAACCTTTAACTTCCTATAACAGTAACTAGGTTATGATTTACTACAATAACAGTTCTAAGTTTACATGATAAGAAAAAGGTGAAATATGCATATCAGGAATCACCACATTCAGAAAAAAACAGACTCCCCACACAGTCAAGAAGAAGAGAGAGGGAGAGTGCATGGTTAATAAAATGATCAGTTTCAAAAAAGACACCACTAACAATAAACAAAAATGAGAACCCGAGGGATTACCGCCTTGGAACGGTCAGTAGCAAATCAAATTGCTACTGGGGGTTTAAACCGGGTTCTAGGGTGCAACAACTTCACACTTGCCCCAACAGGTTTTCATATCATATCACAAAACAAATACAAGTTGTCTTAATGACACAACTCCAACCCACTTATCGGCTCAACAATGTTGCATGCAAAAGCACATAAACACATAAAACATAAGAATCTAAAAGCATTGGAAAGCCAAAAAGTGGGTACTCAATGCTCTTACCGAGACCAGAGCTCCTGGAATAAAATCAGCAAGAGCACGATGACAGGGATAAAAGAAACAAATCGAGCATCTAGGTTCTTTTAAGAAACGATTTCCCCATTAACCTCAATAAACTCTTAAACCCCTGCCACCGTCGTGCAACCAAAGAGGTAAGCATAATGATCAACTGTAGAAGGGTTAATCGCCAGGCATGCAGAGCGATGTAAAATATCATGTTGGTAACCTTTCTTTTTAAATTTACAGATGGCTTTTACGAATAACCGGGAAAATTAACATTGCCCTTTATCTTTTTAAGTTTATAAAAAAGCAAGATATGCATATCAGGAATCGCCACACTAAAAAAACACAGCCTCCCCACGCAGCGAAAAAGAAGAGAGGAAAAGAGAGAGCGCATGTTATATATACTCAACACAAATAAAAAGTATCCACTTTCCTATCTTAAATTTTGTAAAATTTATAAACGAAAACTTAGAATTCTGTATGTGGACAACTTTGCATTTCTGTTATCATTGCAAAGAGAAAAAAGTGTTCTTGAAAACTGCAGCCACAACTTAGTTATCTTTCATTTTGTTGTAATGAGGGTTCCAGGAAAACGTCATTGATTCTTTGAAGCATTCACATTAATTTGAATTAAATCAATCTTTCCACCTCTTGTGATCAATAAAATCACAAAACATTCATCAATAAAACAAGTAGTCCTCGATAAACTACGCTAGAAAGTCCAACCATTTCCAATTACATCCCTTTAAATTGAATATGTAGTGTTTTGTAATCCGTTATTAATTGTTATTCGACTGGCCGTTGGTCTTGGTGTGGAAATTATGTGTATGAACAATTGAAATTAAAAACAACAGATATAAACCAATTAAATACCATTCAAAGCGTACCTGATTAAATGAAAATACGTTAATGAGAATATAAGCATAAAAAGTGGATACTTTTTATTTTTGTTGAGTATATAAGTATGTAAGTATGTCAATTAAAATAGGACGCCACAAACAATTAACGAAGAAGAGAACCTTTGGGGATATCGCCTTGGAACGGTCAGTGGCAAAACGAATTGCCACTGGGAGTTTAAACCAGGTTCTAGGGTGCACCAACCTCACACTTGCCCCAACAGGTTCTCGTATCACAAAACAAGTAAAAATTGTCTTGGTGAAATAACTCCAACCCACCCATTAGCTCAACAATGTTGCATGCAAAAGCATACAAACATATAAACATAAGAATTTAAAAGCATTGCAAAGCCAAAGGGCGGGTACTCAATGATCTTACCGAGACCGAGACCAGAGCACCTGGAGTCAAATCAGCAAGAACACGATGAGAGGGATAAAAGAAACAAATCGAGCTTCTAGGTTCTTTTAAGAAAAGATTTCCCCATAAACCTTCATAAACTCTTACACCCCTGCCACCGTCGTGCAACCAAAGAGGTAAGCATAATGATCAACTGTAGATGGGTTAATCACCAGGCCTGCAGAGCGCTGTAAAATATCATGTTGGTAACCTTTCTTTTTAAATTTACAGATGGTTTTTACGAATAACCGGGAGAAATTAAAATCGCCTTTTATCTTCTTAAGTTTATAAATTAAATCTCCATAAAAAACTGGCTGTGAAATTCCTTGTTGCAATAGTGATTTTAAACTGCAGCTGTATTTATGAATTAGATCTGGATATCGGCGATAAAACTTGCAAAAGGTTTTCCTTAATTTGTGATACCGATAACCTTGTTTTAAAAGTTTTTCTGTAATGCAAAGATTACGTTCATTGAAATCTTTCACATCGTTGCAAGCCCTTGAAAAGCGAACAAGCTGTGAGATATAAACCCCGTAAGAAGTTGCACGAGGAACATCGCCGTCTAGAAACGGAAAATTTACTATATTTAAATTGAAATCATCTCTTTTATCATAAATTTTTGTAGTGACGTAACCATTTTCGATGGAAAATTAAATCTCCATAAAAAACTGGCTGTGAAATACCTTGTTGCAATAGTGATTTTAAACTGCACCTGTATTTATAAGAAAGGAAATACGTACTAAGAGGGAAGAACCGGTAAATATCATACCACAACCATAAATCAATAATTCAAAAAACAACACAAAACAAACAGCAAACATGGGTTACCGCTTTGAAATTGTCTGCGACCAAAATACCGGTATGCTATACTGAAACCGGTTTCTAAGGCATTTTAATCTCTCACATGGTCTGCAATGTTCACTTATAAACGCACAAAAATTGAATATGCATATTGGGAAATGTCACACACAAAATCACCACCATTTATCTTGTGTAAAGCTCTCTAGCAACAATGAGTATAAGGAACGACAGTTCAGCAAATGAGAATGCTGTTACAAAACTATTGACTCATCGACTAAGAATTTCGATGTCAAGAGACCAGTAGGTCACATCATGAACACATTTTAAATAAGCGTTAAACAACTGACACCAATTGTGTCGATGTGCAGCATCATCATTTAAAGCAAATACTCATTAAAACAACAATTAGTGTAAGGGAGTATGATACGCACATTTAAACAAATTACTTGATGTAGGTTACGACTTAATGTTAACTATTTATGTTGTATTACATGTGCTTAATGTTGTATTTTAAACTAACAAACACCCAAGCTAATAGAAATGGTTAACTATTAAGACATTGACCAAATATTTATTACTACAACTGTACTGCCTGTTCCACAATTCAGATTTTTCGAATTCAATAATAACATAAAATATTTAAGTCCAGCTTCCGATATTTTCAATATTTGACCTTGTTACCAATTCTTCTTTAAATTGACTTGTATACATGAAGGTTGTGTTTGTCAACAACATGATCTCCGTTACGAGTCCTCCAAGCGATAGTTTTGGTTTTGTGCACATTGGCATGTGTCTGTGATGAAAGCCCCACAGAATCTATGTATAATGTCCCTTGCAATTTTAAAAGATACATACCAGGAATATCCACATTCAGAAAGCACAGCCTCCCAAAACAGCCATAAAAGCATTGACAAAAAGAGAGCCTGGGTTTATAAAACGATCAATTTATAAGACAATACAAAACCTTAACGCAAAAGCTATACTTGGGATTCCGACTTGGAACGGTCAGTGACAAAACAATTTTCGCCTCGGGGGTAAAACCAGGTTTTAGGCTGCTATAATCTTACACTTCCCCCAACAGGTTCTAATATGAACAAACAAGTACAAGTTTTCTATGTAAATTAGCTCCAACCCACACATCAACTCAACAATGTCAATAAGCAAGCAAAAGATTACAAGAATAAAAAAGCAGAATGAGCTTATTAGTTCTGTTACAAGATCTCCACTGAAACCTTCATACATTCCTAAAACCACATGCCACTATCATGCACACAAAAAGAATAGATGGGTTAATAAATAAACAGGCAAAGCTGTAAAATACTATGCTGGTAGTCATTTGAAAATACTAATAATGATTTTGGAAGTTCCGGTAGATTATGCAGGAAGTTCCAAAATCTTTATTTTAATTGAAATCGACAATTTCATTTGACTTCCTTTCTAATATACGCACAGTACTTTGGTGGTAGTTCCTTCGAAAACCCTCGATTTATTATTTTATTTGATGGCCCTTCTATAGATTAATAAGCTCTGATGTGTTCATAATACACGCAACTTTAACGTGCAAAGTGTCTTTGCGGAATCCCTTATTTAGGTAGATGGAAAAGGAACTCTTGAACTCATGAACTCATATTACTCTTTAACCAACTTCCGATTCCAATTTTTATTCTTAAGTTATAATTATAGACCTTTCGATTCTCTGTGTTCAAAATTCAACAGTACAGACTGAAATACTCTGGATTTGACATCATGACTGGCTTATAGATTCAACTTTTTAACGATTTATTATACTTAAACAGAATGAATTTTATTCTAGCTTAAGGTAAATTACCTTTTACCTACCTGCCGGGCTTATCAATCTGTTATAATAGAATATAGTCATTTTTTCATCAATACTTTACATTTGATTTAGTCTGGTACTTTTTTATCCTGTTATTCATACTTCGCTCTTACTTCATTTTTTTCTCGTAAGTGAATAAATATTGAATGCCATTGTCGACAAAAGCTAACACTCTGGTGTCAATGCTCCTATCAGTATGTTTATCCAAAACCTAGACCCAGACTTTATTGTTCTCATGCAAAAACGCTACCAGAATTACTTGGACGAAAGGGCTGCAATATCATCGCCACACCCTATACTCGGGATGTTCAAAATTACAATGTGAGTATTCAAAAACATCCATATTTGTCTTAGAAAATTTGTTTTATAATTTTAATTCCATGCCTATTCTTAAGCTTTGCTATAACATTTAACATTGCCTTTAATTTATGTTTGTTAATTATTTTAATCAAGTATTGCATATTTATTTCACCTTTCTAAATAATTTGTACTTTTTAACCATGATATATTGTAAAGCGCTTTTGAGCATATTTTTTGTTTTAAAGAGCGCTATATAAATGCGGTATATTATTATTATTATTTGTTCAAACAAATAATTTATCTTTTAAGGTCTTGTGATATTTGTAAGTAACATCATCAACGTCGTTTGTGTAGGGCGCTGGTCGCTGATGTGCTTTATGTAATTAACAGTTATTTATTGACCACTTGGTACATTTAGATCAAACTTTACATAAAATTCTATAATTCATTCATTTATACGTATACCGATTTTTTAATATTACAACAAAATATGTTATGTAGGCAGTGAAAAAACTCTTAGATCCCCCCTCTTTGAAAAGCCACAAGAAAGTTGTTTTAAATCCAGATTTGGTTGTTTGTCGAATAATTTTATGAGAGCATGTTTTGAAATTAAAATGTTTAAAATGATTATACAGCCGACTATAAAGCGTCATTTCCAGTTATCGTTTTTAGAGTTATTACAATTATAAATTAAATATTATTCGGTCGTCTTCAATAAATATATCTTTATCATATATTACTTATTATATTATTTATTATATTTAATTTATTAAATTAAGTTATTTTATTTAGTCAGTACTGTTATCAGTAAATTAACCCGTTACCGATGTCATGCAGTGATTGTTACGTATATCAGGGCTATCCGAACAACGTTTTTTTTTGCGTTGTCCCGGTTAGCTCAGTTGGTTACGTCGCAGGAATTGCATGGCTAGGCGCTGTCGCCGTGACGGTGGGGGTTCGCTCCCAGCTAGAGACACTATCATTTGAAATTCACAGTAGCGCTACTTGTGCAGTGTGGTGGCCGTAAAAAGTCTCCCCGTACATTTAGTCAGTACTGTTATCAGTAAATTAACCCGTTACCGATGTCATGCATTGATTGTTACGTATATCAGGGCTATCCGAACAACGTTTTTTGGCGTTGTCCCGGTTAGCTCAGTTGGTTACGTCGCAGTAATTGCATGGCTAGGCGCTGTCGCCGTGACGGTGCGGGTTCGCTCCCAGCTAGAGACACTATCATTTGAAATTCACAGTAGCGCTATTTGTGCAGTGTGGCGGCCGTAAAAAGTCTCCCCGTACATTTAGTCAGTACTGTTATCAGTAAATTAACCCGTTACCGATGTCATGCAGTGATTGTTAGTATATCAGGGCTATCCGAACAACGTTTTTTTGGCGTTGTCCCGGTTAGCTCAGTTGGTTACGTCGCAGGAATTGCATGGCTAGGCGCTGTCGCCGTGACGGTGCGGGTTCGCTCCCAGCTAGAGACACTATCATTTGAAATTCACAGTAGCGCTATTTGTGCAGTGTGGCGGCCGTAAAAAGTCTCCCCGTACATTTAGTCAGTACTGTTATCAGTAAATTAACCCGTTACCGATGTCATGCTGTGATTGTTACGTAACTATATCAGGGCTATCCAAACAACGTTTTTTGGCGTTGTCCCAGTTAGCTCAGTTGGTTACGTCGCAGGAATTGCATGGCTAGGCGCTGTCGCCGTGACGGTGCGGGTTCGCTCCCAGCTAGAGACACTATCATTTATAATTGTAATTACTCTTCACTCATTCGAATCAATCCTGATAAAAAGCTGGTAAATGATAAAATTACGCCTAAAACACGTTTGCTTTTTTGCAAACGGTGCCAATGCACGAAATAGTGTGTATATGTGTTTACGTCAAAATACAGGCCCTGGAGTATCAAACAGGGACATTTAAGTTCAATATCTTTTTTTTTTCGCTAAGCTACTTTTGTTCCAGATTTTGGCTGTACACGCGAAAGTATGAGTTTGGATATTAAACTGAAACAAAAAGTACAAATGTTTACCTGGAGTTTATGGCTTCCAATTATAGTTCTTCAGAAGGTATGTATAATTATGAATTGGATTCATAATAAATAAGAAATACCTTTAAAAATAAACGGCGTTTGTGATATTATTTTCAGGTAATTGTATAATGTAAAAACAATAGTACAAGCAGACGCTGTTCAACTGTAAGTTAGTAAAAAATTGAAACTACGAATTTAAGAAACCACAAATCGCCACTTTATCAGACACAAAATTAACATTTTAAAATCATATCATTGTCACTGTTATTTGTTAACGTAAAGCAGAGACTTTTAGCTGATTAGTTAACTTATTAAAATATTTTACTTGATTTAAGTTCAAAATTTTTAAAAAAAGTGAAATGTGTCCTATCAGGAATTGCCACATCCAGCAGATACAGCCTCCCCACACAGCCAAAAAGTATAGAGGATAAGACTTTTTATAAAATTTTCAATTTCAAAATAGATTTGTTTAAGGAAAATAAATTAATTGAATTTAATCTGATCTTAACGTTAATAGAAAAATTATGTAATTCTTCAATCTACAAATTCACTAATGCATATTTTTTTTACATATACCTATATATGCGACTCATGTGATGCGTGACAAGGACGTAAAATATCAAAATCAATAGTGTCAACATCTCAAAGGTCGTTAAAGTTAGTCAATTTTCAGCTTAAGAAATCTTACGCATAAAAATGAAATCGGTGTGCTCTGGATAAAAAGAAAAAAATATACGTATTAAATATACGTTTAACATAAATATGCACTAACTCGAATACTAAATCTTACGGTTTTCAGTATACAGTTATTTCATATGTGATTTGGGAACAGTTAATCTGTTGGCCCGAGGTGGAGGGGATAGCGTTTTGAACTGTTGCCCGAGGCCGTAGGCCGAGGGCAACAGTTCAAAACGCTATCCCCAACACCGAGGGACAACTGTTTGACTGTTCCCAGATCACATATGAAATAACTGATTTATTACCTGATCAATGACTTAAGAGCACGCGAGGGAAACAGTCAAAACTATTGACCGGTCAACAGTTCGCTCAACAAACAGCTCGCTCAAAGGGGGTAACCCTTTTGTGACGTCACAGCACGCGAGGGAAACAGTCGAAACTATTGACCGGTCAACAGTTCGCGAATGTGGACGTTTTAAGAATTTCAGAAAACAGTAAGAAATACCAAATTACATGTATATAAGGTATCAGGTAATAATATACAGTTATTTCATATGTGACTTGGGAACAGTTAATCTGTTGGCCCGAGGTCGAGAGGATAGCGTTTTGAACTGTTGCAACTGTTTGGGCAACAGTTCAAAACACTTTCCCCGACACCGAGGGACAACTGTTTGACTAGATCACATATGACATAACTGTTTTATTACCTGATCAATTCAATGGGGGAATCCTCTATGACTTTAAAGTGCGCGAGAGAACACAGTCGAAACTATTGACCGGTCAACAGTTCGCTCAACAAACCGCGTGCTCAGGTGAGAATCCTCTATGATGTCAGAGCACGCGAGGGAAACAGTCGAAACTATTGACTGGTCAACAGTTCGCGAACGTGGACGATTTAAGAATTTCAGAAAACAGTAAGAAATACCAAATTACATTTATATAAGGTATCAGGTAATATTCTATGCAATATGTATTCGGCAAATACACTACAAATACTGTCTTGAAGAGTTATATTTAGATATAGGATTTATTTAAATTGAAATTAGTTTATTAGACCTAACATAAAACCGCAGTGACAAATAATTTGCCGCTGACCATTCCAAGGCAGTTTCTTTTCGTTAATTATTTTTCTAGCCTTTATGAAATTGGGCGAATTATAATCTTATGCGATATCTTTTCATATCCACTTTTTAATGTTTTGGCAGTATTTGATTTTACAATGTGGCTACTCCCTTTTTACATAAATTTAGGTTAGGGGAGGCTGTTTTTTTTCTAAATAGGCATATTCCATCGTTTTTGAATGACACTAAACATACTCAATGTGGAAATCTTGTCTACTTGGTTAAGAAGTGTTGTTTTTTAATCACAAATATTTTGTTCACATCCAAACTGTGCTCGACATATTATAATTTGATATCAAGAAACTGCAATTTTATGCAAACATTTAAAAATGTACACAAGATTATTAAATGTAATTTGAATTGCCTTTTAAAAAATGTCATATGTTGTTTTTGTCAAGTTTTACAATGTAAGATACATGACTGTATATTTTATGTTTGTTCCCGACCGTTTCAAGACGGTTACACGATATTTTCTCTTTTTCGTTTACTGTGATATCTGTTGTTTAATTGATCTTCTTATAAACTCATGGTGTTGTTCCTCTTTACGTTTTGTCTGCATGGAGAGACTGTGTTTCTGGGTGTGGCAATTCCTAATATGCACATTTCACTTTTTGTGAGTTACTCGGTTTAACATATTTTCTACCATAGTATTTTCATAATTATATGAAAGCCGAATATTATTTATCACAGATAAAATAACACCCGTGGAATGTGGAAATCTTATTATAATTGACGATAGTACAGGTGAAAGAATTCCAAACACACCTATCCTAAATGATGATCTATTTGCCAGTGACATCCTAAATTCCGGGGAACATAATGCAAGTGAGAACCAAGTTTCCGGGGAACAATATGCAAGTGACAACCAAGTTTCCGGGGAACAATATGCAAGTGACAACCAAGTTTCCGGGAAACAATATGCAAGTGACAACCAAGTTTCCGGGAAACAATACAAGTGACAACCAAGATTCCGGAGAACAAAAAATCATTATCATATGTGTTTTATATGTGCCATGTTTAACTCTCTATTTTGAAATAAAATATCGCGGCCTTATCCCATCATATAATTGTTTGTCATTAATGAGTTGTGCCGCACTGCGTATAAGTAAGTTGGGTAAATAGGGCTGCTGTATTGCTGCGAAGAAGTCCTTGTCTCAATAGTCTGGGGTTCGAACCTCCAGTATTAAAGCATGTCGGCATCCACGTATCCAGTACTTGCTATTAAAGCAAGTTACATAAGTCTGGATTCGAACCCGTCAGGTTTATTTACAACTCTCGAGAAATAATATCCAGCCGTAACTTAGAGCAGCACTCGCATAAAATAATAATTAAATATCTTAAATAATGGGAGTTATTGAGAAATTACATCCACTAAGTGTTTATTTTTTTCTTTAGATTTATACATACCTTCCTTGATGCTGATGTTTTCTTATTTCAGCACTGCAGAATAAACAATTATAAAAAAGTTGCAAACACTATCCATATCACCAGTTAAACAAGTGAGTTTAAACATAAAAAGATCTTTAATAAATTTGTGAGTCTAACAATTTTATCCTAGTTCTCTTGTGATGCGGTTCTTGTTTTACTCCAGTGTTTATTCGGTGGGTGGGGTGTTGTTTTTGATGGAATTTTAAGAAAAAACTGTGTTATCATTTCATAATTGTTTAAGCGGATATTTAAGGTAATTTTTTTCTGCAACGATTCCCACCCGATTAAATGTACATTATGTTTTGTTTTGTTATTTAAGAAATACGTTTTGGTTTTGAGTTTTAGATAAACCAGCATCTGAACATTATTTCTTGAAAGCTATCGTCTGCTGTCCGCATTCAAGCGCTTTGATGATACTGACCTGGCTCCTGGCTTTCTTTTTACAATGTCATCTTGGGTTAAACTAAAAAACAAACAATTTGCATTCACTTTTAAACTTTAATTCGATATACAACAGATGTAAACAAAAGTGGCCGAGCATTGGACTGGCCGAGCATAGGTAACTTGACTCTATGTTTTGAATTAAAATATGTTATTCTTTGAAAACAATACCACATGTAATATAGATATAAAAGTATAATATGCGATATGTTTTATTTCAGGATCACTGGATAGTCTTTTGAAACTTAAAAGTCAAGGAGAAAATGTCTACCTTGATAATAATAGCACTAGAGTTTCGTCAATATGCAAAAATCCAGCATCTATATGCATTATCGCAGAGAAACTCGTTGCCGAACAAACTCTTCGATTTGCCTGCAGTCCTGTAAATGAAGCTCGAAGACAACATGAAAACTATGGTGTGGAGCTGCTTTTCACAGAAAAAGATCCTTACTCATTAAGAAGTTCGCATGGCTATCTATTTGACGCTTCAGGAAAAAGAGAAGAAACTTCCGGGTTGATAACAATTGAAAGTTTTGAAAACGAAGATTGCAACGGACCTTTTCAGCTAAAACTATCAAAGGATAGTATAATTCAGTATACAGGGCCTACGGGTAAGAAAAATAAGCGGCATGTTGCCATACCAACGAGCCAAGGTGTCTGGATTGTTTTTGACCTTTACCAAGTGAGCGTCAGTATCATTGAAGATCCAGAAAGAGAAGAATACGACGATGTCGATAGTCGTACAGAACGACTTATAGGAACACAGCTAGAAGCCACTAGGAGTTTGAACAACATTGAACAAGCATTAAAAAATTTAGAAACATTTTCGCCAACCCGAATCGTAGAAGACACTGACATTATGAGTCGCCTGGAAAAAATCGAACATGCTTTGATTACTACACCTAGAAATATAAACGTAGCAGGCAGTCCAACCCAAGAATCTACAAATTTCGCTTACGATGGTGGTAAAGATGTACTCGACTGCAGGAAAAACCATGTGATTCTGGTCAGAGAACTACAAACGATGGAAATGTGTGATCATTTGTTCGCTAAAGAAATATTGACAGCTACACAAATGGCGTGGATTCAAGCTATTGCAAAAACCGACAGATTTTCCGCTAATAGAAATATTCTGAAAATAATCAGTGAAAATACACACAAAATTCGAAAGTCCGATATGGAGGAAATTCTTACAGACTGCAACCAAGTTCATTTGCTGGAAAAATTCTATACAAACGTTGTAGGCAGTCCAACCCAAGAATCTACAAATTTCGCATACGATGGTGGTAAAGATGTACTCGACTGCAGGAAAAACCATGTGATTCTGGTCAGAGAACTACAAACGATGGAAATTTGTGACCATTTGTTCGCTAAAGAAATATTGACAGCTGCACAAATGGTGTGTATTCAAGCTATTGCAAAAACCGACAGACCTTCCGCTAATAGAAAGATTCTGAAAATAATCAGTGAAAATACACACAAAATTCGAAAGTCCGATATGGAGGACATTCTTAGAGACTGCAACCAAGTTCATTTGCTGGAAAAATTCTATATAAAAGTTGTAGCCAGTCCAACGCATGAATCTACAAATATCGCATATGATGGTGTTGAAGATGTACTCGATTGTAGGAAAAAACATGTGATTCTGGTCAGAGAACTACAAACGATGGAAATTTGTGATCATTTGTTTGCTAAAGAAATACTGACAGCTGCACAAATGGAGTATATTCAACTTATTGAAAAAACCGACAGACTTTCCGCTAATAGAGAGTTACTGAAAATAATCAGTAAAAATACACACAAATTACAAAAGTCCGATTTGGAGGAAATTCTTATAGACTGCAACCAAGTTCATTTGCTGGAAAAATTCTATCGGCAGAAAAGAGATCAAACGTAATTAAACAGCTTGACTTACTGGCGTACAGACCCTGTTTCATTTAATAGTTTCATTTTATGATAAGTTCGGCGACTAAGATATTTGAATTATTTGCCTCCGCTTGTACTGGTGTGTTAGATTTCATGCCTTATAATTAAACAGTCCTTATATATTCGGATGAAAACTACTAATAACAAGCCTTTAATAATTTTCCTAGAAATAAAAACGTCGTAGCCCGTCCGACCAAAGAATCTACGAATATCGCTTATGATGATTGTTAAGATATACTTAACTGTCGGACACATCGTGTGACACTTGCCAGAGAACTGCAAACGATGGAATTTTGTGATCAGTTGTTCGCGAAAGAAATAATGACATTTGCACAAATGGAGTATATTCAAGCTGTTGCAAAAACTGACAGACCTGCAGCAAAATGATACTGAGATACCGAAAATAATCGGTAAAAACACAAATAAATACAAATGTCTGATATATAGGAAACTTTTAAAGACTGCAATCCACTTCATTTGTTAAAAAAATTCTATCCGGAGAAAAGTTTATTCGCGACCTCGCATCGTGTGTTCGCGACCTTGCATCGTGTCATCGCATTGTGTATTCGCGACGTCGCATCGTGTTTTAACGTTTTCGTAATATCGCCGTTAGGATAGTGAGGTAATAAAAAAGCGAGAACACGATGAAAGGTCGAGAGAATACGATGCGAAGGTGGGTTATTAATTTCGCGATACTCTTTTTGCTATCTCGTACAGTGTTTCTGCGATTTATTTTGCTTTCTCGCTCATACACTGGTCAAAAGTTCTAAGTGCACACTTTTCAATTTTGAATATCTTAAAGTAAACTTATTGAAACTGAATAAAAGTTTTACTTAATGTTTATAATGATCAAACAACAATAATTTTTTGAAAACCGTGCATATGTTTTACGTATTACGTCATCTACGTCGGCATACGCTTTTTATGCATTATCCCCGTGCAGCAAGCGAAATATGTGTTTTTTTACGATCGTTTTTGTTTTTCACATGTTCACCGACTCAAGACAAACACGAAACACACACCAACAAGTTGTAACCATGGAACGGTTGACGTCAGCAGACAACGACATTGCCGTCAAAATTCTTTTCACAGGCACAACTTCAAATTTGTTGTAAAAAATCTTGACGGTTTTCGTAAATGCAAAGGAAATACCTTATTTTTCATATTTTATTTATTTAAGAAGAAAATCAAACGATATTATGTTCTAGATTGATTACGTTGCTTACGTTGAACGCTGATGTTTCTCGAATACGTCTTTAAATATTTAGGTAAAACAACGTAAACTCGAAAAAATTAGTGTAACATTTGTTGGATAAGTGTCCAATAAATAAATATTTAAAACTAAAATTTATAGAAATTCAATAAACTTCAAAATCGAATTATTCGAAAATGACGCTTATTCGGTCAAAAGGCGTATCCGAAAACTGGTCAATTTTATCGAAATGAATACATTTTTTTCGTTTGGAAAGGCTGTTACACATCTATCATAGAAAATTTATCATCTCAAACTGCTAGACAATTCAAAAACTTTTGGCACAAAACATTGTGTGAAAAAAGGAATGTTCTCCTTGAAATCCTCTCAAAACGTTATGGATAAAATAAAGTTGAGTGTGTTTGCTCATCGTGCCCAGCAGACCATTACAAAGCTACAGAAAGCTATTTCAGTGCAATGGAATGGCAAACTAGGCAAACTACAATATTTCCTTTAAATCTGCATGAAATTTAAATTATACAGAGATGAGAAAACGATCACAAATGATAGCCGATGCAATGATAATTAAATTGAGAATTTCCTTCTGAGAACACGTGAGCTTAAATATTATTATTTTTTAATCTGGTTAAGCAGACTTAAAATTTTTCATGTGCTTTAATAAAATATTGATTCTTCTTCATTCAATTTCTAATTTACACTATTTTGAAAGACTCAATCAAATTTTTGGAAAAAATAACACTTATCAAGTGTGCACTTAGAACTTTTGACCAGTGTACAGGCGAATTCGCGAAAACACGATCATCATGCAACATGATTTGAAAAATTCAGTTAAAATAAAAATGATATCCCACAGATTGAAAACAGTGACATACCACTTCAACGGGAAAAAATAATATTTCATAGAAAAGCATAAAATAAATGTCAGTTTCTTGTTTATTAAAGTTATAAAAAAGATCCTAATGTTGTTAATTTGCCTTAAAATCTTTATGCCAGTTTCTCGTCTATTGTGTTAAAGTGCTTGTGGGCCCTTACTGTATATTGCATATCTGCAAGTCGAAAACGTTACAACAAAATATCACTCGTAATGACGATGTTGATGTTGATGTTTCGTTGACGTTAATGAGGGCAAGCTCTGCTGCGGACAAATATAATGACAACGATGTTTAGAATTGGTTTAGTGTATGAAATGTGTGATATATACGGCCAGACATTTATCGCTTATTTGCACAACCGTCACATAAATACAGGTGTGATTTATTCGGCCGATTATGTCACACACGTGCGACATGTACGTTTTTTGACATATACACAATTGAATTTTATATGATTTCATTCCTAGGCTGTTGTGCTAATTAAAATGTATAGATAACTTCAAGTGCGCTCTATTCTTATATAAATATGTATTATTTGAAGCATCTTTTAAACTCTGTGTTACCATACAAGAATAGGCTGGTTCAGTTAGCATGTTCATTTTATGTTGAAAAATTAAGAACACGAAAATAAAACTCAATTTTTAGGAGAGCAAAACATTGCAAATGGCGAAAACAGGCTCACATTGCATAATTATATTTTGGGAAAAAAACTCATTGCCACCTTGACTTTAAGTGAAGAAATTTATTTGTATAAGTATGCGCTTAAATCCGCATGCTTTTTTCAAGAAACTCGAGACAGACTCCAGTCGTGTCTGTTTTCAGTTTGACGGTCAAAAATGTTTCTGTACTAAAATTTCTTACATTATTTTGACAGACGACCGCATATATTGTTGGTTATTGTTCACGCGATATCTGTGCTATTTTTCTAGATGTTTTAATCAGCAGTTCCAGACATCTCGTGCGTATTTACCTTTTGCGTGTGCTTGTTCTATGTAAATAAAGCATTTTTCAAATAACTTGAGCATTCAAACTTAAATACAACCACAACACATTTTATTTCTTCACTTTCATTGGTCTGCCAGTGAGAATTAGCCCATTAACTTTTAGCGTCCAATATTTATCAGGTAACTGTTATTATTATAAAGTTGCTGTTATATCTGTAATTTGAGCTATCAGTCCATTTTACATCGATTATTGTCGACTGTTAGTGACAGTTAACCGAGTATTCCCGACATTAGATATTTTATATTGATCAGCTTTTGCTAATGTCGCTTTTGCTTAATGTATGATTTTCAGAACTGCGAATTGATGAATATGCTTTTGCCTGTAAAATTTACATTCGTTTATCTTTTTAGTTGTTTGCTTTTCATAATATATGCAACATATTATTCAGAAGTATAGCGATTGCAGTGATATGGTCTTATTTTAATTTTAAAAATTGTTCAACATTCTTAAAAAAGAAATATATGCATATCAGGATTCAAGAAGAGAAGAAAAGAGAGAGAGCATGCTTGTTATAAGTATTTCAATTAAGGTAGTCTAACTGTAATGCTTTCCCGCGCATAAATTTGCGACGTCGTCAAACATCGGCTCGCTTTCGGTGACTTCCGACGCTCCTCGTCAGAGCAGATAGTAACCGAAGCGGCATCGATTATTGTCGACTGTTAGTGACTGTTAACCGAGTATTCCCGACATTCGAGAAAAAAGCGCGGGAAATCATTACAGTTAACTACCTTAAAAAAGGACGCCACAAACAATAAACGAAAAAGAGAAACTGGGGATACTGCCTTGGAACGGTCAGTGGAAAACAAATTGCGACTGGGGGTTTAAACCAGGTTCTTGGGTGCACCAACCTCACATTTACCCCGTACAACAAAACAAGTACAAGTTGTCTTGGAGAAATAACTCCAACCCACCCATCAGCTCAACAATGTTGCATGCAAAAGCACGCAAACATTTAAAACAAAAGAAGCTAGTAGCATTGCAATGCCAAAGGGCGGGTACTCAATGATCTTACCGAGACCAGAGCACCTGGTAAAATCATCAAGAACACGATGACTTGGATTAAAAGAAACTAATCGAGCTTCTAGGTACTTTTAAGAAAAGATTTCCCCATAAACCTTCATAAACTCTTAAACCCCTACCATCGTCTTGCAACCAAAGAGGAAAGCATAATGATCAACTGTAGATGGTTTAATCAGAAGGTTACCAACATTTATCAGCGCTCTTCAGGCCTGGTGATTAAATTTACAGATGTTTTTCACGAATAACCGGGATAAATTAACATTGCTTTTTATCTTCTGAAGATTGTAAACCTTAATTTGTGATACCGATAACCCTGTTTTAAAAGTTTTTTGCAATGAACAGATTACGTTCATTGAAATCATTCTAAGAAAAACTCCTTTTTTGTTTGGCAATTCCCCATCTAAAAAGCATGTTTGCAAAACCTTAAACTTCCTTTAACAGTAAGGTATGTTATGTTTTACTGCAATAACAGCTCTATGTTGACATGATTTGAAAGGAAAAACATAATAAGAGGGACCAACCGTTAAGATATTATACCACAATCATGAAGCAATAATAAAAACACAAAACAAACAGCAAACTTATAGGTTACCGCTTTGAAATTGTCTGCGACCAAAATGCCGGTATGCTACACCGCCGTGGTGTTATAAACCGGTTTAAAAGACTAACGAACATCCAAAGTAATAATTATGGTTTGTTATTAATACATTGTTCAAATATATATTACTACAAATGTACTGCCTTTTCCAGGATTCGAATATTCGAATTCAAAAATAACATAAAACACTCCAGTCTAACCTCCGATTTTTTAAAAAATATTTGACCTTGTTACCAATTCTTTTTTTTTTCGTAAATTGACTCGAATACATTAAGTTGTGTTTGTCAACAACATGAGCTCCTATACGAGTCGTCAAAGTGAAAGTGTTGGTTTTGGGCTCATTGGCAAATGTATGTGGTGAACCCCGAGCAGATTTCAGCATTATAAAATAATTTGCCATTTTTAAAGATGCATACTAGGAATATCCACATTCAGAAAGCACAGCCTCACCACACAGCCAAAAAGCATAGACAAAAAGAGAGCCTACGGTTATAAAACGACCAATATCTAAATATTCACTTCAAAACCTTAACGAAAAGGATAAAACTGGGGAAACCGCCTTGGAACGGTCAGTGACAAAACAATTTTCGCCACAAAGGTAAAACCAGGGTTTAGGATGCTAGAACAGTACACTTGCCCCAAAAGGTTCTCATAATTATGAACAAACAAGTACAAGTTTTCTTGGTGAATATGCTCCAATCTTAACCTCAACTCGACAATGTCGAATCATCAAGAACAAGACAGTAGGAATAAAATAAACAGATCGAGCATATAGGTTCTGTTACAATGTTTCCTATGAAATCTTTATAAAATCTTTAACCACATGCCGTTGAACCAACTTTCGCTGGGAAATTTTTAGTCGTAAGTTGAAATTATAGACTTTTTGATTCTCTATCTGAGTTCAAATTCAACAGCACAGACATTTAATACTCGGGATTTTCGACCATGACTGGCTAATATATTCAACTTCTAAATGATTTATTATACTTAAACTGAATGAACTTTAATTTTAGCTTTCATAAAATTAAGGCTTATTACCTTTTATATACCTTTCGGGCTTATCAATATGTTATTATGGAATACAGTCAAAATTTTCATCAATACTCTGATTTCGATTTAGTGTGGTACTTTTTAAATCCTGTTATACATACTTCGCTCTTATTTCTATTAATTGTTTCTCGTTTATGCATACACATGTGTAAAGTATTGAATGCCAGTGTCGACAAACGCTTATTCTCTGGTGTCACTGCTCCTATTAGTATGTTTATCCAAAACCTAGATCCAGTCTTTATTGGTGTCATGCAAAAAAACGCTCCTAGAATTACTTGGACGAATAGGCTGCAATATCATCGACCAACCCCATACTTGGGATGTTCAAAATTACAATGTGAGTATTTAAAAACGCGCCTTTTTGTTCCAAATAAATCTTTATCGTTTGAGGTCTTGTGATATTTGTAAGAAACGTCATCGACGTCGTTTATTTGCGGCGCAAGTCGCTGATGCGCTTTATGTAATTAACTGTTATTTATTGCCCATTTGGCATATGGAGATCAAACTTTACATGAACTTCTAGAATTCATTCATTTATACGTTTACCGATTTTGGTGGTTTTAATATTTCAACAAAATGAGTTATGTAGGCAGTGACAAAACTATAAGATCACCCCTCTTTGAAAAACCACAAGAAACCATTCGAATTGCGTGAAAAGTAGTTTTAAATCCAGATTAGGTTGTCTGTAGAAATATTAAATGAGAGCATGGAATGAAATTAAATTTTTAAAATGATTATATAAACGAAGCAGATAATTAAAATTACGATTTGACTGAACATGAAGAACATAGAACAATAGATTCCCGCTTCTTGTCTTTTTAAAACTGTAAAACATGCGCTTTTTTCATTGAACGGAATGGAAATGATGTTTTTCATTACAAATTATCACTTTTTCTTTTCCGCGATAACTGCAAAAATGACAGCTGTCTACCTTAAATAAAAAGCTGTTTACGTTAAATAAAAAAGGAGTTTTATTGAATAAATATGCAAATCGACTGAATTGCGCTAACAATTAATTGAACGGAACAAACTTTTAAATTAAAAAATATTACTTTCTTTTCCGAGATAACTGCTAAAATGACAGTTGCCTACAGCAAATTAAAAAAAAAAGTTTTGATTAGAATACACAAATCGACTTAATTACGCTAAGATTTCAGAAATAAACTCATACCATTCATTATGACTTTGCGAACCAGCATTGCGCACCTCGTTTAGAAACCTTGTTAAGATAAACCCCGTTCTGTCCGGAGCACTTTGACAAGGGTCATGACCAAAATAATTTTTGTAAAGTAAAACTATTTGTATATCAAAACAAATATTTTTTGTAAAATACACTCTAATTGCGATAACTCGAATACCCAAGAGACCAACAATTTACTTTGGGTTATCGCGTGTTTGAATTTTCCATAACACCTTTCAAGTTTTTGATGGTAACGATGTAAAATTCATTTTACACATTTGGCACTATTCACTGTACAAATCGATCGTACTATTCAATTGTTTGTAGTTGAGTTTGCTGAAAAAAAAACATGATAATATTTATTATAAATCTAGTTAATATATAATTACAACGACAATTCTTTTAAACAAGATGACGATGAACAATACACTCAAAACGTCCTAGCGGGAAGTCCAAAAAAAATAATGGGACATTTATATGTTCTATTTATTTGAGATTTCGAGTTATTCCGTTTCATGTAATCACATCATTTCTTAGTCAAATATATACAAGGATTGTTTTATGTTAAGGAAAACGGACAGGATGGCAGCCGACTTCGATATAAACCGTAATTTCCAGTTATCGTATTTTGAGTTATTACAATTATAAATCAAATATAATAAATAATATATGATTAAAATATATTTATTGAAGACGACCGAATATTCACAAGTCTTAGAATAAACTCTGGAAAAAGCTGGAAAATGATAAAATTACGCCTTAACAGGTTGAAGACGGTGCCAACGCACAAAATTGTGTGTATATGAATTTACGTCAAGAGCACTGGTGTGTCGAACAGGAACATTTCTTGACATTTTAGTTCAATATTTACTTTCTTGCGCTGCACTACTTTTGATCCAGATTTTGGCTGTACATGCGGAAGTATGAGTTTGGATATTAAACTGAAACAAAAAGTACAAATGTTTACCTGGAGTTTATGGCTTCCAATTATAGTTCTTCAGAAGGTATGATTACTTATGAATTGGATTCATAATAAACAAGCTTTAAAACTATCTTTAAAAATAAATGACGTTGTTGACATTATTTTCATGTAACTATATAATTTAAGAAATTAAATACAAGGAGGTGCTGTTCAATAACGAGTAATGCAAATTGTAAATTAAATAGAAATGAAACTACGAATTTAGAAACCACAAATTGTCACTTTACTAAAGACCACGGATTCCAGTGCACATACAGTATTCCCTTTGTTTCTAAATTATGAAAAATGAAATATTTTCAAAAATACCTTGGCTTAAACATCTTCTTATCAGACACTAAATTAACATTTTAAAATCATATCACTGTTATTTGTTAAAGTAAAGCAGAGAATTTTAGCTGACTTAGTTAAGTTATTAAAATATTTTACTTGATTTAAGTTCAAAAATGGTTTTAAAAAGTGAAATGTGGTCTATCAGGAATGGCAGATGCAGCCTCCCCACACAGCCAAAAAGTATAGAGGAGAAGACTTTTTATAAAAATTTTAATTTCAAAATAGGTTGTTTTAAAGGAAAATAAATCTGATCTAAACGTTAGAAGAGAAATGATGTTATTCTTCAATCTTCAAATTCACTTATGCATATATTTTACATATACCTATAAATGCGACTCATGTGATGCATGACAAGGACGTAAAATATCAAAATCAATAGTGTTAATATCTCATACGTCGTTAAATTTAGTCAATTTTCAGCTTACGAAATCTTACGCATAAAAATAAAATCGGTGTGCTCTGGTTAAAAAGAAAAACAATAGACGTATTAAATTTCATTTTTACGTTAAACATAAATATGCACTTACTCGAATATGTATAACTACTAAATCTTATGGTTTTCAGTATGCATTATGCATTCGACAAATACACTACAATTACAATTACACGATACTGTCTTGAAGAGTTACATTTATATATTAGGATTTATTTAAAATTAGTTAATTAGACCTATCACAAACCCGCAGTGACAAATAATTTGCCGCTGACCATTCCAACTCAGTTTCTTTTCGTTAATTATTTAAATTGGGCGAATTATAATCTTATGCGATATCTTTTCATATCCACTTTTTTAAAAACGTATTGGCAGTATTTGTTTTTAAAATGTGGCTACTCCCGTTTTACATAAATTTAGGTTAGGGGAGGCTGTTCTTTTTCTAAATATGGCGATTTCTGATAGGCATATTCCATCGTTTTTGAATGACACTAAACACACTCAATGTGGAAATCTTGTCTACTTGGTTAAGAAGTGTTGTTTTTTTTTAATCACAAATATTTTGTTCACATCCAAACTATGCTCAACATATTATAATTTGATATCAAGAAACTACAATTTTATGCAAACATTGTTAAATGTAATTTGAATTGCCGTTAAAAAATGTCATATGTTGTTTTTGTCAAGTTTTATAAAATGTTAGCTACATGACTGTATATTTATGGTTTGTTCTTGATCGTTCCAAGACGGTTACACGAAAGGTTCTCTTTTTCGTTGACTGTAATATCTGTTGTTAAATTGATCTTGGTGTTGTTCCTCTTTACGTTTTGTCTGCATGGAGAGACTGTGTTTCTGGATGTGGCAATTCCTGATATGTTCATTTCACTTTTTGTGAGGTACTCGTATTAACATATTTTCTACCATATATGAAAGCCCATTAATATTGATCACAGATGAAGTAACACCCGTGGAATGTGGAAATCTTATAATAATTGACGATACTACAGGTGAAAGAATTTCAAATTCACCTATCCTAAATGATGATCAATTTGCAAGTGACATCCTAATTTCCGGGGAACATAATGCAAGTAAAAACCAAGTTTCCGGGGAACATTATGCAAGTGACAACCAAGTTTCCGGGGAACAATATGCAAGTGACAACCAAGTTTCCGGGAAACAATATGCAAGTGACAACCAAGTTTCCGGGAAACAATATACAAGTGACAACCAAGATTCCAGAGAACAATATGCAAGTGGCGACCAAGTTTCTGGGGAACAATATGGGAGTTACAACCAACTTGAAGTTTCCGGTGATCAATATGCAAGTGACAACCAAGTTTCCGGAGAACATTATACAAGTGACGACCAAGTTTCCGGAGAACAATATGGGAATGACATATACGGAGAAATTTCTTCAAGTGACAACCAATCTCCCGAAATACAATCTGAAAGTTACACTCCAACTACTAGAGAAAACTCTTCAGATTGTTTTTGCTGCTAAATGGTATCAACAATAGATACCAGATTTTACACTTAACAACTTTTCTAAGTATACACCTGCGAACTGGGGCATTACTGGCTTGATAAGTGAACAATTGCTCTAAAACTTTCAATAAAACATGCAAAAATCACTAACTGATTTATAAGTAAAATATTTTGAAAATGGCAGACAACTGACTGCTCACAATCATTTAGAGTACTGGCACCCACAGAATACAAAATCACATCAGTGACTAATGAGTATGACCAGCAAAAGCGCGTATAACTGCAAGACACATTGATCTGATTGAGCTTATACAGTTCTGAATGGGGAATCTTAAGCCGAAGCATGAAGAAGCGCAGTTCCAAGTTGGCGAAGATTGCATAGTTGGTCCCTCCCGTTTCGTACTCTCTGCCAAGGTCAGACCACAGTTTTTCTTTTGAATTAAGATCCGGAATTTTAGCACACCATGAACATTTTCTTCGGTGTTCACCCCGAGAAAAGGTCGGGTGTTCGCCTAATGATGACACGGTACACCATCATGCATTTACTGCATGCACCTATGTGCTTGAAGACACGCAAGGACAGTCGGAATAAGGACTTGTCGCTGATATTCTTCAAAAGTTTAGTTCCATTGGATTTAAACCGCTGCAGTCCACTTGTGCATTGAAATACCAGCCCGCAGAATTAAAACTGATAAACCAAAATAAAATATAAAAAAAAATCCGCTTGAACAATATTTTCGCGATTTAACCGGTTACCACAGGAGGTGGTAATACGCGTATAAACTAATTTTGTGAATTTGTATTATATAGGTACCAGTACTCTAAATGATTGTGAGCAGTCAGTTGTCTGTCATTTTGAAAAATAGTTTACTAATAAATCAGTGAGTATTTTTTGCATGTTTTATTGAAAATTCTAGAGCAATACGTCAATTATCAAGACAGTAATGACCCAGTACGCAGGTATATACTTAGAAAAGTTTTTAAGTGTAATTGTTAAATACTGCTTGTAAAAAATATAGAATAAAATTGATTATGCGGCATTAAAACAGCAAAAAATCATTTCAGTATTAAGTGTAAGTGTCATCTAATGCAATTGTCTTCGTCTCTACAATTTTAAGACATTGAAAACAAATTTGAGTACAATATAAAAAGAATAGAAATACATTTTCATAAAAAAAATTATTTTGGGTTATTTAAATGGTTCAGTTTAAACAAAAACGCACCAACCTTTGCGAAAAGATATTTGGTTTGCTAATTTAAGTTGGATAATGATCGTATTGGGGAAATGAACAATATTGCAACAAGAGGAAGTCCAAAACGAAATTATCCACTTCCGAACCTTTTTTGTTATTTCGTGTTTAAAAAAGAGTAACTTTGATTACTTCCCTTGCAATTTGTGTATTAATTGCATCAAAATCAAAGTTGAGGTAACACACGGGCTTTGTGAATATCTTCAAATATTTGACTTTACAACAAATGCAACAATGTCGAACACATTAAGCATTTATGCACATATATGCTCTGAAAAAAATAAGGAAAGGACAAATAAAAAACAATGCATCATTATATCAATGTTTCGGAGAAGAAATATCACAGAAAATGTCGTTACTAAGAGACTATTCACAGCAGCATGTTAGCTCGTTACTCAGCCGAACGATATTGAGAGCGTTTCAACGATTGGAAAAACAATTTCTTGAGAAGAAATAGCTAACGGATGTGACAATGCGGACGAAAATTCAGTAGCTGAAGACAACTAACTAAAGATAAGTAGCTAGATCGTTAAATGTTATAAATCGTTGTCATCTGAAAGTGAAATAAATGTAATCATTAAATCGATCACATGTAAACATTCTCAAACTCAGCAAAACGTCGTAAAATGTAAATCACTTCAACATAAAGGCTTTGGGTCAACATTAACTAAACTATTAGCACCTTGTCAGCTAATTTTATTTATAACTTTTCTTCTAAAATCTTTCATTTGATTACGAGTATGCAAGAGGCTGGTAAAAAAACGCTATGACAAAATATTGTCAACATTTTAGCATTTTATATCACTAAAATGATGAAATTGTGTTTATTACCATTACCTTAAGTTAATAATACTGAAGTAAAGACTCTATTTCAGCAAATCTTATAAAATTACAAATTGATTATATTATTGAAAGTTTTTCTAGATTTCGATAACCTCTCCTGTCAAGTCACGTGATGGTTTTCCTATCTTTCCGATAAGTACCTGACACAAAACATTTTAATTATTAATACAAAAGCTTTAATTTAAAATATTTCAGGTATGGAATAAACCTTTTAAAATTTACTACCCAGATAGATAACCCAACCCACTCAAAAGCATGCGGAAGTAAAAGATATCATACATTGAATAGAGAACAAAATGATAAGATCGTTGAGTTATTAAAATAGATGGACTACATGGCTTTAGAGAGAACTGCAAAAGGTGTGCACACAATCCCGTTCCGAAATTTTTTATTCCACCCTGTAAGCCATATTAATTGTCAGAACCAATGGTTTTATGAAAAAAAGATATAACAGACTTTTACAATTTTATTCAGAATATAAATGAACGAACGTCAACAACGTCAGTATTCTGCAAGAGAGGCATACCTATATTCAAGAGTGGACACGTCGTGAGAAAAGTGTATTTGGTGATATTTTAGACTTTTTTGTAACTATACTTCCCGTCAAACTAAGAAATTACTACCAGATGTAAATGATTGACAATGTATTTTTCAGATGATATATTCAGTACTGTTATCAGTAAAATAACCCGTTACCGATGTCGTGCAGTGATGATAACGGATATCAGGGCTATCCGATCAACTTTTTGGGGGGCTGTCCCAGTTAGGTCAATTGGTTGCGTCGTCGCAATTGCAGGGCTTGCGTTGCCGCTGTGACGGTGCGGGTTCGATCCGAGTTAGAGGCAATATCATTTTTAATTAAAAGTTTTACTTATGAAGGAATTTGAAAAAAAAACACAAAACAACATTATAAATTAGATCAGGAAAACACTTCCGCTGTTTGCCACCGTTAAGCCTTTTTCTGGTTTTCGGCAAATTTTGCTACTGCTGTCTGCTTTAACAATTTCAAAATTTGACCAACTAAACAGCAGGTTATGTCTAAAAAGAAATCATTTGAAAAATTCAGTTTCTTATTAAATTATGGTTTCCATGACGCGACAAACAAGTAAGATAGCCTTTTAAGTTTTTTCATGGGCTTAAAAGTAATTTGTTCTGTTTTTGTTTTTTTTAAGATATTTAATTTTTCATATTTTGGCAGCAAAAAAAGCCTGATAAGACAGTAAGTTACAAAAAAATTGCATCAATGTACAAGTTCTATATTGCCATGCCGAATTGTTTCAATTTCATCAATGTTTAGGCGCTTGAACCGGAATTTCCTTCAAAAATCAACCCGATTCCACATCTATTACGTTTGACCCGATATTATATATGTATGTGGGTGTTTTTTGAAGAGATTCAGGTTACTGTGGTTAAAGGTACGGTAACTGTGGTAACCTTCTATTGACGGCCAGTATATACTCAGCAAAAAAAAAGTATCCACTTTCCTATCTTAAATTTTGTAAAATTTGAAAATGAAAACTGAAAATCTGTATATGAACAGCTTTGCATTTCTATTATCATTGCAAAGAGAAAAAGTGTTCTTGAAAATCTGCAGCCACAACTTAGTTATCTTTCCCTTTGTTGTAATGAGGGTTTCAGGAAAAAGTCAGTGATTCTTTGAAGTATTCACAATGGTTTGAATTAAATCAATCTTTTCACCTCTTGTAATCAATAAAATCATAAAACATTCATCAATAAAACAAGAAGTCCTCGATAAACTATGCTAGAAAGTCCAACCATTTCCAAATACCTCCCTTTAAATTGAATATGTAGTGTTTTGTAATCCATTATTAATTGTTATTCGACTGGCCGTTGCTTAGGTCTTGGTGTGGAAGATTATGTTTATTAACAATAGAAAATGAAAACAACTGAGATTTACCAATTAAACACCAATCAAAGCGCACCTGATTAAATGAAAACATGTTAATGAGAATATAAGCATAAAAAGTGGATACTTTTTATTTTTGTTCAGTAAATTATTGAAAAGAACTACATATCAAAATTGATTTTTGTTTAGGTTTTGTTATTCAATTTTACTATGCAATGCTACTTTAATCTCGAAACAAATGTTGAAATATGGTGCTTAGGTTTAATACTTTTAAATTACATTTATGCTATACCCCTGTGCAGACTATTATATCATTTATCTTTAAAATATATTCATGCATGCTTAAACCGCACAAAGTCAGTTCTACCCTCACGACTGCACAGTTAACGTCATGCCATAATAAAGTGTTATTATACTGTTAAATGCTCTTAAAGCCATTCTTTTACCTACCACAACACAAAACTGAAATAACCCATAATAAGGCATTGGATCGGTTCAACTTTATTTCGTCTCTTTTAGGATTTACTTCCGCTGTCCGAAAATACTTTCCCTGGTGAACCCCATTCCTTAGAAGTATTAGTTTTCTGTTGTTTTCTTACATATCAACCTCTCGTTATCAAGCTTCGTTAAGCATGTTATGTGCATGCCACTTATAAATCGTAATGATTTATTCACAATATTTCGTGAAATTAACCGCATAAATCACTAAGCGACTGTAAAACAAGTGCGACGATAGTCGACCCAGAGGTGTTCCAAATTATGACTACATTTATTATAAGTAGTGTAAATTATTTCAAAATCGGTACAACCCAACTATGAAACCGAAACAAAAAGGAGAAATTAAATCTTTACCATTGTAGCTGGAGTTTATGGCTTCAAGAATTCTAAATGATAATGGTATGTATATCTGAAGTTTTTATTTAAGTTTACATACAATTGTTTAGTGAAAGATCATTTATGTTCATATGTTAAATATAGCTAACAGAAAGAGGTTTCAAATTGTTGCTTACGAATGCAGATATTATTCGGAAATGTACATGTTTCCTACATGTAAACTGTCTGAATATAGCTGACATGAATAGCTTATAAATTGTCGCTTTCATCGGGAATGTACATGTGTGTAGACGTTGACTCTAAATAAAGCTAACCTCACACCGTTCAACCCGATAATGTGAATGCCGTGGGTTAGACGACGGCAGTTGCTTGTGTACATGAACGTTTTTCGGCAAAACTGAGTATTGGCCTGATTTTTTACATTTTCCGGCTATATCTTAGCAGACAAAAATATACATATTGATTCCCTGTTTGTTAAGGACTCTACTGACGAAATCTTGACGCACACATGATATTATTTACAGAGAAATTGCAGTAAAAGTGTGCAATTTTTTGACAAAATATGTCATTTGACGAATCGGTCGAAAATATCCTTTTTAATTACCAAATCTGAAATATTTGAAATATACAATGATAAAGTTCAATTATTTCCCTGTAATTATTTGAAACCACAGCTTCCAATTCGCTTTCTCTAGAAAGATATTTACTTTTAAACTTGATACGTCGTGGTGATTTTGGTAATGACAACGGCCGTTAATACTAAAATATTGGTACAGTTGAGTGCAGTTTCGTCAGTGGATTGGATAACGTTAACGGCCGTCAAGTGAACTTATTTTCAACGTCGCTGTTGTCTGCTTTATGCATAAAGTGTATCAGACTCTAGTGTTAACAAATCTAGGCTACTCTTTGTTCTGTATAAATCAAGATAATTATCGAAAAGTATATTTACCTAAAGAAAAACATATATAACAAAACACCTGATTTCCAGGTTGTATATATTACCTAACGTTTTGTTGTTAATGCAATTTTAGAATTGTAATAATTTTAAGTATTCAATTATTTCGTACACTTGTCAAAAGAGAAGTACAAAACACAATATATGCATATCAGGAATCGCCACACTCAAAAAACACAGCCTCCCCACGCAGCGAAAAAGAAGAGAGGAAGAGAGAGAGCGCGCATGTTTTATATACGTGTGTCAATTAAAATAGGACGCCACAAACAATAAACGAAGAAGAGAACCTTTGGGGATACCGCCTTGGAACGGTCAGTGGCAAAACAAATTGCCACTGGGGGTTTAAACCAGGTTCTAGGGTGCACCAACCTCACACTTGCCCCAACAGGTTCTCGTATCACAAAACAAGTACAAATTGTCTTGGTGAAATAACTCCAACCCACCCATCAGCTCAACAATGTTGCATGTAAAAGCATACAAACATATAAAAATACGAATTTAATAGCATTGCAAAGCCAAAGGGCGGGTACTCAATGATCTTACCGACACCAGAGCATCTGGAGTAAAATCGGCAAGAACACGATGACAGGGATAAAAGAAACAAATCGAGCTTCTAGGTTCTTTTAAGAAAAGATTTCCCCAAAAACCTTCATAAACTCTTACACCCCTGCCACCGTCGTGCAACCAAAGAGGTAAGCATAATGATCAACTGTAGATGGGTTAATCACCAGGCCTGCAGAGCGCTGTAAAATATCATGTTGGTAACCTTTCTTTTTAAATTTACAGATGGTTTTTACGAATAACCGGGAGAAATTAACATCGCCTTTTATCTTCTGAAGTTTATAAATTAAATCTCTATAAAAAACTGGCTGTGAAATTCCTTGTTGCAATAGTGATTTTTAACTGCAGCTGTATTTATGAATTAGATCTGGATATCGGCGATAAAACTTGCAAAAGGTTTTCCTTAATTTGTGATACCGATAACCTTGTTTTAAAAGTTTTTCTGTAATGCAAAGATTACGTTCATTGAAATCATTCACATCGTTGCAAGCTCTTGAAAAGCGAACAAGCTGTGAGATATAAACCCCGTAAGAAGTTGCACGAGGAACATTGCCGTCTAGAAACGGAAAATTTACTATATTAAAATTAAAATCATCTCTTTTATCATAAATTTTAGTTGTGTGTGTACTCATTTAAATGAAAGGCAATATAATATTTTATCTAACTTTGTACAAATTCTTATATTATTTACTATATAACTTTACGAACTTGAAATTAAATGCACTTGCACAGCCGCCTGCAGACGAGAAAAAATGTTGCACCGTATATTATTTCAGCTTGAACTATATCTGGGGACGAACCATACCGAGTACGTAATATTATAGCTTTAAAATTCGGAAATAAATGTTATTATTCTTTATTTTCATTTGGCAGCCATTACTCTTTAAGAATATTCGAAGCGCAGGCGGTATTGATTTACTTCTGATTTATAAATAAAATCATATAGACAACGAAAGTAAGTAAAATTCAACTCAGAATGAAGTATTTAAAGTTCTTTTGCTTCATATTTGTAACAGACGAAAAACAACTATTCTTATGCGACTAAGTTTTGCCGTCGGACTGTTCCAAGGCGGTAACCCCCCGGGTTCTCACTTTCGTTAATTGTTTGTGGCGTCCATATTGCATCCTCGGAAACCCAGTGGTGATTCCGCTCGCTACATCAACCCCTGGGACAATTAGCTAGAAAAGCTTTGAATCTGACGCCGGAAAATCGATACAAAGCGTGATAGCGTGCGGTCCAATCAGATAACCGCTCTCATGTAAGGATCATTTTCGTTGGTGATCTCGCTCATCCGAAAATTAGGATGAAACCAATGAAATGATAGTATTCGTTAAGCGGTAAATCGGATGAAATTCCACTAATTGTCCCAGGGGTGATGTAGCGAGCGGAATCACCACTGGGTTTCCGAGGATGTCCATATTGAAATTGATTATTGTAATACCATGTTCTCTTTTTGTCTCTACTGTTTGGCTGTATGGGGAGGCTGTGTCTGCTGCATGTGGCCATCCCTGGTATGCATATTTCACTGTTTTATATATCATTGTCGTCACCTTTGCTTCGGTGACAATACGGCTAAGACGTCATGGTCATATCTCTAGAATATAGTCTAAATACAAGGAATCGTAATCTCTGTCAGATCAAACTCAATATGTAAAACAGTAAGTATTTTAAAAACTTTCGTAAATATGGCATTTTCAACAGGTGTTTAAGGAAATAATATACAACAAAATTGGCAATGTGCGCGTTAAATAACATCGGTCAAATCACGATGCAATAGAAACATTTAATTATGTTCTCAAGACCAGTGTTAATCATTGTAGAGACAAAGCTAATTTTCAATTGACCGCCGTTCACGTTATCCAATCCACTGACGAAACTGCATTCAACTGTACCAATATTTTAGTGTTAACGGCCGTTGTCGTTACCAAAATCTTCACGACGTACCAAGTTTAAAAGTAAATATCTTTCTAGAGAAAGCGAATTGGAAGCTGTGGTTTCCAATAATTACAGGGAAATAATTGAACTTTATCATGGTATATTTCAAATATTTCAGATTTGGTAATTAAAAAGGATATTTGCGACCGATTCGTCAAATGACATATTTTGTCAAAAAATTGCACACTTTTTCTGCAATTTCTCTGTAAATAATATCATGTGTGCGTCAAGATTTCGTCAGTAGAGTCCTTAACAAACAGGAAATCAATATGTATATTTTTGTCTGCTAAGATATAGCCGGAAAATGTAAAAATCAGGCCAATACTCAGTTTCGCCGAAAAACGTTCATGTACACAAGCAACTTCCGTCGTCTAACCCACGGCATTCACATTATTGGGTTGAACGGTGTGAAGAGTTTTCAAATGGTCCCTCCGGACTATACATGTGTGTTAAATGTAGACTGTTAAAATATAGCTAACACAGAGTTTTTCAATTGTCGCTTTTGAATGTGGTCATTCATCATTGATTTAAAACAATCATTGTTTTCCTTTCCAGCATGTTAAAGAATTTTCTCGGTCAAAGACAAAATTGATAATCCAGTGTTTGAAATCAAAGCAAAGTTTCAATAAAATTAGGACTCTAAATTATTTTCGCAATAATCTTGGTAGAGATTTCGTAACAATTCGTAGAAGACCGTTGTCGAAATCCAAAGCCACTTTAGTTGGTAACGTGAAAAAATCCAAAGCATCCCGTAACAATTAGACACTATTATGCACTCTCTTACACTATCGGCTCATTACATTCACCTCTGTAAAAGGCTGGGACTACTTTCAACTACTTTTACTTGAACTCAAAGAAATAGTTCACCATTTACATTTACAATAGATTGGGTTTGATCGGTTTTAATGAAAGATAGTGAAGATTTCTGTCATTTGTTTTACCTCAAGCTTTCAAATTCATAATTATGACTGTATAAAATATGGCTGTCGAGTTAGGTAAAAAATCTTGACATTGAGCCTTTCGCGGAGAAGTAAAGTGAGTGTATGAACGACAACTCTGCGAAGGAGATTGACTATTATGGCGTGTTGAACACGTTAGCAGCCTTTGGTCGCTTTGATAGCCCACATGCGTGCAGTCATTGTTTGCATTTAAATGTAAAACAATTAAAAAGATAAAGTGCAAGATAGGTTCGTTAAACAACTTTGTCCCAGTTGTTAGAATGTAAGTTGAATGTAAGAGAGTATCACTGTTGTATGCTTGAATTTATTATTCATACCCATTACATAAAAAACTAACTACACAAGAAGCCATAAATACGAAACAAATCTAAAACATACACACTTTGAAATCCGTTCTCACGATATTTATATAGATGAAAAGAGAACTTTGAAAGCCACCGAACACGACAAATATGAAAATACTGCAGGCTCGGTTTGATTGAGCCTGTTCATGGGCAGTAATGGGAATGCTTATTACTGCCCACGCCGCCTAGCCCCGGGTTGAGCGCAACTCAGTAATTACACCATTAAATAGTACAATTTCGATCCATCCCAAACGATGGTATGCATATGGCGGTGAACATGGAACCTTCAATGAGGTATTTTCAGATTAATACCATTCCATGTTCAGCGGCGTATGGTCCCCAGATAAAATAATGGGTTTGCCCTAAACGAGAAAACAATGGGCGGAACTAAACAGAATAGAATTTTGACAGGGGATCTTAGAATACAAATCCTGCATATCACAGACTACGCCAAAGGCAAAATTTAAAAAGCAGGAAGTATATCCTTGGGGGTGATTGGACAATATCCAAATCAATATTGGCTGGGATATTGAAACCACCTATTTATAAACTGGCCGAAATATTAAAACAAAAGGAATTTTGGAAGTACTATAAACATAGTACATAAGTATCGTGCTCAACGACCTTCAAAGGACGTAACTGATAACAGCACTGATTGAATGTACGGGGAGACTTTTTACAGCCGCCACACGGCACAAACAACGCTACTGTGATATTGAAATAGATGAAAAGAGAACTTTGAAAGCCACCGAACACGACAAATATGAAAATACTGCAGGCTCGGTTTGATTGAGCCTGTTCATGGGCAGTAATGGGAATGCTTATTACTGCCCACGCCGCCTATGTTTAACTTTGTAAAAATATTGAGTTGCTCTCAACCCGGACCTAGGCTACGTGAACAGCAATATGCATTTCCAGCACTGCCAATGAACAGGCTCAATCAAACCGAGCCAGCAATATTCCAATATTTGTCTTGTTTGATTGCTTTCAAAGTTCCGTATTCATCTTTTTATTGTTTCATTTGTATTTCAGTGATTCGTATATTGCTGATTGGTAAGACTGGCCAAGGAAAAAGCTCCACTGCAAACTCGCTGGTGGGAGTTAAAGATTTATTCATAGTGTCCAGCGGATCGAAGTCTACAACAACAACATGTAAATGGTCTGAGGTAAAATATACATTGTATCGTATTTTCTATTTCACCTAGAGTGCCATATAAAAAGAGTTGAACATGCATATTAGGAAGAGCCACTGACAGAAAAAACTGCCTTATTTCTTTTATCTATCGATCATTCGCTGCTAAACATCAAATGGTACTAATCTGAAATATGCATACCGTCGTTTGGGAGAACAAGATTTATTTCTGGTGTCCCGATGGTCAAAGTCTGCGACAATAACATGTAAATGATCAGAGGTAAAAGATATATTGTACTATATTATTTGTATTATTGGTATTACTCAGATTTGTATTTAAAAAGAAAAAAAAAGGTGAATTATACATATCAGGAATCGCCACGCTCACAGAACACAACCTGCCCAAGCAGCGAAAAAGAAGGGAGGAAGAAAGCATGTTTGTTATAAGTATGTTAATTCAAATAAGACGCCACAAACACTTAACGAAAATGAGAATCATTTACCGCCTTGGAACGGTCAGTGGCAAAACAAATTGCCACTGGGAGTTTAATCCAGATTTTAGGGTGCAAATCTCACTTTCCCCAGAAGTTCTCATATCGAAAAACAAGCATATCAGGAATAGCCACAGCTATCAAACACTACCTTCTTTACGCCATACGCCTCCAAACATGGAATAGTTCTGACAATACCTTATTTAAGATTGTACGCATACATTTACCGTCTTTTGGGGTGAATCGAAAGTGTGCCTTAAACTTATGCAAATGTTGCATTGCGCTCAACCCGAACTACGCGGCCTGGACAGTAATATGCATTTCCATTCCAATAAAGAAAACACTCCGAGGATGTTAAATTTTATGTTTGTCGTGTTCTTAGGATTTCAAGGGTATCATCTAATTTTAAATAGTTGTAGGGTTGTTTAAGCCACATGGCGGCCGAAAATTGTATCTCCTTAGAATTTATCACTGCCACTATTCCGCCTGTTGAAGTTCGTTGACCACTGAACACTCGTAAACATGTATTTCGCTCGAAACATACAGAAAAGCCAGATTAGGTTTGAAATCATATTAAGCACAATATGAATATTTATTTGAATATTTTTAATATATCAACATTATTACACATAAGACAGAAGCGTCTAACTCGATGTATTGTAGCATGTAAATGATCGGTATATTTCGTACAGCAACGTTTCTTCCTAGAAAGATATGTAGAAGTTGTCGACACACCCGGAATATTTGACACAGAATCTGACGATGATAATGCAAAGACACACAAAGAGCTCATTAAATCTCTCCTATTGACCATACCTGGATTTCACGCCATTGCGTATGTCCTCAAATGTGGAGAGAAAATAACAGATGAATTCAAGAAAACTCAAGACCTGTTTTTCGAATGGTTCGGTCCAGGAGTTGAAAAATTTACTTTCGTCATTTTAACTTGGTGTGATTCAGATGAAACGAAAGATAATTACATATATAATGAGCCACAAGTTAAACTAACAGAACTTACTCAAAAATGTGGCGGGAGAGTTTGTGGAATTGAGAATAAGTTCGTATCGCAATACATTAAAAGAGGACAAATAGCAAAGATTTACGAAACAGTAGACGCAATAAAAAAATCAAACGGAAACTGTTGCTTTACAAATTTAACGTATAAGCTCGCCATATCCTATCTTCACAACAAGAGTCCAGGGAAATTATCACCAGATTCAATAAGACTGCTAGAAAATGCAGGTGTAAAGGAAGAGTTACACGACTGGCTGAATAACAGGTTACATAAATTTCCAAAGGAAGATTCTCTGTCAACTAGGGAAACAAGGGTATCAGTTTCAACTGACACAATAGACCAAGTACCCCACGGAGCATATGGAAATCTTTCAATATTCTACGCAACCACGAACGAAAAAATACCGAACACACCCAGCAAGGCATCTCACTTTCCTGAGAAATATAAGGAAAACACAAGTACAAAATATACATCATCAGATTCGAGCCAAGAAGGTGTGCCCGATAAAATGTCGTTGTTGCGAAAGGGACAACCACAACAGCATACTCAAGAGTTAACCAATGTGAACGAAATTGACAATGGTTCAAACATTAAACAAAAGCCGGCCAAGAAACCATCAAGTAGAAAAGATCGCATAGTAGATTTTGGTGCTTCTCAGCTTGACAGGGTTGCCGGAGAAGAATTTGGAAGTGACAGCGCTGCTGTGGATTCAACAGCTGACACAATTGTGAAGACTTACGTTAACAATGATGATCAGGTTTTGACAGGTTTCTGGAAATACCTTCAAAAGGCTCGAAACTTCTGTAGAGATTAGTTTGGGTGTAACATATTGTAACTGGCCGAAACGATGCCCATTTAAAGGGACCCTCAAGCGTTGGAAACTGTCTTGTTACAAGTTTCCACATGTAAACTTATATTTTTAAAACATGAAAATAAACACCATGTTATAACCTTATGATTGTGTAAAAAAAATTGTTTTTGAAAATTGAGCAAACAATAAGCAATTTCGAGCTATCGTACTGAAAGAAATGGTTTTATGAAGTGCCGTTGTTGAGAAAGGAACAACCAACACAGCATACTCAAGAGTTAACCATTGTGAACGAAATTGACAATGGTTCAAAGATTAAACAAATGACGGCCAAGAAACCTTCAAGTAGAAAAGATCGAAAAGTAGATTTTGCTGCTTCCCAGCTAGACATGGTTGCCGGAGAAGAGTTTGGAAGTGACAGCGCTGCTGTGGAATATGCAGCTGACACAGCTGTTAACATTAATCTTAACAATGATGATCAGGTTTTGACAGGTTTCTGGAAATATCTTCAAAAGGCTCGAAACTTCTGTAGAGATGAGTTTAGGTGTAACATATTATAAGCGGCCGCAACGATGCCCATTTGAAGTGATACTAAGTAATCAGCGCTGGTTACAGTGATGTTACCAGTTTCTAAATGTGAAATAGTAATTTAAAAAAAATGAAAATACAAATCATGTCATACAATATGTGTAAAAAATGTCTTTAAAGAATTAAGCAAACAATAAGCAATTTCGAAAGAAATGTCTTGTAATACAGACTTAAGGAAGTCTTCCCCTAATGGGAAAAATTTCATACCAACTAAAACTCGCAATATTCGTGATGTATTTGCATTATCTAATTTAAATACACAATTTAACAATTTTTTACTGTGTGCTTTTTGCATTTTCACATTTTTTTAATTCCCCGACTTCTCTTCTTGAGTATGGAAAAATAACAACGGTACATGATTTCAAATTTGTTTATTTTTTGAAGTTTTTGTACAAGTTTTTATGCAAAAAAAGCATTTATTCACTGCAGATATAATTGTTCTTATTGTTAAAGTTCATATCATGAGTGATTTTAATAAAACAGCTATTATATTGGTGAAAACTTCAGTGACGGTATACAGGAATTCCTTTATATTCTCGAAAAACCAAAATGGCCGAAGTCACATTAGCCTAATATTTTGACAATATTGAAGTAGGTACATCAATAAACTTTACATAAATATCATCTTTAATCATAACTGAGTAACATATAGCAATTTGAAATATTTTTACTGTAGTTAACTTCAAAAATTAAGATTTGAAAATGTCTACCCACTGTTTTGAGATATGACCAGAGCAAAAAAGACATAATATAAAATGAAATTCTATCATTTTCCTAAACATTACTACATCTGAAAGATGTTTATTTTAATAGATGAATATACTTTAACACTGCAATGATGTCTGCAATTATACAAGTACTGTTCACCATAACACAGAGCAAAAGATTGCAGATGTAATGAGAGTTCAAAGTACCTTATGAAACGGAAAACACAGTCCTACCCCTTAATTTAATTTCTAATTAAGATATTTTCAACATAAAATGTTTCTCACATAGCTTGTAGGGTCCTATTTAATATGCAACAATAATTTTGAAGATACATTTTAAAATAAAGAAATAAAATGGTATGACCGTGTTTTCAGTTTCCGACTAAATTTAGTCAAAAGACTGCCCATCTTTAAGACAAAATTTATTTATCTTCTAGTTGAAAATGTTTCAAAACAAATAATAATATTATAGCCACGAATGTTATCTTTAAGATGCAAAAAGAATTTTGAAGATATCTTAGGTAATCAAAAAGTTAAAGGGATAACGGTTTTTCCTTTTGGGGCCGTACTTGACATTTATGACGGGGCCGTGTTTTAAACCTGTTCGTAATTGAAGCTCGGATAGTTACAGACATTTCCGTCGCACAAATACACGTTGGCGTAGTTGTGTTCTGTCAATAACGCTCTACTGGGTTGTTTCTGTATTATTTGACGCTTATGAGCATTAAATCTAACTCGAAAATCACGTTCGGCCTGCATAAGGTTTTTTACTTTCGGTTTGTATGCAGGGAATTTCCAGTACGTCCCGTGACCAGAACTTGGTTTTTTTTATAATTATTTTCTTTCTAAATATGATATATGTCGAAATGTTTGTCCTCTATAACATATTTTGAACCGTTTTAACTTTTAACCTTAACACAAACAATTTATTTTGTGCATATGGTAAAATTACATTTTTCACCGGACAAAAACGATAACTACGGCCGCGACCGAACGGTGGCGTTATCGACCGAAGCTCATTAGGGGAAGCCTTCCTTAAGATCCCAGTATACGAAGTATCGCTTCCATTGGGCGCGTAAGCAATTATGCGTTATAGCTCAAGCATGCTTGACGGGCATTAATATATGCGTTCATGTTGCTGGTATTTGTTTTGTTAAATAAATCAGTGCAGTGTGAAATTTTACATTCATTCTAAGTGTAGAAATTATAACGATTTTATTGGACTTCGCTAGACGCAGATTTATCTTTTTGTCCTCGAACGCTGCTTTCGAACGTTACTACGATTTATGAATATCATTATTCTTACATTGATGTTATATTCTGAACTACTTTTTTTAACAAAATTAATACACTTTTGATTAATTCTTCGTGGTAAATATTTCAATTCGGCTGATGATTTGTTTGACGTCGCCGTTTTGCTTAACATACGTTATTGTCATAAAATATCCCAAGCTTTAGATGTTAAGCGGATGCCACTGCATCTAATTAAAGAATATAGAAAACCTGATATAATCTACTTTTAAGATAAAATTCACATTGAGTCAAAAATACATAATAGCCACAATCAGTCGCTCTCATTTTCTGCGTTTTTTAGTTCCCACGATAATTTACTCGTATGATTGTGGGTACCAAAATTTTAAAACGGCGCTAACCAGGTACAAGCAACAAAATTTAATATTTCGCAAAGTCAGATAAGTGGACTTTGTTTTGCTTATTAAGGTGGTATCATTTGTCACAATATACTGTTAAAGTTGGGGTAGTGTGTTGTCCTATTTTCATAAAATTTCATGTTATTTAATAATTATAAATCGTTTTATTACTTCAAATATCAATTATAGGGCATATCAATGTTACAGGTCAATCAGGAATTATAAAAAATTAAAAATATAAAACAATTTCTCTCACTGAGTGTAGCCTTATTGCCGGTAGTCCAAACTTCCAAATTATCCACCTTAGTATTAATTAAACTACAGTCACAGGAAGGTTGTCTATATCAAGGTTAACAATGTCTTAGAATTTAGTTCAATAATCTTTACTAGAACAATAGTTATAAACAATGCAAACATGAATGTCAAATTTTCCTTTTGTTGTCACTGGGAGAAACATGTTTTGCTATTGTTCTAGTAAAGTTTATTGAACTAAATTCTAAGACATTGTTAGTTTAAACATATTTTACTGCCAATATTTAACGCAAATTGGTTTGGGCCACAAGTGCTAAAGGTTTCTGGTCAACTCGTACCTAAGTTAACTCGTACCTTAGTCAACTCGTACATTTTTTTGGTCAACTCGTACCTTAGTCAACTCGTACCTTAGTCAACTCGTACCACACACACACACACACACACACACACACACACACACACACACACACACACACACACACACACACACACACACACACACACACACACACACACACACACACACACACACACACACACACACACACACACACACACACACACACACACACACACACACACACACACACACACACACACACACACACACACACACACACACACACACACACACACACATACGTGCCCAAGGTGTAGAATGAGGACACCTGACTTACACATGAAAATGGGGACACAATGTTCCCAGTGATATAGGCTGTTAATTTTTGGTATGCATATAATTTAGATTTTTTGTAGCTGGTTTGTCTATTTATAATCATCCTAAATCTAATAGTTAAGAATGTGTCTTTTCACGTTAGAGTGGGGACGACGGGTTCACACACTTCACACTGGGGACTTTTGTCAAATGAGGCCATGTGACAAGTGTGGACTCATACACACACAAAACATTGAGGACATTGCACTTGTCTTTTGAGGACATGAACACTTGTTTCACCTTACATTAACAGATTTTGCGTTAGCAGTTAACAATTCGACGTTTGTAATACTAGTAAAGTAATCCATCCATTTTGAGACTGTCTGCGCATGCGCCGAAAGTCTTAAGGTGTCAGCTGAGAGCCCTCGTGTCACGCATGTGAGCTTTGACAAACATCGGTGTATAATTGCGCCCCAGATGCGTAACCAAATTTGCAATGTTCTTTCAACGCTTTCAACGCTTTGATTCTTTGAATTTATGCAATTCCGTGTTTAAAACTTGCACGATTTTACTAATCTGTTCATATCTAGCGTATTGATTTTTTATTTTCTTATTTCTGTGGGTCGTCACTGCCTTACATTAGCTTGCTGTTCGTTGTCAGATGTTATGAAAGATGCAAACAATAATGTACGAAGCATCACAATTAAACAACCATCAAATAAGAACATGCACATAACTAAGTCATTGAGACTTTTGTCGAGCTTTCAAAGTTGAATAGACAGCAAGATAGCTCTTTCGAACCAGCTGTGATGTGATCTCGCTGCTTTGTATCTATTGCCGTTAGTAAAAAGCATAATTATGTTGTGCCTGTTTTGCTAAAATAATATTTTCTTTATTTTAGTCATACCCTCGTTTGAGTTCTCTGCCTCAGATCCTGTAACATTTCAAATATGTCTTATAGAAGAAAAGATAATAGTTTTGTATGCGTTAAAGATGGTCTTCAAATGAATAACAAAATAATTTCAGAGGTCAGAATGTATTTGTCGCATAGTTATCGTCTGTACACAAGGCCCCGGATGGTCCTGTACCGCTCACCTGAGTACCGCAACCAAAGAAATGAATGAAATACCGTATAGCGGGTTATTTCTGCGGGTGCAATGTTTCTGCGTTTCTTCGGTCTTTGGATGAAAGCGCAGAAATATATCCAACTGATAAAAAAAATCCTGCAAAAATTAAAATCGCAAAATATTATCTCATTTCAAACTAAAATCACCGGAGTCTCCATGTTCGAGATAATCCGTTTCACAATATAGACGGGTTAAAATAATTACGAGCAATTACCGTTACTCGTTGTCGTTTGCATTGTGTAACGCGACATTTGTAACTAAAACATTTCTCAAACATTTAATTCAATTGAAAAGTTGTTTGAGAGTCGTAATTCATTGAATAATAATATTTTTGTTATTGTTTGATAAAATAAATTGAGTAACAAAATTAAAATATTGAGTTAAATACATTGTGTACTAAGTGTTGACTATAAACCTTACCCAATATGAACCGCAGAAATTTATCCTTCATGGGAACTGAAAACGCAGAAATAAAAAACGCAGAAAATTTTCAATCGATTTTTGTGGTCAAAACGCAGAAATAACCCGCTATATGGTAAATATAAACTAGACTCTATGTCTCCCCATGCACCTAACTGAAGAATGTCCAGAGAAAGTTTAAACAATACTTAGTAACTGCCATTCCATAGGTCCCTGTGACATTGACTTTGACCTACTAGGTTCTTCTACTTAGTTATGAAGTTTGTAGACTCCTCCAGTTACTGAGCAGAAACGATTTTTACTCTACAGGTCCTCGTGAACTTGACCTTTGATGAATAAGCCCTAAAAATTGAAGGGTTCATCTAATACAATTACCATATGAAGTTAGAATGCTCTTGGTGTCATAGTACTCGTGTAATTGAGCAGAATCGGTATTCACCCCACAGGTCCCTGTGAACTTTACCTTTGAATCCCCCAAACAATAGGGTTCTTTTTATACAATTACCTTATGAAGTTTGAAGTCTCTAGGTGTAAGGGTTCTCAAGTTATTAAAGCAGAAAAGGTTTTCACTCCACAGGCCCCTGTGAACTTTAACTTTGACATAAGAATCCCAAACACATTAGGGTTCTCTAATACAAATACCCAATAACTTATGAAGTGGGTATACTGGTATCCAAGCTACTGAGCTAAAATGGTTTTCACATGCAAGTCCCTGTGAACTTGACTTTTGACCTACGACTCCACAAAGCATAAGGGTTCTTCAAATTAACTTAACCTACGAAGTTTGAAGGTTCTGGCTGTAATATTACTCTGCTTGCTGACAGGAAGATTTTTTAAAAGTTTTCCCTATATAACTCTTTGTAAAACTAGTGGTTTATGAAAAGATTTTTAAAGATCCAACTTTTAAAACCTATTTTAGCTACTGTGGTTCAGAAATGCAATGGACCAGAATCATTTGAACAAACTTGGTAGAGCTTCATGCAAGCAACATCCATATATTACATCCTTTATATGTAAATGAACAGGTCACATGACACACACTCAAACAGCTTGTAAACAAACATGGCAGAGAAAGAAACTGTGTCAGATTAAAATGAAAAACAAAAGTAAAAGTGTAACAGTAACCAACTGTGCTTGATGAGCTGCTGACTTTGGCATCCATGTTTGTTTTGTTCAACTTAAAGGATCATGTGTTACTGATGACGTATTATTGTGTTTCGTTTAGAAAGATGTCAAAGCTTTTTCATCAATTTATTTCCTTTATTATTACCAATTTAAGTTTCCGTAAAATTATCCCATTTACCATTAAGTCAAACCTTTCTGACATCTCTTTGTAAATTATTTAAATAACGTACAGAATCGTTCGATTAAGAATTTCTTCCGAAAATTGACTTTATAATTCTGAATCAACAAATCACACCCGTGTTGGGTTTCGAGTTTATTCATAATGAAATAAAATTAATTATATTGGTTTCAATAAAGAAAAATAATGTACATAAGGGCTACTCCATTTGAACATATATCCCACCCCAAGAAGGCAAAATAAAGAATTCTATATGGGGTTATTCTTATGTGTATTATTCTTCTAAAGGTGGTAGGGGAAAAGGCTTTTTCACATCTAAAGGGAGTGGGGTTCATTTCGTTTTAACTATTAAAATGAAAGTGAAACAGTGTATTAATGCAAACTGGTACTTAGCAAAATCACAGAAGTATAAATGGCATGATTAACATGTCCCTTTGCTGACATCACGGTGAAAAACACTTCTGTAGGTGGTTCAAATAAGCAGAATTATGCTTACATGGGGAACTTTTTGTTAAATGAACTTCTTAAGAAAGACAATCCATTTTGAAAGTGCCTTCCTGGAGTGGGATATATGTTTAAATGGAATAGCCCTAAGAAAAAATATAATCAAACTAAAATATATTTATTTCAAAGCACAAAAACAGTAAACTTTACAACATGACGAGAACTATTTTGTGTCGCCCATGTTTAGAAATTGTGAACTATTTGCCATAAAGATTATCCGATAACTAGATGGCAATAAGCCATAAAAACTACAAAAAATTGCATGGATGTGCAACCTGGTCAGGCATACGATATTAAACTTTATCATTGCACATTATTTTAAAATACAAAAAAACTGGAGTAAAATGAAAACCTATATTTTTTTGTTACAATAAATGAGTTCAAGGTCATGAGCATTTGCCAATATTCTGCATATTGTTCATGAAAGTTTCAACAATAAATTTAATGTAAGTTATCAAAGTGAAAAAGTTTCTACACAAAACATTAAACATGATATCATTGGTGCAAACTCAATGGCAGATAATCATCAAATTTAATTAACTTTTTGTTCTTAAAATGCATAATTTGTTAATAACTTAAAGGGACCAATCTGAAGAATTGATTACATCTCAACGAAATGAAATCTCATTTACTCTTTACCATAAGTTCCTGTCAAAATTCAATTAAAAGAAAAATAGGCAATAACATAATATGCAAAATATTTATGTTTCTTATGCAATTCCCTTCTTTGCAGAAGAATCTATATACCAGTGTATTTTGAAGTTGTTACCTCATATTCTTTCAAGAATAATATGCCCCTTATAAAATTAGTGACAAACAGATGAGGGGAACTAAATAGACAAAGCATTTAGTATGTGCTTGATGTTTTAGCAATAATAAAAGTCACTAATACATTACAATATAGTGCAAACATTTTTCTGCTTGTCCCATCCAGTGCAAACAACAAAATGAAATCAGATTCAGGTTGTGTCAACCCTCAAGTGCTTTTTTAATGCAGTGACTTGATTTGTGACAAAATGTTTTATCATGGTCCATAATCTCTCTCTGTCTAAGCTCTTCATGGTTGCGTAAAAGCTCCTTAAACTGTAATTTTCCAGGGAGTTTTTCTTCATCTCTTCATCTCACACAATCTTTTTTTCTGCCTCCGTCCAGGAACTTCTGGTGCTGCAGTCTAAAGAATAAAACATACCTGAATATAGGCACTTTATATCTGATTTCAATGTTGTTTAAACATTATTTTAAATTCATATATCAACCTCAAAATACTTGGGCATGCAACCAAAATAAACCAGTATTTGTTATACATTTAGCATATGATATTCAAAGCATTCTTTGATGACATTCATTAGTAATCAGCATCAGTGGTTGTTTTCTCAATCCACATCTTGTTTAACTTGTATAAACCAGTAAAAACATATTAATTTAAATTTGATACAACCTCAAACACATGATTATGGCTTGTGCTCAATACTTACTGAACTTTGATTTCTAGCAGGTGGTTTAGCATTATCCTCACTGTCACTGGATGAGCAACCACCTACCAATAAAAAAGTTACAATGTCTATGCTTTAAAATATATCATAAGAATATACACAGTGCTATACATTAAAAGTCACCTTGCTGCGAACAGACTTTATGTCTTTATCCAGATGACTGAACGCAAAAAGTCATTACTTGTGTTATACCTTGAATGAATGTCATACAGAAACATTAATATTGATGAAGATAGACAGCCCAAATATTAGTCTTTAACAAGTGGGGACATGTGAACATTTAATTAAGGACAGTGTAACATGTAAATGAGGACAGGCTTGAATAAGGATTTACTGGTACATACATTATCAAAACTTGTACCAGCATTGAATTTTCCTGAATAATGTATTCTTGGGCTGAGTGCAAAACAGTTGAAACTGTGTATGAATAACAGGGTTGGCTTATTGACCGGTCAATTGAGTATTGACCGGACCGGTGGTCAATACTGGTCAATAGTGGTCATTACTGGTCAATTGAATTTTTTTCACAACCAAACTGTCCAAAATGTTCTAATTCATTTAAAATCTTTAAGGCCCGTACAATAGCCCCTTTAAGGACCCAAATGGTACTTCATTTGTGGTAAAATATTGGATAATCCATAAATGAACACAACTCATTAACTGGTATGTTACTATGTTCGATAAGTAATAGAAATATATTTTCTGCCGGTTAAGTAAAGCAAATTAGATAGAAAATAATTTCCTTTGATCGAGTAAGATCTTTTGAAGGTACCCATCAAAAGTTGTTTTGTTCATTGGTTTAATGCACGAGTTCTCATGTGTATTGTTCTAAAATATACGGTCATTCAGCTTTGGGCATTCAACACTTACAGACACATTTTCTTACGGACTTGGAAACTATAGTGCATATATAAACAGCATGACATATAGGTGTTTATGATAAGTAATAGATTGAAATCAATAAATGTAGTATGTTAAAAGTTTCAAGTTACATAATGTTTGCATGTTTTATGTAATTTATGTATTGGATTTGGAGAAGAACATTCCGTCAGCTTTGCCTAAGTGCTCAGTACAATATATACATTATCTGAAACAGTATGACTCGGTTGTTTACATGTGCAAAGATCTTTGAGGTCAAAGGAATTGCAGACACCTCTCAGTCTCCTGACCATCAATTGTCAAACACAAGTGCTAATTGGCAAGTGTAAGTATGGTTATTGATAATCCTTAAATAAACACATTGGCATCTTAATTGACATGTTCCCAAGTTCAATAAACAATAGAAGTGTGAAACAACACCCCTCAAACTCTTGTCCATCTAATGTCATACAAAAGTGTTAGTTGGCAAGAGTGTAATACCTACTGGTGGTGGAAAATTGCCTTTGCTTAATATAAAGATTTTTCAAGTTACTGAATCATATTTTGTCTAAAAACTCACCAGAATAAAGTCTGAAAACTCATGTTTGGGGATTTTATGATCACATTGCTGAGGGAAATAAGACAATTTTTAAGTGCACAGCATGTTCAAGTGAAGTTAGTTCTAAAGTAACTTTTAAGTAGAAATTAAATAAGAGTTAAATGGTTTGTTTTCTTCATTTCTTTTATGAAAACTTGAAAAAAGGTTCAATTGACCAGTATTGACCATTTGGGGAGTATTGACCGGGATGGTTTTAACCGGTTAAAACGCGGGTTTAAACCAGGGGCAGTCGATTGGTGCCAACCCTGATGAATAAAGAAGAAATTACAAATGTTTTGCACTCAACCCACATATTGAAAACAGCACAAACGCCAAAAAACTGACTCCCCTATTTTTTAATTATGCATGCATTACCTTTTTATGTATTTTTTTATTGATTTTCTTAGTAAACATTCTAGTGAAAGAATATAAATATCATAAAATCAAAGGTACACCAGAAAATTGGCATCATACAAAAGTTGCTAATAATCCAAGTGTTACAATATCCTGACATTTCTGACATTTTTTCCTTCAACAAATCTTTAAACGTTCACAATGAAATGATGGGCCTAACTTTGTTAATCTGTAGTCCCTATTAATAAGCACATTTTACTTTTGAATAAGTATACAAGAATAACCTTTAAGTCTCAACTCCAATGCTTCTCAATATTACTCTTAGATATGTCTTTCTCATATTACTTCAAACAGAAACAACAAATATTAAAACAGAATGAAGAAAAGTATTTCCATCAGTAAGTCACTAATACAAACATACTAATTATATAAGTCACAAAATGAGGACAGTGTAAACCTTCTATTAAAGACAGTGTAACTGTCAAATAAGGACATGTACACATATAAGTAACTGAGATGTTTTTGTTGACTTCTAAAGGAAATAAAATTCTAATAGCAAATGATAGTGTCTCTAGCTGGGAGCGAACCCGCACCGTCACGGCGACAGCGCCTAGCCATACAATTCCTGCGACGTAACCAACTGAGCTAACCGAGACAACGCCAAAAAACGTTGATCGGATAGCCCTGATATACGTAACAATCACTGCATGACATCGGTAACGGGTTATGTTACTGATAACAGTACTGACTAAATGTACGGGGAGACTTTTTACGGCCGCCACACTGCACAAATAGCGCTACTGTGAATTTCAAATGATAGTGTCTCTAGCTGGGAGCGAACCCGCACCGTCACGGCGACAGCGCCTAGCCATACAATTCCTGCGACGTAACCAACTGAGCTAACCGAGACAACGCCAAAAAACGTTGATCGGATAGCCCTGATATACGTAACAATCACTGCATGACATCGGTAACGGGTTATGTTACTGATAACAGTACTGACTAAATGTACGGGGAGACTTTTTACGGCCGCCACACTGCACAAATAGCGCTACTGTGAATTTCAAATGCCAAATAAACATATTTATACATATAAATTAATATGTAACCTGTAATAAGAACTGGGCCTATGTAGCATTCATTCTCAGTTTTCAAGATTTTTTTCGACTAAGACAGTTCTGGTAAAATTCATACATTTGTAAATGTTTCAACTTACATGCAGGCACAATCAGGATGTCAGTATCTTCAATCTGGGTGGTCAACTTGAACCCATCAAATAGTTTGAAGAATCCCTATTTAACATATAAGAGTTTATCATGACATCACAATGTAAAGCGCTAATCCACTGAAAAAAAATTATTTTGTAGTCTGCACACATGTTAAGTGGAATGAAACAGAATTTTAACCCTTTACTCCATATATACACATTTTAACCCATGTGAGACCAGTGTAGATCTAGATCAGCCAGCACATCCATGCAATCTGATCTGGATCTGCAATGGTCACAACTTGGTCAGAAATAACCTGATGAATCTAAAAGCAAATAGTGTAGATCCAAACGCGCCAGCTGATCTGGATCTACACTGTTTGCCAATGCAATTAAGGTGTATTCTATGGTGGAAAGAGTTAACAGTTTCTTTGCAACCATACCTTGCACTAGCCCTTTGATTACATGTTGTATCAGAAATACTGATTTATTAACATTTAATTATGAAGTGTTGCAAGCTCAATAAAGATCAGGAGCCATATTCCAAAACTTAGTACACTGAGGACAGTGTGTAACTGCTACTGAGGACTGTGTAATGTGAAAATGGGGACATTTAGATATTTGAGTGAGAATGTAAGTGTTACAATTTTACTACTCCCAACAAATTCAACAAATATTGGAAAACAAACAATGCTGCCAGTGCTGAAAAGAGTGCTAACTATATATTGCCTAACTTACTTGCACCTGAATAGAAAGTCACACAAAATCTGGCTAAAACATTTGAGATCTTTCATAAAATTGAAAATCAAATAAACTTTATACTTACTTGATTTGGATAAATGCCTGAAAATGCAACTGTTGTGCATTTACTATCTTAATCAACAGCTGTCAAATTGTATTTGGGATCATGTTCCATTTCATTATCAACAGCTGCACCTTCACCACTAAATGTCAGGTTTCCCTTCATCAACTAGATCAATGGATGCCCCTTCACCACTAATGTTAGGTTCCTCTTGATAATGGGCTTCATCATCACTAATGTCAGGTTCCCCACAAAGAGTTGTTGTGAACCCTGGTATTTCCTCTGGGTCATTTTGGTACTGGCAGTCTTCTTACCATTGACTAAGTCCAAATCTGTGTTGTGTATATCTACCAAAGTATTTAAATGACAGTTATTAAACATTACAGTATGTCTGAGTGCCCATATGGGGTTTTGTTCACAGAAAGACACAATAAATCAGAATTGGAATTTTTGTAACAAAGTTGGATGTGTTCAATGGACACATTTCTAGTTCTTTCTGCATCAAGTAATAATGTGTAAAGGATAAGACTCTCAAAGATACAAGAAATTTCACACAATTGTGTTAGTTTTCCATCATTTTAGGTGTATACATGTATCCATGTAAGAATAAAAATTAGCAAGTTTGTGAAAATCTAACTTCTGAGTTTGAATGCATCTTTAACATGCTAGTTGTTAGTGCTTATTTGGGTTATCACCGTTGCTAAAATGACAGTCTTGCCTAATACATTGGCCCTCTTGTACTATTTTTCTTCTTCTCTTTTGTGCATTCATTAAAACAGTTATAAATGTTATTGAGATTAATTTAAAATAAAGCATAAAAATGTAAGGCTTGATTTATTGATCCAGAAAAAGAATCGTAAACATGTATCAAAAGAATTGGGATTCATAAAAATAGATAACTAATATTATACATTATAGACCTCTGAAATTTCAGAATCGTCCTTGTTCAATTTTAGAAAAACAGGCTATATTGTGATAAATAAGTCATAGGATATACAGCAATTCACGGATATTTACATAGGTAAATTATAACTGCTGATTATCGATCAGCATGGGCTTATTGGTTTTACTGCAGTGAGCACGACAGGATATACATGTAAGCGATAAAATCATGATTTGTAAGGGAGTGTCCTCATCCTGTTGAAAAACCGACCTTCTTCAACATATTTTCGATCATATACTTTAAATAGTCAACCTTATTCAACATTTACTGGCTATGCTTAACAGGCTTTCCAATCGTTTCCTCCACTAGTCATTTCCTCTCCTGGTGTCCTTAATGGAAGGGGAAGACTACAGTGTGATAAAAGAGTTAATACCATTTTGCAATGGAAAACCTAGACCGTCCCATGCACAAACACCCACTAGCACCCCGATAGTGAATAGAAATAAGACTAGTAAGGAAGCAGTTACATAAAATATTTCTCAACTGTAGTAGATCTATATCCTGGAAAAAATACAAAACAAATGGGTTTAAACTGCATTTTTTTCTGTTTGTATGCAATAAAAAATTCACAGGTTAAAGCACATAATTTGTTAAACCACAGGAACCTGAATTTTCATCAGAAAACATCGAGATCCCACATACACAACATTTAACCCTATAGGCCTTTATAATAAACTGATAAACACAAGGAAGAGTGCAACGAAATCGTACCCCACCCACTAAATCGTTACAAGAATTTTCCAGCTACAGTCCTGACGCAAGGGTTTTCGGGGTAAAGCATTTCAAAGAAACTAAAATCTAATGTTTGCAATAATTACCTCTTATGAATAGTTCTTCTGAATTCCGCTAAAGAACGATTTTGCTACTTAAAATTTTGTCGTCCAGGTCATTTGCTATGCCAATCTCCACACAGAGTTGTCGTTCCTTGCAGTCTCTTACATCTCTGCCAACGTCTCACTCGGATTTTGTCAAAAATTTTGACCAAATTTTTATACATGATATTTAACCATCAAAATACTATTTTCAAATGAAATTTAAATTAATTTTGAAATTCAATCTATGAAAGATGTAAATATATCGTAATAATGATTCATTTTTTTATTTAAAAGATGGGATTATTTTCTCCTTTACTTTACCTTTGGTTAGGTGTAGTTTGGTCAAATTTGTCAACAACAATGGACGCCTCGGCCACCGTAGATGCAGTCGCAGAAATCATGGAGAAATTATATGTCAAGTTAAAATACACCAACATGTTGAAATTGTGCACCTTTTTACAAAGAAAATGGAACTGCTTGTAAATCTGCCAGTTGTTTATGGCAAAAGCCTGATTTGTATCCACTGGTCTGGTGACTGGCTGACTGGTGTGACTGGATTCAGTGCCAGTGGCTGGTAGAAAAAAAAAAGATGATGAATTTATTGATTGATCACAGGGGCTTTGAAAACGGACTCAGTTTTCTCTAAAAGTTGTTTAAACTGGCAGCTTCCGCCCCCCTCAACCCCCAATTTTTTTATATTTGAGGGTCTACATAGGGTCTACACTGGATAAATACTGTAGGCCCTACATCGTTTTTGTTTTGAAAGATTGATACCGAATTAACTATCAAATAACAAGTTCTCTGAAAATTCTTGTCTGAAAATTATAAAGTCGGACACAAAGTTTCAGACAACCGGGTTGGTATTTGATGGCAAATATCTAAACCTATAATGGTCCCAATCTATCTGGCTTTTTTTTCGCATATGTTTTAGGATGCATTTTGCTTTAAAGTATTTGTCATATTTATTTATTGCTGTTAATTGTTATAATAATCTCATAATTGGTTTGTTGCAACAAGATGGGAAGGTCTAAAATGCAGAATATTGTGCAGAACGCAGAATGCAGTCTGCAAATTAGGGGTCTAAAATGCAGAACAAATCTGCAGAATGCAGATAATGTATTGGTAATAGGAACAAGGAGTCTCAAATGCAGAACGGTTCTGCAGAATGCAGTGTGCAGAAAATGTATTTGACACTGCAAAACACAGAATGATAATTAAAAATGATGCAGAACAATTTGCAGATTGCAGATTAACCTTTTGTTGGATCATTAAAGCCAAAATTATTCACACCTTTTCAATGTGAAGTGCATGCTTCAAAAATGTTGAGGTTTTATTAAAATTAAGCATTTCATTTAGTTCAAAACAGTGATGTCTTATTGTTGTTGTTTTTTTAAATTATTAAATAACTAACAAAATTAAAATATTAAGATATAGAATCTCAACACAAAGGCTTACAGTTATAAACATGTGAAATGCAATCAGTTTTCATGATTTGCAATATGTCCATGACATTTTAAAAGTCAAAATAAAGAAAAAAAGACATCCTGATCATTATCATTCTCGACTAACTGTCAGCCCAAGTAATCATTAGCAACAGCATCATTTTGGTATTGCAGATGATTATGATTGTGTGATTAATTGATGATTTGTTATCAATCCTCAATCTTGCATTAAAGAGAATTTATATCTTTCATGTGCTCTTTACCCTCATTCCGCAATTTGTGCGGTCATTGCCTTCTTCAAGTTGTTGTTCCTTTTGTCATTTTATACAATAATTGGTTAGCAGCCCAGACAATGAAGTCTTACTATGAAGATATATATATATATATATATATGCTGATCTGGGTCTACACTAAGTTATGACCGTCACTTATTTAACTTAAACGACTTTAACAAAATTAAAGAGACAAACATTTATATATAATACTAATTCAGATAATATAATTGTGTTTAACTCTCAAATTAATATTACAAAATTAAAAATGAACTTTTATTGATTTTTTTGTGTTTTTTTTAAATTTTAATTTGCAGAATTTATTAAATGTGGCACAAAAGAAAACATTACTACACAGTTATCTAACAGGTTAAGACTTGGGGCTTCCTGTCATAAAACAACAATATCACTGATCCTACCAAGTGTGACCATGACACATCATCAGTTTATTGGTATGACACTTACCAGATAGAGGCCATAAGATCTATAGATTTATTTGTATTTTAAAGAACAAGCATTATTTTTTTAAATATTAATTTAAGTAATATGATTTTGTGACCTTAATTAAACAAACTTAAATTACCTCATTATTATAAACAGGAATCTTTATCAAAGATAAAGATTCCTGTTATAAACTTTAAGTTAGTTATCTGAATTTCATTTTTTTCAGACCAACACCTATCTTCTGTCTTTTATTTGAAATTATCTGTTTTGTCCTTTTATTTATCATGCATTTTATTTATTGTGTTTCTCTGGTGATAATGAAATTATATATTCATAATTATCATATGCAAATGTAATGTGATTGCAAAACGAGTGTCAGATAATAGTACAATTTAGATTATAAGCCTGAAGTCTGTTTTCTTGGTGATAAATAGGTCAAAACTGTTATATATTTCTTTAGTACTCATTTGTGAATGGTCATCAGTGTAGACCCTGGTTGTTTATGAAGAATGCAGGATGCTATGTGTATACAAATATGACCAATACTGTGCTCAGCACTTAAAGGGTTTATCATAAGCCTTAAATAATAATGGTATCATGTGAATGTCCAGATATAAAAAAAAATTAACTAGTTTTTATAATAAAAAAATTACAGGTTTAATGACGGAAGATCATCACATGTATCACCTTTTCAAAGGGAAAAATACAAAGGTTTGAATAAATATGGCTTTAATGATCTAACCAAACAAATATTGATCTGCATTCTGCTTACCTTTCAGCCCTTTTGACTATTGTTCTGCATTCTGCAGTGTCGCATTTTCTGCACTCCGCATTCTGCAGAACCATTCTGCACTTTAGACCCCAATGCCCTATTACCAATACATTATCTGCATTCTGCGTTCTGCAGATCCGTTCTGCATTTTAGACCCCTAATTTGCAGACTGCATTCTGCGTTCTGCACAATATTCTGCATTTTAGACCTTCCCCAACAAGACACTTATGGTATGTTTTCACCAACAAAATTGCTTTCATCTTTCATAAATAATTTTTAACAAAAAACAGTTCCAGCTTAATTTGTTTGAGTTTTGGTGGTGCCTGATCTCTTTTAAGATGAAGCAAAATGAAACAATGCAGGGTTGTAGTGTTTTTATTATGCATTTTTCAACTTGCTTTTATTGAGATTCCTCTCACTTTCTGTAAATATTGCAAACTAAATCAGATTTTAGCTGCATTTGAGTTATAGTGTAGTTAACAAGGCTCTGAACTACAATGAATTGATAAACAGCAGATGAGTGGGTCCCATTACTCTGATTATTTCCCCTAATTATACAAAAAAAGATAAAATGCTTAAAGAGGCATTACTTCAAATTAACCCGCTCTTGTAATGAAATATTACATGTATTTGGAACTCTAGGCACAAATTTGCAGCATTAGTTCGGGCTAATAAAATTTTAATTTACTAAAATAAATTTGGTCCGCAAGAATAAAAGCGAAAGCAGGATTTCCAAAACATCACAGAAATCGATCGCGCATGAAGTGGTCTCTTCGTCTGTGCTAAACATAGCTTCATTATATTTAGCTTCTTAAAAGTTTGTCAGCGATAATTTAACAATATCATTAAAAATCCCGTCTATAAGAAAGAATTCGATCGGACCTTTTTGTATTCTGTTTATATATTGGAGTCTATATTAACAAATATGATTTTTCAATAGTATATTCTTACTTAAGTTTAAGGGCTGGGGCTTTAAATTTGTTATCTTTATTCCCTGAAAATAGCCATGATTGTAATGTAAAAAAGCAGACACTTTTTGTGCTATCTTTCCAATACATGATATGGTTTTCATCAGTCTATGGTAAAATAACTAGATTTGTAGTTTAAAAGTTATACATTTTGTAAACAATTTTATTGCATGAACTTGGGGAAATGTATTCTAAGGGGTGGGGTAATTAAAACTAAAAAATAGTGGTTTAAAATATTAAAATTGGTAGAATATTGCATTTTTATTCAAGAGTAACAAAAACACACCATGTGATGAATATATTTATTACTATACAGTCAAACATGTCTTCAAAGACCACTGTAGGGAAACCCCAAAAGTGCTCTGAAGGCAAGTGTTCTTTGTTCACAGATGTTTTTTTGTTTTATCAGTCATTTGGACAAATGAAATGTGGTCTTTCTCCACATATAGTCTTTGTGTACCGGTGGTCTTGAGCACAGGTTGGAAATAACTTGTGATGTCACATAACGTTTTCAGACAAAGCATTTTTTAAAATAAATTAAGTGATTTGTAAGAACAAGTGTGATAGTCATTATTTTTCAGGACATAGTTTCTTTGTGTATAAACCCACATAAAATTAAACATTGTAATTTTTTGCTAGCCTGACATGAATGTTCATGAATTGAATATAGAAGAATTATGAAAATCCTATTAATGTCTAATGAGGCTATTGAAATCCTGGATATCACACCTTTTTTGGTTATTTGGGTCTTCTACCTTAAATCTGTTAAAACAACAAAAACATGGTGGTTTAAAAATTAAAATTTCAATTAAATACTTAATTGAAGTAACCCTTAATTAAAAGAGCAAATTGTTGTTTTACTTTTTTCTGGTTAATTCTCTATATGCACCCTTTGGTTATTAATCACCCTCTGCTTAGTGCTAGTTGGCTTTGTAACACATAAGCATGGTGAATGGTGTGATGCATGACCATATTAACTGTTAACCAGGCAATGCAAGCATCATGCAACCTGGGGGTTCCAGCTAGTATAGAAACCATAAATCACTGGCTACAGGTAGCATGTAGGCAACATTTAATAGAATAAATTTTATCTCTTAAGCTTTACAAACTTAATCTAAATGATAACAGTCATATTAGCCATAGCAATATATTATAAATGAGATTTAGCTAGCATATGCTACTCTTATGTATGTAAATATCCCATGACTCTTATTAGCTCTTGTAATCTGCATAATATGTAATAACTACATATTGTTATAACTTTAAAAATATTTATATAATGTGTATTTTATATAAAGTGCTATATGATTTTCATCCATTTTATTTGTCTACTCGGTGCTAAAAGCTCTTTAGAGCTTATGTTATTTGTTATGTATCCGACTGTATTTAAATAAAATTTACTTGACTTGGACACAACTAAACTGTTCCCATGCTTCTTTTAACAGAAGGCCAACATTTCCAATAAATATGCTCGCCCATGAAAATAATGTTTGATTATGTCAAATGGCTAATTATCATGGTAATAATTTTGTGTGTTAATTAATATAAATATATTCAACATATGCCATTTTTGATATTCCATAGGAAAAGGATTCATTCATACCATCCCTACATTTTGGCCATTAAAATTAGTGAAATCTGTAGTTTTGTAATGTTTACAAATTTAATTGGAGACTTGCACTCTGACCACTAGAATTTTGACGACACACATCATGGAATCAAATGGTGAATATTTTTCTGCATTGTCTAACCTGAACCCCTAGGTCCTCTAGCACTTAGGGAGCCTAGCTAATGGCCAATATGCTGTTGTGCAGTAGCACTCACCATGCAAGCTATGTTACAGAGCAGGTTAGCATGCTGCAGAGGGTGATTAATAGCCAAAAGGTACATAACAAGCATTTTTATAGAAATATTTCTTGGTATGCAAAGTGTAAATCCAAAGCACACATTAATTTTTAGCTCACCTGAGCCATAGGCTCATGGTGAGCTATTGTGACCCGTCTTTGTCCGTCGTCCGGCGTCCATCAACAATTTCCTTTAAACAACATCTCCTCTGAAACCACTTGATGGATTTTAACCAAATTTGTCCTGAAGCATCCTGGCACTGATGTCTACAAAAGTTGTTCAAATCATGACCACAGGGTCAAGGTCAAGGTCACTGCTGCTAAAAATAGAAATTCAGTCTTTGCTCAATAACTTGAGTTTGCTTAGGCCTATTGACTCCAAACTTGGTGTATGGGTAGCTTATATCAAAAGGCAGCTTGGGGTTGCTACCCAGATGTCTGTGATCAAGGTCAAGGTCACTGTTGCTAAAATAGAAATTCAGTCTTTGCTCAATTACTTGAGTTTGCTTAGGCCTATTGACTCTAAACTTGGTGTATGGGTAGCTTATATCAAAAGGCAGCTTTGGGTTGCTACCCAGGTGTCTGTAATCAAGGTCAAGGTCAATGTTGCTAAAAATAGAAATTCAGTTTCTGCTTAATAACTCGAGTTTGCTTTGGCATATTGACTCCAAACTTGATATATGGGTAGCTTATATATCAAAAGGCAGCTTGGGATTGCTACCCAGGTGTCTGTGATTAAGGTCAAGGTCACTGTTACTAAAAATAGAAATTCAGTTTCTACTTAATTACTTGAGATTGCTTTGGCCTATTGACTCCAAACTTGGTATATGGATAGCTTATATCTAGAGGCAGCTTGGGATTGCTACCCAGTTGTCTGTGATCGAGATCAAGGTCACCGTTGCTAAAAATAGAAATTCAGTTTTTACTTAATTGCTTGAGTTTGCTTTGGCAAATTGACTCCAAACATGGTGTATGGGTAGCTTAAATTAAGAGGCAACTTGGGAAAGCTACCTACGTGTCTGTGATCAAGGTCAAGGTCACTGTTGCTAAAAATAGAAATTCAGTTTCCACTTAATAACTTGAGTTTGCTTTGGTTTTTTTACTCCACACTTGGTGTATGAGTAGCTTATATCAAGAGGCAGCTTGGGATTGCTACCCAGGTGTCTCTGATCAAGGTTAAGGTCACTGTTACTAACAATAGAAATTCAGTTTCCACTTAATAACTTGAGTTTGCTTTGGCATATTGACTCCAAACTTGGTATATGGGTAGCTTATAACAAGAGACAAATAGGGATTGCTACTCACGTGTCTGTGATCTAGGTCAAGGTCACTGTTGCTAAAAATAAAAATTCAGTTTCTGGTTAATAACTTGAGTTTCATACTCAGGTGAGCGATTCAGGGCCATCATGGCCCTCTTGTTTATATTGTTTACTCAAAAAGTGCATACCCAAAGGTTGGACATTTTTAAGTCAGTTTAAGAAAAAACATACCAAATTGTTATTTTATCATACATATCATATTTTACTAAATATTGTGAAAAGTCCGTTTATAAAAGTATAATGATGAGAGTGAATTACATTATACACCTTTATTCGGAACAGGTCGAATATACAGACAACATACAACAGCTGATGTCTAAGCTTTAGTCCTTCACTCCATGTGATATGGCTGTTATCCCTTTCCTCCATAGACACACCTTTATTGCATGGGCAAACAGTGTAAATCCATATTAGCCGGCACATGTGCCATCTGATCAGGATCTGCACTGTTCGCTTTTTGATTTATTAGGGTATTTCTGACCAAAAAGCAACCAGTGCAGATCCTGATCGGACTGAACAGATGTGCCTGCTGATCTAGATCTACACTGGTCGCACATGCGTAAAAATGCATATATATGGAGGGGAGTGTTATACCTTGGGCAAACAGAGACATTCAAGATCAGCCAGCCCATTATGTTCTGTTGCTTTAACATTCATTTGGTTATTTCTGACCAAGAAACAATAATTGTGAATCCAGATCAGATGGAAAAATTATGATGTTCAAGCTCATATGAATGAACACTGGTATATGGAGTAAAAGGTTTAAAAATCTACATGAAGTGCTGGTGAAAACTATAAAATGAAATGAAATATGAAATTTTACAGCCAGAACATGTGAAGGCCACCACAACCAAATTTTTTTATGGAAAGTCCTATTAAAGCATGTATTTGTAAATGCAACTTAAACATTTCTTTGAAGTAAACAATTATAAATGTATTAAAGTTTTGTATCCAGTGCTTGGGTTAAAGGGAAAGGTACAGCCTTCTAAATTTATACTGAATAATTATACATGCTTTCCATGTGCAACTGTAATTATTATAGTTCATTTAGCCATCATTCACTAGGCATGTTTTCATGATGCCCGTCTGTTTGGAAAATCACATAGTTGTATACTATAAACAACAATATAAGCAATAAAATTTTATTTTCACCATCACGGATAACAAATTATTAAGTCATTTTCATCCTTGTTTAAATGTTTTCAAAATAAATGTGACATTTAGTTTTTATTGTTTTAAATTGACATTCACTTGTAAATTCATAATCTATTACACTTATTGATTCAGCAGCCAGTCCTCAATTTCAACTCTTCAGAAAATACATTAAAAGCTGTTTTACAGTTTCTCGTCTTGCTTTGCTCTTGCTTAATGCCCCACATTCCATTGACCGTCTATCAAAATTACTGAAGTCTTTAAATTGTTAATGAGCTAACATTGTCAAATTGTTAATTATAAAATCCAGGAACTGTATTTAATAATACTGTTATCATTCTGTAATTCAAAGATAAAATCAAAGCTAATAATTTTATAACTAAATAATCAGGGGGTCCAACGTATTTGGTTTTTTCGGAAAAGTAAGTGAGCGACGTGTTCTCTGCGGAACAAAATGGCGGAAAATTGTGTGATTTTGGTGCATTTTAGGAGATATTTTGACCTGGTAAGTAGATTTATATCAATGTTATCGTAATATAAATACGCCTACCCGGAGGCCAGATGTGTAAGCTCCACTCGGTTTTTTAACTTATGTTTCTAGAGGCCTAAACAAAAAAGTTATTGAATGTATAAACTGAAAGATTGTTTGTTTACAAAGTGAAAATAGAAAATTTAGTGACTTAAAACTGTGTTTTTAGTCAAAATATAACGTTATTGGACCTATTTTAGCGAAATTATTATCGAGTTTTTTGCATATATTTCTTCACGGCGGCTTTTGCACTTTACATGGATACTTTATGGCCAATTTTTTTATGTTCAAACACTTTAATGTTTGGCGTGGAAGTGGTAAGCATGTTTTTGTTCGGTGCAGAATCTGAATAACACACTCGTATGCGTTAATATAAGTGAAAGTAAGACACGAGCTGATAACAAATGTTAATAATCAAAATAAAAGCCGATTTGTTACCCAAATACGAACATATCGCGTATTTGTTATGCAAAATTATCTACCACATACTATACTTGTATATTATTCTACCTCTTGATAAGTAAACTCCCACCTTGTGACCACCTCAATTTCAAGACCATCCCGCTGTTACGGGCACTTTTTGAAAGAACAGATTTTTCCTATATAATTCAATGGTCGCTCGCATCGATTATACGACCACCCCGCTATTCCATATTCCATAATGCGACCACTTTCTACAGTCTTAATATACCCAGTTGCCACTTATTTTGACAACTTAATTACGACCACAAGGCATTTGCTCGCCGAATACACAGGCAAGTGCCATTGTCTTTTGGCGAGAAGCGAGTTTACAGTTTACAGTCTTCAAGTATCTGACGTAATTTATTCAAGTTAGTGACGTCATTAAAAATAAGATTTACGTTTACGTCAATATTACAGCATAAGGAAACAAAATTTATTTTGTATACATATACACAAATGAACAGTAAAAGGTATGCAAGAAAATGTATCTTGCATGGGACATTCGGTAAAGATAGAAAAATCTGTCACCTCGGGTGAACAGTTTTGGCGGGAACTCGACAGAGCCTCGTTCCCGCAAAACAGTTCACCCTCGGTGACAGATTTTTCCATCTTCACCTCACACTCATGTAAGATACTTATAATCCTGTCAAAATTTCTCGGAATACCCTTATAACAAAATGCTATGCTCGGTATTGTTGTTTGGGTACATTCTGTGTCATATTTACAATATTTAGAGATTTGTGTACGCAAAAAGGAAAGCATCTTATTTTTTTTATAAATAAAAACGATTATGGAAGTAATTTTGCTTACTGAAGGAGGCTACAAAAGCGTGTTACCCTTAATAAGTTAAGAGCCCTGGGAATCAGACTTGAGCGTCATACGGGGCATAGTGAAATGACGTTTACCAATCCCGCATCAACTTGCGGTTCCACAGGTGCAACCCTAGATACACTATTATTCCACCTAAAATAAGAAAAGAGACTGGACTGGTAAGAAATTTATATCGGGGCATAGATTTATATATACGCGCACACACGCACAAAAACAAACACGAGAATGGGTAGGTAGATTCTAATTGATATTATAAATACATATGAAGTTCTTGTTTCGGTAAAGCCATTTTCGGGCAAAGATATAAAGGAACATCCGTGTGTTTGGGTAAAATATTGGTTTTTGGTTTGATTTTTAGCATTTGTCAGCTAGTGTCTTACTTTCACTTATATAAACGCATACGAGTGTGTTATTCAGATTCTGCACCGAACAAAAACATGCTTACCACTTCCACGCCAAACATTAAAGGTGTTTGAACATAAAAAAAATTGGCCATAAAGTACCCACGTAAAGTGCAAAAGCCGCCGTGAAGAAATATATGCAAAAACTCGATAATAATTTCGCTAAAATAGGTCCAAGAACGTTGTATTTTGACTAAAAACACAGTTTGAAGTCACAAAATTTTCTATTTTCACTATGTAAACAAACAATCTTTCAGTTTATACATTCAATAACTTTTTTGTTTAGGCCTCTAGAAACATAAGTTAAAAAACCGAGTGGAGCTTATACATTTGGCCTCCGGGTAGGCGTATTTATATTACGATAACAGTGATATCAATCTACTTACCAGGTCAAAATATCTCCTGAAATGCACCAAATCACACAATTTTCCGCCATTTTGTTCCGCAGAGAACATGTTGCTCACTTACTTTTCCGAAAAAAACAAATACGTTGGACCCCCTGAATAATGCTGTTACTGTTAAAAGTCAAACATGTTTTCACCTATGTAAGAGCAGTGATTAAAGAGACTGAAATTAATGGATTAGCCGAGTTTATAATTAAGATGAAATTGGGCATGCATATAACATCATCTATAACACTAAATAAACAATAACAGAAAAAAGAATAGTTCTCTGTATTAATTGTTCATACATTTTTTACATTAGGAATCCATAGTTAATATTCTAGAATCCCGTTTGCAATCATATATGTTTAATAATGGTTTTGGGTTAAAATTATTTTTTGTTATGTGATATCCTTTGAAATACCATTATAATAAGGGCCAATATAAAACGCAGCTTTATACGCAGGCTGCGTTATGCAGGCTGCGTTTTTCGTGTATAAAACGCAGCTGCGCAGTCTAGCTGTATAGTTATATAGGGAAAACGCAGCTTTTTCTAAATATATTACTAGACAATATTTTATGCTTTTAAAAAGAAGTATTTACTGTTCTTTATCGTTATTTTATTAAAATATCGTTATATCTTTATGATATAGTAATGTGTTATTTCCAAATAAGTAAAAATATTTTTTTTAGTATGTTGAGTTATTTTCTGAATTACCTATAGATCTAGATTTTCTTTACGTCCGAATCACTATCAAATGGATAAATCAATATCCGATTTTTAAAAAAAAAAGTTATATATTGTAAAATAGTGTAATACTTTATACTGACTGTGTGTGCCATATATCATTAGATTTATGCAGTATGGGATATAAGAATATGAACGCAGCGACGCAGCCATTAAAGATAGGTAGGGAAACGCAGCTTTTTTAAAACATACGGGAATCGTTAGAAACAATAAAAATGTAGTGCTTTTTCTGTAATCAATGTTTTTAAATCAATTTACATTGGATTGATAATAAGGTCCATATTTAGAGATATGTTTTATACGTTTGTTTATTTAAGCTCGGTAATTAGTAATTGTTGTTACCTGTCATACAGAGATTTTTCTCTTAAGGATTTTATGAACGTATACGCTACAAACAAATACATTGTTTATTTAATAATTATACATACAAATATTATTTAATTATTCTTACTCCTTTATGTCGGTAACTTGAAAGATACATTATGCCTTTTACAAAGCGCATCAATGAAAATTGAATTTTGTTTAAAATTATTACAGAAATTATTTGTTGTAAAGTTCTATCGTAATGGAACAAAATTGTCATCACTCAATAATTAAAAAACTGGTTCATTATAAGAAAATTACGACATTTGTATTAATTAATATATGTATCTACGGTGATATGAATGTTCATTTTTATTTGTTCATAAACTTAATAAACAAATTTTAAAAGCAAGACGATATCCTTCTTGTTGCATGTCACACTGTAAATGCGCGTGTCTGGTGACACCTAAATTAATTGACCGTGCTCTTATCATCCAATCAATGATACGAAATCAACAACGCTACGAACTTGTTTATTGGACCATCCATTGCCCAAAACAAGTATTTTAAAGAAACTTGTCAACTGAAAAGTGGGCTAGAATGCAGTTTACATACGGATGCTACCATAGAGCTTGCTTAATAATTATATATTAATAATTAAATGTAAGCGGGGGTGTGGGGCGGTAGCCCCCATAAACCTCTCAATTCTAAACTAACTGTTCAATGAATAAATGCATAAAATACCAGCTGCATTATGGGGCGTCAACAACAAACTATATGTCTACTGTTAAAATGCAAGTGTCACAATATCACATGGGACCATAATCTGACTAATTAAATGCAAATTCTGATATGGGTCTACACAGAATCTAGAGCTCAAAAATTATCATTAGGATATCAAAAGGATGTTTCTACAGCACTTCGATTACACAATCTTTGGAATGGATAAATACGACTGGGCAGTTTCTAGTAAACACCATGGAGTCTGCATAACAGATCAATTCTTTCCATTAATTTTGTAAATTATATCGCTACATTATATCCCTACTATCAAACACGTATGTTTATCTTTCAACTTATCTTTCACCGGTGTATGCTGATCCGCCATTTTGATGCTGGGTAGTTGTCAAGGTATCACGGGGTAAAGGTCATGTGACGAACGAACTACTTTCTAGACGTTGACAGAGATTAAAGCGAGTTAAGGAGCGACAACTCTGGATAGAGATTGGAAAACAGGCTCAAGTTTGAATATATGACGTCATGACGTCACGTGATAATCAAACGTTTTGGCGCCATTTCATGCAATGTTTCTGTCGAATTCGCACAAATTATGCGCTAAAAGCATAAAATAAAAAGAAACTTTGTTTTTACCAGTGAAAGATAGAAATATATTTCACTCGTGAACTCTGGAATTATGTATTTTCACTCGTGGCGTCGCCACTCGTGAAAATACGAATTCCGCAGCTCACTCGGTGAAATATATTCTATCTTACACTGGTAGAAACAAATATCCGCTATAATACGAGGGGCATTTATAAAGTATTAATCAGTGTGGCGCTTCAGTTGTATACGTAATATTTCTGCTTAAATTTTTAGATCAACCCTTCGAAGTATTCCCCTTTGACTTGTATGCACTTTTCCAAGCGTTTAATCCAATCAGAAAATGATTTTCGGAATGCTTCTTTGGGTATAGTATATCTTTGGAAAAGCGCGCTGCCGACGGCGTGCCGAGATTCAAAACGTCGACCTCTCATGCAGTTCTTAATAAAGGGATTTAACCAAAAATCGCATGGAGCAAGATCAGGGCTATATGGAGCGTGTGGTAAAGAGTCAGTGTTGTTGTCGCTTAGATACGACGTTACCACCGCTGACTTGTGGGCCGGTGCGTTGTCATGCAGGAGCTTGATTCCGCGTACGCCGGTACGGGGACGGTCTGCAGTATAGTGGCATACAACAGCAGCAAGTACCGAATCTCGGTAAAATGTTCCCGTAACACTTCTACCTTCTGGTACAGGAATTCGAGCCACCATTCCGTGGCAATCAAAAAATAATGCATACATAATGCGTTTTGAGGTGCGAGCTCTACGGGCAATTTGGGGCCGTCCATCATTTTCACCGCCCCACACCTTATTATTTTGTTTACTGTCAGGCTCATAAAAATATACCCACGTTTCATCGCCAGTCACAATTTCATTCATGCGTTTTTGGTCAGCATTCTTGTATGTATCAAGCAGCTGGGACGCTATTCGCACGCGCTCGCGCTTTTGATCATCAGTGAGGAGGTGGGGTATCCACCTGGCGCAAACCTCGCGTAGCTTTAACGCGCGCGTCAATATTTGAAAAACCGATGACGAATTAATGCCACATAAATCACTTATCTCCTCGACTGTACAACGGGCATCATCTTCCACAGCTTTTTTAACAGCGGCAATATTTTCGTCAGTCATTGTGGTCACTGGACGGCCAGGACGGGCCTCATCTTTTATATCCTCCCTACCAGAGTTGAAAAGACGAACCCACCTTCTAACCGTGGAATACGAGAGAGCACAGTCCCCATAAACCTTGTCTAAGTCTGCTTTAATATCAGGTGCAGCAACGCCGAGCAATGCGCGTACTTTACAATAAGCTCTTTGCTCATCCTGAAATTTGTTCTCTTTGTCTGCCATTTTAACTGCAGTGTTTCTGACCTTGGTCGATTCAAGTGAAGATTTCAATCACTGTAACGATTTTACCCGGTTTCCTCGTGCATGTAACTGTAGAGGAGAGTCTAAGCTTTCCATACATGTATAACATGTAGAAATTTCTTTCGGATTAACGTTAAACAATCACACTGATTAATACTTTATTAATGCCCCTCGTATTATCTTCATTAGTTATGAAAATTACATTTTATATTTTATTCATAATAACTATTTCAAAGACAATGTTAAACACTACTGTTAAAAAACTGCTCTTCTCAAAGATTTGCATAAACTGACCTAGTTTGAGCGTGTTGTGCGCAAAAACTGCCCTCTTTTTCATATCTATTGCACTGTCCTTTTGAAATCCAAGCATTATCATTTAAACTTTAACTTTTTAAATTATATTACTAAATTGAGCCGCCCCAATATTCAAAACTTACCTACGCCCCTGAAGGTGTGGGACGTACGAACAGACGGACGAGTGCAACTCTTTATGCCTCTAACTTATAAAAAATTAAAAAACCCATAAAAAACAAGTACAAGGCCCAATGGCTCAGTGGTAGCGCATCGTATTACCAATCGAGAGGGCGCTCATTTTCTTCCACATTGTTTGTCGGAAAATCAGATATTTCTGGTGTTTCTTCAACCAAGGGAAAATGCAAAACAACAACAACATAATATAAATGCATTCGCGGTCGAACTGCATTCAGATATTTTCTTAATATAAAAAAAAGAAAACAGAGAAAACTTAAAACATAACTCATCTCGCTCATCTCTAGCCTGGTACACCTAAAAGTTGAGGCCGAGTACATGATAGATAAATACATTAAGCCCAGCATGTTTGTGCAAAAATGCACCAAAGAGCCTAGTTTTGTCTCGACACAATACGTTTATCGTTTTGTGTAAGCGGGAGTACGGAACGGTATGGCTCTGTGTAGGAGATTACTAAACATCAGCCACCAAAAATGACTCAATATTACATCAGCCACAAGAATTGAGCTTAAACTTTAATTTTTTGGCGATAGAACGTTTTCTCATGAACATATTTTCCAGAAAATTAAAACAATCCATTTTGGACATATTTTGGCGAAAACATGCTTCATATGGAAATGTGTCTAGCAGATTTTGAAGAAATCAACAGATTTTCGGGAGGGAAAACAAAAAAACCCCAACAAACCTTGCAAGGTTTAGTTTCAATTACTTTTTGTTAGGACAGCTAGGAAGCTCAAATAAAAAACCGAGTCAAGCGTTAACATTGCAGATCCGAATGGGATATGTCATTAAAGGAAATATTTAAATATAGTGTGCTTACCGTGTGAAAATATTCCAACAGGTATCAAACTTTCCCGATTTTTTCCGCCATATTGGAAATCAGCCACCAAATTCCTCGCTTAAAGTACATCAGCCACCATTTAGGCTGAACCCCCTGCAAATATTGTTCATATTATTTGAGGCGCGTCACGGGAAAATGTACCTTCGGACAGTTGACGTCAATCCTTGAAATGACGTCATAGAGTTAAGCTGACGACATTAATTGTAATGCATTTCGCGGTGAAAATATCACTTTATTGTCAAAATGAGTACGAAAATCAGTTTTTAGTTATGAGAAACTAAGAGATAGTTGTAATTTCTTTCCAAATATAGTTATAACTTAAATTTAACAAAATATGACCGAATGTACCTTTTCCCGTAGCGCGCCCCAGTTGTAGACCGTCAAAATGTTGTCTCGGATACACTTAAATGGTGGCGTTAAGAAATAACAATTTTTACATGACATACCTTATTTCATTACGTGACATCGATTACATCACTCATGCAATCATGAAACTTTTCTATGAAAAAAAAAAGAAACCGTTCATTTGCTGTTGGCCTGACATCGCTTAAATATATGCTTGAATAATCATCTCTCTCTCTCTCTCTCTCTCTCTCTCTCTCTCTTCATTTCTCTCTGCTTGATACATGTACACTTAAGGTTCCTGCACACACAGCTCATATCTTTTTGTCAAAAAAGCTCCATAAAGTAAACAGGCGGAGAGTGATGAGTGTAAAAATCGTTTCAACTCGCTTTCAGATGCGTTTAACGGATTAAACACGAGTTACGTATTTCGTTTATTGTTCTCCATGCCTGAGATGAAAGCTCGTTCGCTTTTTTCCTGATACATGAAGTTTACTGTTTTCAAAAGTATGCATTTATTGTATGATAGCAGTTTTATTTAAATCTGCAAAGCAATACGTAAATGTCTGTGTTTTGTAATGTTTCCAGGGGCAGTTCCCTACAAAATGTAACTGTTCTGGTTGGTTGGCGTACGACTCTAATGCATGTATACCAAAGGGTAAATCGTTTTTATTTTCATAACAACAAAATACACGGTGTTCGAACCTTTACATGCTAGTTATGATATCAGGCTAGGGTCGGGTTAGCACCGCCCTTTTGCTACCTTCCCATTGAGCTAGCTTTTATATGATGCAAGTTTCAAACTCCGCTAATATAAATAATCAAATTATTCCAACTTTTCTCAAAATCTACTTAATTCAACGTCGCATAATTTTCTTTACTTGACAAGGCGCTTTCGCCGTACGGGTTCGCTCCCCAGTAGGGACAATTTCATTTGGAATTCACAGTAGCGCTATTTCTGCTGTGTAGCGGCCGTAGAAAGTCTCCCCGTACATATGGTCAATAATGTTATCAGTAAATAATCAATTACTGGTGTCATGCAGGGATGATTATCAGGTTTATTCAATCAACTTTTTTGTTGTGAGGGTTGTCCTTGGTACCGGTATCTCAATCGTCTAGAATTTCTTGACCAGGCCTTGTACGGATTCGTTCCCCAGTAGGGGCATTTTTCCGTTAAAGGCTAGACTGTCGCCATATTATTTACGGTCTTCACAAGTTATCATACTAAGCATATTTTACACTCTCGCAAATGACATTCAATTACTGCCCATAATCAGGCTCAATCAAACAGAGCCTGCAATATTTTCATATTTTTCGTGTTCGGTGGTCTTAAAAGTTCATCTTTCATCTATCTCAAATGACATTAAAACTCATGCATTTCCGTTTTGGCACGAACACACTCTTTCGCAAAACTACACACAATGTAGCCTTCTCAATAAATGTATATACACATAAAAGTAATATTCGTTAACGGATTATATCAATATTTAATTACTTTAATCAGATTATGGAAAATATTTGGGTTGAAGCCTTTACCTTAAACAGTTCGAATGGTTTTTTATCCCGACGAACTAGCGACAGTGATAAATTATCGATCGACTTCTTATATTTTCTTATGTTTTTTGTACCATGTTTATTAAAACACAAACATACTTTTAGAATGCCCGCCTTTAGAGATCGACAACGGCACGTTGCTAGGAAACAGGCATTATATTGGGTCGAGGGTAAAAATAATATGTTACTATGGTTACATCGAGGAAACGGAGTCAAGACATTCAGATTGTTTGTCGAATGGAACATGGTCTTATGAGCCGAGATGTGTCAAGATCTTTGGTAGGTCATAGTTAATGTTTGACGGCTTGAACTTTTCAAGCGATAAAGATATCTACAGAGCAAACCTATCCCAGTACGTAAACCGTACGTAAGCTTACGTACGAAATACGTACAAATAGTACCACGGAAGTAAAACGTACGGTGCGACTTTTCATATTTTAATAAGTACGTTTGGTACCAAATAGGTGAAACATGCATATCAGGAATCGCCACGCTCACAAAACACAGCCTCCCCACACAGCGAAAAAGAAGAAAGAAAAGAGAGCATGTGTTTATAAGTATGTCAAATTCAAATAAGACACAGTCAATCTGATAGTGACTGTAATTGTATTTAAATTACGCTGTGAATTCAGTGAGACTCGAAACAGGGCAAATTGGTTGGCTCTTCTACAAACAAAATTAAGGTAACTGTGTTGTTTGTTTTCAAATATGTTTTTCTCATTGAATTCTCAAGCATTTAGTGTGATCGACATTTTAAAACATACGATTAGCGTATGATAATGGAATACGTACGTTTGAATTATTGAAAATACTAACATAGTAAATGATTGTTATTTGTGGTTCTTTTCGGAGCAGCTGCCGTGTTTGTGTGGCTTTGGAGTTATCTATTCATTTCACTGTCTTTAACAGAAAATAGAATTAATACTGCTTTTTCATTCTAATGTGAAAAAAATCATTTTCAGCAAGGAATTGTTCGCACGTGAAAGCATGCAGTCCTTGGTTCTCTGACGGCGAGTACTGGATCTATCCCACTCTCCTCAACGGATCAAAGGTCAAGATCTACTGTCATAACATGAATACGGACAACCCGAACAGTTACCTAACTGGTAAATTGATTGGTTATAGTTTTAAAAAGTATTTACAAAGACTTTTCAACAGGAACACATAACTAGGCCGCACGGACGGTATACTCATTTCCATTACTGCCCATGAACAGGTTGCAGTGACGTAATCATCACTGCATGACACCGGCAATCGAATATTTACTGATAACATTACTGATTATATGTAAGGAAAGACATTCTACTTATCAAACTAGCCTCCAATATTTCCATATTTGTTGTGTTGGTAGCTTTTCAAGTTCCTTTTTCATCTTATTTGTACTTAGGTTTTTGAAAAAAGACAAACTGACGACTTTTTTGAATCGATATCGTACATGCAAATGATAAACCTACACTGGGAATCGAACCCGTACAGCGACAGCGCCAAACTATATAACATGACGCAGTGAGGTCTGCGTCTGCGGTAACCGTAATTTAAAGTTTCGAAAACATTGCAAAAGGCAAAAACAGGCTAAAATTTCAAAAATGAATTTTGGGTGAAATACTTATTGCCACCTAGATTTTAGTAAAGAAATGTATTTAGCTAAGGATGTAGTTAATGTTTGCAAGCTCAATTTAGTGTAATTCATGTTCTAATTACCAAGCACATACTCAAACAAAAGAAAAACCGTTTGCACGAAAACTCTGAAATTCATGGACAATATACCAAAGCAACTTATACCTGAAATAATTATATGCTGGTCTAAAATGTTTAATGCCAATTCGTCAAAACAATGTTAGGATTTTCAAGAAATTCAAAGAAAACTTACTTCCTGGTTCAAACTGAAAGTACAAATCTTTCGGTTTGAACCAGTAAGTAAGTTTTCCCCCAAAATTCATTTTTGAAATTTTAGCCTGTTTTTGCCATTTGCAATGTTTTCGAAACCTTAATGTGTCGGATCACTAAGTGAAAAATAATTTTGTATATAAAATTCCTGACACTTCGGTTCATTCACTGCTTTAATTGGTTTATTTTCTGTTTCTGACACCTTCGTTACATACACTGATTTAGTTGGTTTATTTTCAGTTTCTGACACATTCGTTACCTTCACTGCTTTAACTGGTTTATTTTCAGTTTCTGACACTTTTGTTACCTTCACTGCTTTTATTTTGTTTATTTTCAGTTTCCGATACCATTGTTACCTACACTGCTTTAATTGGTTTATTTTCAGTTCCTGACACCTTCGTTACCTTCACTTCTTTAACTGGTTTATTTTCAGTGAGTCCGTTGACAAATGTCATAGAGTAAGCAGCCATTGCGAATTTAACATTTCGCAAAGTACGAGTGAAGTTGAAGATTTGTAATTCACCTTAAATAAATAATTCGCGCTAAGGCTTTATACGTATAACGGTATAACCATTTAACAAGTTTCATTTTTCTTAGGACTAACATAAAGTTGTATTATATCAATCTGATGAAAATTATCTCCCGAAAACAGCTTTGCTATCAGGTACTGAGAATGAGTCACTAAAACGTGCTTTTATTAACAACCTAAAAAATCACAAAAGTACACGATGATCGCTGTAAATCTCCAAGAGTTCTGAACGTTTTGTATTGTATATCGTTTCCGTGTACATACAGTGTTCTAAGCCATCAGAAGTGTTGACATCCTGCGCTAGACATATTTTACTGAATCTTGTTTAATATTTAATATAGTACTGCATTCATTTCCACTGAAATGACATCTTCAGACCATAATGACCATTGAGGATAGCGTTAGGTATCATGCGTCCGGTATTGAGAGTTTCTAAAAATAGCTATCGGGGAAAACCATATATACGTTATTTGCGGGCCGTCAACATTTTGTTTTGGCGTCAGTCAATTCATTTTTTTATTTAAAACCGTGTATTGCCCAAACTTGCCCAAACTTGTTGGGATGATATTAAGATCAGCTTTTCAGATATAGAGAGCATAAAAACCTCCGACGACTTGTCCGTCATTGTCAGTTATAAATGCTTTCATTTCGTGTTTGAGCCTTATGTGACTGCCTCTAAGAGTAAAAATATAGAGATCTGACAGCAACGGGAGTTCGGTTTGTGCCGAAGTGTACCGGAAAATCACGATCGGAATACACAACGTAGAATGACGTAGATATGACGTCGCATATAACACATAAAACTGAAGTGATACGAAATCAGACAACCACACTGTGTACTGATTTACTGATCTAACGCTTTCTATCATTCTTGCGGATACACGCTGTACTATGCTAAAATCGTAAATGGGTATAAAATAAATCTGAAGAGTATTTTTTCAGACAATGACTATCGGTCGATACGACCTAACATTTGCCGATGCGAATAACAACACTGCAGCTTTTGACTGAAAATGGAATCGGGCCTATGGTGTCGGAGTTAGTTGCCGTAGAGGAGAATTTGGATATTTCAGCATTGATACCTCCGGCACGGGCTTCATCGTTGACCCTAAGGTATGCATGGGTATTACAGAAATAAAGACTTTAACTTTTTTTGATAAAATTTGATTTTTTTTAAGGTTCGCATAGATAAAATGTATGTGTTATTTTTAACAGTATTTATAGTTTAAAATAAATTTAGATCGAGTGGTCGATAACAGGGGAGGAAGCGGTAATGGAGAGTTATTCAAAAGAAGTGCCGACAACCGGACAATTTCTGCGTTCTGCGGAGGACTTTGCGGAGTTTGTTCACCCAATGCGGCACTACTTTTATTACAAGATGATACACAAGGTATGGCATTAAATTAGTACCTGTTAATTTTTAAAGCTCAAATTCATTATCCCTGGTTGTTTTAGTGTGTTTAGTGTCATTTTACATAACTTGTTTACGAGATCTTTGCGCCCAGTACATTTTGGTACTCTCCACACTGTTAAGTACGGTAAATTTACTATATTAAAATTAAAATCATCTCTTGTATCATAAATTTTAGTAGTGACATAACCATTTTCAATGGACAGATTTAGATCGAGAAAGTTTGCTTGCTTTTCTGAAGTGTTCGTTTTATTAAGTTGTAGTTCTTTAGGATAAATCTTATTAACCAGTAATGGAAAATGGTTATTGTCTATATTTAATAAATCATCAAGGTACCTCGAGGTGTTGTTTAAAGCTGTAATTATATCATCTTGATGTTCGGTAGAAAGAGATAACATAAAGTCTCTTTCATAACAGTATAAAAACAGATCAGCAACAAGGGGTGCACAATTAGTACCCATTGTAACGAAGTTCTGGTACCCCAGCCAAAAATTTTACAGTTAATTAAACAATTTTTTGCGTGTCGGTCACTACTTACACAATTAACCTAACGAGTGTTAAGGGCTCATTATTGATAAATATTATGACATATGTTAACATTTACAGTTTATTTTGTTCGAAAATATTCAATGTTATAATGAAATTAAATGATTATAACTTGACTGTACGTTTTTAAATATTATACATTAAATATTAAATGAATGCAAACATGCATTTATCTTTTGTGCAATCAATGCATTTTCATTTAAGTCGTTGTATCTCTAGGCCACATTGATATTAAACGACCATTAAATTAAACGACCATTAAAATATAATTTTGTTCAGTGTTTCTGTAAGGAGAAGATCCCCTGCTTTAAAGGTAAACGACTCAATGATGAAACACAGCAGCCAAATATATGCGTGCGCTACAGTGAAAATGGTTGAGAGTAACAACAGTTGGTTATGATATTTAATTTTTAAGTATTAAGTATTTAATAAGTATGCTTAAAATTTAAAAAGAAAGAATGGAACGGCCACACGTTCAATTTAATAAATGAAATATGCATATCAAAAATTGCCATAACGAGAAAAAACAGCATCCCACTTAGCCAAAAAGTAGCCAAAAAGTCGAGAAGAAAAGAGAGTTCTAGGTAGCATCAACCTCACACTTGCTCCAGTAGTTTCTCATATGAACAAACAAGTGCAAGATGTCTTGGTGAAAGAACTCCAACCTAACCATTCACTCGACAATGTTGCATGCGAAAGCACACAAACACATAAATCATAAGAAGCTTATAAAGCAGAACGGCGGATACTCCGTCATTTTATTAAACGGTAGAAATTAAAAAAGTTAAAAGGCGAACTTTGAAAGCCACCGAACATGACAATTATAAAAATATTGCAGGCTCGGTTTGATTGAGCCTGTTCATGGACAGTAATGGAAATGCATATTACTGCCCAGAGTAATTTGAATTTTAAAATTTTAAGCTTAATTTTTTAAAATAATGCTACTCTCATTAACTGGAATTATTTTACCCAAGAACATTAAAAGTTGGATTTGATAAATATGAAGATATGTTGGTTCTTTCATCGTTTAACAACATTGTTATTTCAGATATCCCAGATGAAGCAGCAACATTTCCAGCATGTTCACAAAAGTGATCGATGGAGCAATTTATGAAACAGACGACCACGATAACTTCTTTATATATTGCACAAAACAAAATTTTACATATATTTTTGTATTGTATATTCCTTTTAACTGTATAATATTTCTTGCACCGGTGGGCTTAACAGATTGTGTTTTACCTCCTTTACATGCCTTTAACTTTTTTTTGCTTTTTGCCTTTTATTCGTTTCAGGCCATATCAAAGGGTTACCCCATTTATCTTGTAAGATGTTACAGAATTACAGTCATACAAAAATTATATCACAAGATTACATGATAACATAATCAAGGTAGCATAAAATAATAATAAATGTATAGTATCTTTTCAATATCATGTATCATAGAATAGAATAGTCCGAAACGTGCATGTTTGTATAAAAACACAAGAAATGAGTTAAAAGATATATTTGTGACCGATGGTCGGGTTGTTTGGGGGGGGGGGGGGATTAGCTGATGTGCCATCGCCAGCCCGGTTCAGTGTGGTCACAAGCACATGTATAGTAGCTGGTTTATTACAAAGTCCAGTTGTAGGTTTCTTCTGTCTATTGAAATGATGGAAAGTTCCAAATATCGAAGTAAATGCACAATTTCAAATCACTGACATAAATTAACAAACACCAGAATTTTAAAATATAATAAGTTATAGATGTTGCTGGTTCTGTTGCTTAACTAAGACTGACTTAAGACTATGAAAAGTGACCAAGCCAATTTCTTAAGATAGTAATCAAAGGTGTTGGACATGGCTTGGCAGTTTAATTACTTTAGCTAAGCATAATCTAAGTAACTTTGATAATAAAGGCAAAAGTGTCAAACTGAGAAATAAGGGAATCTTATCAATATGGCTTGAAGCTGTAAAATTATTTATCTGTATTAAAACTAAATCTTAATGTAAATGATGCAATTTTTTGTCTGAAAATTCTATATTAAATAATTATATAAAAAAGGTAATATATGCATATCAGGAATCGCCACACTCACAAAACACAGCCTACCCACGCAGCGAAAAAGAAGAGAGGAAGAGAGAGAGAGAGAGAGAGAGAGAGAGAGAGAGAGAGCATGTTTGTAATAAGTATGTCAATTCAAACAGGACGACACAAACAACTAACGAAAAAGAGAACCTTTAGGGATACCGCATTGGAACGGTCAGTGGCAAAACAAATTGCCACTGGGGGTTTAAACCAGGTTCTAGGGTGCACCAACCTCACACTTGCCCCAACAGGTTCTCGTATCACAAAACAAGTACAAGTTGTCTTGGTGAAATAACTCCAACCCACCCATCGGCTCAACAATGTTGCATGCAAAAGCACACAAACATATAAAACATAAGAAGCTAATAGCATTGTAAAGCCAAAGGGCGGGTTCTCAATGATCTTGCCGAGACCAGAGCACCTGGAGTAAAATCAGCAAGAACACGATGACAGGTGTAAAAGAAACAAATCGAGCTTTTAGGTTCTTTTAAGAAAAGATTTCCCCATATACCTTCATAAACTCTTAAACCCCTGCCACCGTCGTCTTGTTTTTATAGTTTTTCTGTAATGCAAAGATAACGTTCATTGAAATCATTCACATCGTTGCAAGCTCTTAAAAAACATGCAAGCTGTGAGATATAAACCCCGTAAGATGTTGCACGAGGAACATCGCCGTCTAAAAACGGAAAATTTACTATACTAAAATTAAAATCATCTCTTTTATCAGATATTTTAGTAGTGACGTTACCATTTTCAATGGACAGATTTAGATCAAGAAAGTTTCATTGCTTTCTGAAGTGTTCGCTTTATTCAGCTGTAGTTCTTTAGGATAAATCTTATTAACCAGTGATGGAAAGTGGTTATTATATATATTTAATAAATTATCAAGGTACCTAGAGGTGTTGTTAAAAGCTGTAATAATATCATCTTGATGTTCGGTAGAAAGAGATAACATAAAGTCTCTTTCATAACAGTATAAAAACAGATCAGTAACAAGGGGTGCACAATAATAGCTATTGGAATGCCTATAACTTGTTTATAAATAGAGGTACCAAATCTCAAATAAATATTATCCAATGAAAATGTGAGCGCCTGGATAAGGTCTTGAAAGGTCTATGAAGTATAATTATCATACGAACGATCTGTAATAATGCTCATTACAAGCGATAAATGTTTTATTTTCTCTAGCAAAAGTTTTTTTTCAATGATACTGGTTAGCTTTTCTCTTATTAAATTATGAGGGAGAGAAGTACATAAAGTTGAAAAATCATAAGTAGACAAACAGAACGCCTGAAAATTATTTGATTTAAGCTTCTTCAAAACGTCATTTGAATTTTTTATAGACCAAAATAAATTTTTGCCAGTGGTTTCAAAAACTTTTTCGCAATACCTAATTACATGTTCTTTTATAGCTGTAAGACAAGATGTTAAGAGCGCGGATAATTTTGTTGTTGTACAAGAACTACAGTTTGCAGAAAATCTTGCTTTGTACGGTGTTTTGTGCATTTTGGGCAACACAACTGTACATAGTAGGTACTTTGTCTTGCTCGGCTCAACACTGATTCTAAATTTTGTAATTTGTAGAGTGTGTGGATGGAGTAACAATATCACTCTCAGATGAAGAAGTCAGTGTATAAGCATTAGTGCTATTAAGCTCTTCAATTTGAACATTAATATAGTGTATACGTCACACTATAATTATATTATTAGAAGCCTTATCTGCAGGTTTTAAAACAAATCTGTTATGAAAATCTTGAATACCCTTTTTCAAATGACGAAAGTTAAAACGAGGTCGAGGTGGTAATAAAGCTATGTTTCTTTTAAAGAAGGATATACGAGTGTCAACTATTTTGAATATTTGTTTTTTCCAGTTTGAAAGAACATTAGGCTCAGCATGTTCTCGTTTACACCATCTATTGCAAAAAGAGTTTAAAGACTCTGCAATTTCTGCCCGACAGGTATTAAAGTCGATGTCCGATGGAATTCTATATTTCGGACCATTTGAAATTAAATGAAATATTAATAAAGTGTTATAATGCAATACAGCTTTTTCCTTTATGTTACATATTCTATTCTTTCAGCATGGTTTTTAAAGTATAATCTTTGTTAATGGTTAGTTTTTCCCTTTTTTTCAAATGTCTAGATATTTGTAAATACAACAAATTAAATGAAAGATAAAATATAGTATCAGTAAACAAAAATTTTGAATTTAAAAACTGGTAAGTTTTCATTTTTGTTAAGTATTTTTGAATTTTCCTTCACTGAAATTTCTGGAGAGATTTTATTCCAAATTTTACTTACTTTTATTACCTCAGGTAAGTTAAATGTGTTTGATCATCATTAAAAACTATCCATATCTAATTAATCTGAGAGAAAAATCCCATCACATTGGCGACCTTTACCCCACAAACAGGTCGAATGTTACTGTTCTTTCTTAACTGAGTCATAACTCGGTGGGGGTGCGGACGGTTCGAGAGGATAGTCATAAGGTGGTGGAGGAGGATGGTGAAATCTGTCAAGTCCGTCAAATCCGCTCAATCCTGGATTTTGTTGTTGCTGTGAATTAAGTTGTCTTTGAAGCTCACGTTGTTGCTGCAAAAGGCGATTTACTTCTTCTAGATGTCTTATTTTGTCATCATTAGAAGTTTGATCAGATGTCCTTGGATCATAAGGCAAACAGGGATCGTACATTATCGTAAGACAAAATGAGGAAACGGTAATAAAAACAGAAATAAAGAAAGTAAGAAAATAAATCGCTTGTTCTAGTTTCTGCATAGTGAATAAATCTGGGTCCTTTTCTTCAAAGTACCATGCAACGTTGAAAAAGGATGGGACGAGACTTACGGTCATCAACAACGTATTGAGTACTCCTTGACCGAATATCTGAATATAAATAAAGAAATTGAAGAAGTGTTAAATGTTGTCATAAAAAACTACACGAAGAGCTACTGATAGTTTATTATTAAAAAGATTTAAAATCGATATTTTGAAAACAATTTACTCAGAAAGGAATAAACAATACGCGTATGTACATGTACGAGTTGTACGAAATGAAATGCAAATGCAGTTATATTGAAGAAAAATACGGCCATTTTTGAGTTTGAAAAAAAATGGCTGTGTTTAACCATTCCTAAGGTATACTCCCAATTGTGAATTTTCCGGGATAAAATCAAAGACAATTTCTCTTCTGCCATCATCTTTTATCATTCAATAATTTTCATTGTGTGTTATACATTTGTAATTTTCTGTTAGAAAATGAATTTGTATTGCTTAATTACAGAGTACTACATGTATTAAAATTATCAGTTAAAAATCGTGAATAACAATTAACACCAACTCCAAAAGATGAAGAGTTAAGATGCATATTATTTAAATAAATCTGACAATTTATACAATTATATACTGCTAAAATAGTTATCTTCAGGTCACAAATGGCATTTTTGAAAATTCCTTTGACCTCACAGATCTTTGCACAAGTAAACAACAAATGTATATTATTGTACTGAGCACTTGGGCAAAGCTTACAGAATGTTTGTCACCGTATCCGATACATAAATTACATCAAACATGCGTTGTACAACTTGGAAATTTTATCATAAAACATTTATTGATTTCAATCTGTAATCTTATCTTAAATGCCAGTATGACATACTGTTTATATATACCTTATAGTTTCCCCTAACTTAAAATATGTGTCTGTAAGCGTTAAATGCCCAAAGCTGAATGACCATACATATTCGTACTATACACACGACTAACATCTTCGAACGAAATATACAACTCGTGCGTTAAACCAGTGAACTAAACAAGTTTGATTGGTACATTCATAAGATCTTATCCAGTCAAAGGAAATTATTTTCCGCCTAATTCGCTTCGCTTAAGCGGCGGAAAATACATTTTCTGTATCTACCCGCAAGTGTTGTAGCGAAACCCTGTCATTTAACATTATTAAAACGTTTCTTTCCTGTTTACGAATGTGTTGTCCAAAAAAGGTGAAAATGCATATCAGAAATGGCAAATGCATATCAGGAATGGCCACATCCAGCAGTCACAGCCTTCCAACACAACCAACGAGTAGATAGAAGAGAGCATGGTAAAAAATCATCTGTTTCAAGTTGCCGCCACAAACAGTTAACGATAATGAGAAGCCTAGTTATCGCCTTGGAACGGTCAGTGCCAAAATAATTTGCCACTGGGGTTTTAAATCAGGTTGTAGGGTGGAGCACCCTCTCACTTGCCCCAACAGGTTCTCATATAAACAAATTACTTGCTACTGCACGTAGGAAATGTTTCATGCATCTTATTTTACTAGATTTTTATGTTAAGTAACATAACTTAATCACTATTTTAGACCAATACTTTAGATGTTTTATTGCATTAGTAATGTAGATAACAGCTTCCTGGTGTAGAAAAAATAGGTTTATTTAAGAACTTTTATAATTGTCAAATATTTTATTCCTACACAAACATTTTTCAAAGGTAACATATTCAAACAGGCGTAACGGAAAAATGCCCCACTCGCCAGAGTGCAAACAAATTGCAAAGTGCGTAGAATGGTATATGCTATCAGAAAAACATACCCTTCAAAATTATATTGGCAGCTCAAGGTCTAAAACAAGTACAAGTTGTTTTGGTAAAATAACTTCAACCCACCCATCAACTCGACAAGGTAGCATGCAAAAGTACACAAACACGTGAAACCTAAGAAGCTTATAGCATTGTCAAGCAAAATGGAGAGTTACGGGACCAGAACACCTGCAGTTAGATCAGCAAAAGCACCGTGACAGGAATAAAAGAAACAAATTCTATGGGTTTTTTTTAAAGATTTCCCTATAAAGCTTGATTAACTTTTAAAGCCGTCCAACCTTCATTCAAACAAAGAGGTGTAAGCACAACGATCAACTAAAGATCGATTGATCAACAAGCAAGCAGAAATGGGCTTATAAAAGAAAATATTTACACTCACATAATAAACTCGGCGTTTGTTATGAAGAAAGACATTACAAGCTGAAGAATTGATTCCTACCGCAAATTGTAACTCGAATCGCTTGACATTGCTGTTAGCACCTGGTGCTCGAGCTGCTATATATCTGCATAGAGCTGCCAACGCCAAAAACTGAAAAATATAATTGTTATACCAAACTTCATTGTGTAGTAAATACCATATAATTGGTAATGGATAAATCGACATATGAAACAAAACAAGAATGTGTCCTCGGACACTGATGCCCACACTGCTACAACAACATTTGTAATTACAAAGGGTCATAACTCTGGTAAAAATGAATGCTAAACCCCTTTCTTTGCGATCATCCTGATTGATCATCTGTGCAAATAGATCATATTCACAAACAAAGTTATTTAAGTAACTGTATTTTATTTCTATGCACCAGAGTGCTTTACTGTAAAGATTGTGTTTTCCTTCTGAACATGCCATAAACTTCTAAATTTGAAAGTTAAATAATTTGTTTGAGACTTTTATGTTAAAATCTCTCGATCTCATCATTATTTAAGAAAGAGGGGATAACCTAGACCTATGTGAAAAAATAACGACATCATCCCGCTTTATAAAATGTCCAGATATGTGCAAATACCACCAACTAAATGAAAGATAACTATACAAAAGTTTTCATTTTTGTTCAGTATATAATAAAATTTTCTGATTAATGAAAAAAAAATATTAAATTTTGGAGACAGGGATCGTTGAACGTTTAAAAGTCTAAAAAGGTGATCTATATCCGTCAAAAATATATCGGCATTAACAATCTTATAATTTGAATAACTTGATATTTATTGATTTTTTTTTAAATTTCGAAGGTCTGTTGACGCAGAATTAACATTTCAGACTCGTCATGCAAGCTTGTGTCTATGTGATATTTTTAACAGTTAAGTTCTTGATAATTTTATTCATGTTTAAAGATCTATTATTTCTCTTTCTTTTGCACATAGCTATTAGGTGAAACTAAATATATTTTCACAACAGTTAATAATCCTTGACGCCACAAGCATAATGTCATTTGCTCAGTTTTTTGACGTCATTTCCAGGAATCAATTATATGTTCAATTATTTTGTCCAAAAGTGTTTTTTGAGACGTAATATTTCTAATTATACCATAATTAATCGCACCTATTTTGTTGGTAAACGAAATATACAGTTTCAATAAGATTTTGCTTCTTTTGCCATTGCTATGGCATATACAAGAACGAAAAATATGAAATCTCTGAAACGGCAAAATGCAGTTCCATCAAACATCCACAAATCAATGTTTGTGTTTGTTTATTTGAAATACAAAAAAATGTACGTTAAGTAAAGTTAGAACAGTAACGAATAATAGTTAGACCTGAATAATCCCTAAAATTCTATTTGTAAACACAAAAACGAAGCAACAAACAACAACAATTTGTGCAAAGTTTTATTGCACTGCAATTTGCCAAAAGAGATTTTGATAATTTTGTAATCAATGACAGTGCAATGACAACTGCCCTAGTACATTAAAATGTTTATTAATATGCTGATTACCATAAAGAAAAGTCATAGTCATAGGTCTTACCATTATACCAAAGAATCCGATTAAGTACGGCGAATCAAAGTACTTAGATTTATGACGCTTATATTTACTCCCTTCATCGACTGTTACATTGCTACTTTGTTTAAAGAACGCCACAATGCTCCGTTTTACGAACGCTGTAATGGCAAGTGCGATCAGTGTTGATGCCCAAATACCCTTTAGAACAGCCAATTTCCAGTAATTCCGAATCGCTTTCTCTTGTTCCTCGATGATTTCTAAAAATGGTAAAAACTAAAAGTGCGTATATATGATTAGGATAACATAAACAAAAGCACAGGTTTTGAGATTTTGATAATTTTCTTTTTATCAATGAACGTGCTGGGGAAAACTGTAGTAAGCTCTTAAAATCATTTTGTCGGAAATTGGATCGAATAGTAATTTCAATACTTACGAGATCGCAAGGACATGGCGGGTTCAGTGAAGCGATCAGACATGCCCGTTTTCTTGGAGGATTTACATACGCACACACACAAACTTATGAACATGACCACTCCTATAAAGTTGCCGATAAAAGCCTCATCTGTCCAAAACCCGCAACAGTAGTGGTATGGGTACTCATCACAGCACTTATATTCGCAATTTACCCAAGGCCAAGAATCTTTCACAGCCCGACAGCTTTCTGTTCCCAGGGAAATGCCTGTTAATGAAACATAGGCAGCAAATTAATCAGAAAGAGATATTCAAAATAAATTAATGCTTGTTTATTGCGAAAAGTTTGATGCGGGCTTTTTCTACGCCGTTGCTCACTGGTAACAATCACCACCGCCTTTGCTTGATAAAGCTATTATCTTCTAATGTACTTTTGTTATATAGGTCTGAGAATAAGCGAAAAGATTAAAATAGCGGTACACAATTGTCTATCATATTTAATTATCACGTGGAATGAAAAAGGTCGTGATGTAGGCGGATTGGAAGAAAGTGTCATTGTTAAGGTTAAGTTTAATAACAAGCACGATTTGGGCTTATATAATATGAGTTTTTGCCGTCACACTGAAAATGCGGTACTGTTAGAATTGTTGTGATTGCTTTTTGTGCCAAATTTATTTGTGAATGCACAACCTCAACAAAAAAGGCTTAATAATGATAAATTCAATTATAAGTTTCAATATATATGAATTGGTTTATTCATATTTCTAAAATTTAAATTAAGTGATATATGATTTTTTTTTCAATTTCCATTAAATGTCATTCATGTATAATATGGGACAGTCTCAGACAAAATGACCCTTAGGCTTCATTAAAGTGCATTGTTTGTCATCCCATTAACTGTTAATATTTAATTATTTATATGCTGAGGATGAAACATGCTAACTTCCCATTAAGATAAACATTTATTTACTTGTCAAAACAGGTATCATTCAAATTAAAATAAGAAAGTACTTGAAGAAAATTCAAATAAGTGTTGATTAAGCATCCAACAATGTAAATAGATGAAAAGGGAAAGTTGAAAGCCACCGAACACGACAAATATGAAAATATTGCAGGCTCGGTTTGATTGAGCCTGTTCATGGGCAGTAATTTTTGGGATTGCATATTACTGCCCAGCCGCCTAGCCCCGGGTTGAGCGCAACTCAATATTTACACCAATAAACAGTACAATTTCGATCCATCCAAAACCATGGTATGCATATGGCGTGAACATGGAACCTTCAATGAGATATTTTCAGATTAATACCATTTTATGTTCAGCGGCGTATGGTCCCAGATAAAGAATGTTATAAGGCTCACTTTGTCAGAGACGTGCATCATGAAGGTTATACTTTTTCTGCTGTATAATACAGCAAAATGGTTCGATTTTGAAACCGAAAGTAAAATCGAAAAGGGTCTTTCCAACATCTCTCTATAACCTTAAAGTTTTTCAACGAAAAAAACGCAAGATATTCTTTTGTTTTATTGTGTGCTTGGTAATTACTCTTAGAACATCAGCTCGGCATATGTAATAAAAAGCTAAACATTTTCTTTACAAAATTATAGCCGACAATTACATTTTTCTCCTAAAATTCGAATATTTGAAATTTTAGCCGATTTCGCCATTTGCAATGTGTTCCCCCGCGCACGTTGAAGGTTATACTCATTTTAGCCAACAATTGGCGAACTAAAAACTTAAATGTCCGTAAAAATTGCAAGCCATCGAACATCATGAACAATATTTACATAGATGTCACCTAAGTTTTAAAAAAATCTGTAATTTTCTTGAAAAACTTGACCCAAATTTTGAATGCAAATTTCATAGAGTTTCCGCTGACATCCCCTCCGAAAGAATTTCAGCATTTTAGAAAACAAGTTATAAACAATTATATCTTAAAGTGAGAGAGAACTCAATTCTTACCAAACTGAACAAGAAAAAAAACAATAACAAGAAATCCTAAAAGGCAAAGTAAGTCCTTCATTTTTCGTTTCCTTGTCTATCGCTAATTTTTACGACTTCAAAATGTTCTTCCGGGTTTAGTTAAGGTGATGTATGCAATACAAACCATGAAAAGGAAGCTATAAATATTTTTAAAAAATGTAAAGATAACCCAAATGCCATACAAATTACGGCTGCATCGCCTAGCCAACCGTGCAAGAGATAGACACAGTACAAATCATATGTATCCCAAATAAAAAGGTGAAATATGCATATCAGGAATGGCCACATTCAGAAAAAACAGCCTCCCCACACAGTCAAGTAGAAGAGAGGGAGAGAGCATGGTTAATAAAATGATCAGTGTCAAAAGATACACCACTAACAATTAACAAAAATGAGAACCCGAGGGGTTACCGCCTTGGAACGGTCAGTGGCAAATCAAATTGCCAATTGGGGTTTAAACCAGGTTTTAGGGTGCGCCAACCTCACACTTGCCCCAACAGTATGCCAGTGCCTTTATACAGTCACCCACATTGATTGACATTCTGCGGGGTCGTCGAGCTCGATATTTATGTACTATGTTAATAGTACGTCTAAATTTACTTTTTGTTTTTAATTTTTCGGCCAATTTAAAGATGGATGGTTTCAATATCCCAGCCAATATAAATTTGGATATTGTTCAATCACCCTTTTAAAATTTTTCCTTGGGCGTTGTCTGTGATATGCCGGATTTATATTCTAAGATCCCCTTTCAAAATTCAATTCTGTTTAGTTCCGCCCATTGTTTTCTCGTTTAGGGCAAACTCATTCTTTTATCTGGGGACCATACGCCGCTGAACATGGAATGGTATAAATCTGAAAAAAAAAACGCATTGAAGGTTCCATGTTCATCGCCATATGCATACCATCGTTTGGGATGGATCAAAATTGTAGTGTTTATCAGTAATAAGCATTTCCATTACTGCCCATGAACAGGCTCAATCAAACCGAGCCTGCAATATTTTCCTATTTGTCGTAGTGGAGGGTCTTCAAAGTTCCCTTTTCATCTATTTTGAAACTATTACCATCAAGGGAGGAAGCTACACGGAGGTCCAGCTAAACCAAGCAAAACAAGAAACCCGACATTTTATAACTGAATAACTATAAATGAAATTGCCTTTACCTGGGAGCGAACCCGCACCGTCAGGGCGACAGCGCCTAGCAGTCCAATGCCGACGATGCAACCAAATTGAGCTATCTGGGACAATCCCACAAAAGGTTGATTGGATAGCCCTGATATACGCTATCATCACTGCACGACATTGGTAAATGGTTATTTTACTGATAACAGTACAGACTATATGTACGGGAGACTTTTAACGGCCGCCACAGTGCATATTAAGGTACAAAATCTATTGTTGCATTCTCCAATAAAAAGTAACGTATAAACACATTTTTTATGTATCAGAAAAATCAAAATGTACAGATAAGTTCAAACATATCCATATTTTCATTTTCAACCATATTACACATAGCTCGTCTTTTTTGTTCATCTTATTTTTTTCTAGCAGACAGTGATCTTAATAAGTTTAAGGAAAAGTGAAAACTACAAATGACCATGCATTTGTCTTTATCTCGTTGGTTTTTATGCAATAATAGCACCAGTATCAAGAAATAAAATTGTTTAACATTCATGTTTTCCTACGAAACAGAGGAACAGAGCATTCCCGATCTCCACGCTAAGGTCTTTTTATGCCTATCACCGTTTCCCTACAAATTTTCTAGGAGTGCCCTCTGGTGAAGATTGGGACACTTGTTGGATAAAATGAAATGTGTATAGTATGCACAAACCGTTGTTCTATTGAGTCTTGTAGAACTAAAAGTTTTAAAATACACAGGTTTTGGAAATATCCTTTTTTTTAGATACTTCTTCGTATGTATTCACCGAGATACAATTAAATGTATAGGCGTATGTGTTTACTTTGATGTAATCAATTGCTGCTAGAACACAAATCATTACTATTTAAAATCTTTATAAGATGCTCATGTCGCCTTAAAATCAGAATTGGATTACGTTAAAATTTAAAACCTTTTCATAATTTGCACAACGTTTAAAGTTGGCAATGCTTTATAAATTACGGGTATTAAATATCAGTTTATGAGATATGAGATGGCGTATTGTATTATAATGATAGAGACTTATTTCTTCTTAATGCGCGACGGTATATAATTATTCACAATCTTGATACAATTTATTTCTCATTTTTCCAGTGTCCGAGTGTCTCTCGGTTGTGAATGTCAAAAAGTGTTTAGTAATTTTAATAACATTTATGTTACCATATTTACATTATTTTTCGATTACACGACGTATTTAAGTCGACTGATAATGTATTATACAAAATTTATCTAATATTCTGTTTAATTATGTTGTATGTCTATTGAGTGAAGCCTGTAAGTATATCTTTATGGATTTTTCCAGAATAATTGATTACTTTGTAAAAATATCATTATAGTTTTTTTCCAGAATATTTAATAATTTTGTAAAAATATTCTTATAGATTTTTCCAGAATAATTGATTATTTTGTAAAAATATCCTATAGATTTTCAAGTTCTCACATTGACATACAAGTACATGTTGTCTTGGTAAAAAAAACTCCAACCCACACATTAGCTCAACAATGTTGCATGCAAAAGCAAACAAACATATAAAACATTGCAAAGCCAACGGAGCGGGCACTCAATGATCTTACCCAGACCATAGCTTCTGGAATCAAATCAATAAGAAAACAATGACAAGGATAAAAGAAACAAAACGAGCTTCTAGGTTCTTATAAAAGATTTTCCCAGAAACCTTTAAAATCTCTTGAGCCCATGCCACAGTCGTGCAACCACAACCAAAGAGATAAGCATAATGATCTACTGTAGATGTGTTAATCACCAGGCATAACTATAACCGCAAAGCCAAACAAGTTTCGGCGGCAGCGCCAAGCCAACCATGCAAAAGACAGACACAGTACATTCCAAACTTTTTCTCAAAATATGCCTACGAGGGCTGTACAAAATGTAATGCAATTGCAGTTATTTTGTATCACATATATAGATTTTAAAATGTTTTAAATTATTATTATATGCATCAATCATTCCTATAAATACTCTAAAAATATTGGCCAGATTTCAGTACAATAAAGTAACTGTGTCAGAATCGTTATAAGATATACATGTATAAAGGTCTACGAATTTTCAGGGTAAAAACCAAAAACGTGTTTGCTTCATCATCTTTTCTTACTTCTGAATTATTATGTTGTAGAGTGATTTCCTTTTAGAAAACAATAATTTTTATAACTTCATTACAGTTTAACTATTCAAGATATCAGTTTCAAACACTTGAATGTCGATGTCTCAAATGACATTAAAACTCCAAATGTAGCCTTCCCGATTTGTACCCATAACAGTTATAAAAATAAGCATTTTTGCTGAAGGATTGAATCAATATTTAATTATGATTATCAAAGTATGGAAAGCATTTGGGTTGAAGCCTTTACTTTTAACAGTTCGAATGTTTTTCATATCCCGACGAATATAATAAATTATTAATCGACTTGTAGCGCTATTTGTGCAGTGTGGCGGCCGTAAAAAGTCTCCCCGTACATATAGTCAGTACTGTTATCAGTAAAATAACCCGTTACCGATGTCATGCAGTGATTGTTACGTATATCGGGGCTATCCGATCAACCTTTTTTGTGGTTGTCCCGGTTAGCTCAATCGGTTGCGTCGCAGGATTTGCAGGGCTAGGCGCTGTCGCCGTGACGGTTCGGGTTCGCTCCCAGCTAGAGGCACTATCATTTGAAATTCACAGTAGCTCTATTTGTGCAGTGTGGCGGCCGTAAAAAGTCTCCCCGTACATATAGTCAGTACTGTTATCAGTAAAATAACCCGTTACCGATGTCATGCAGTGATTGTTACGTATATCGGGGCTATCCGATCAACCTTTTTTGGGGTTGTCCCGGTTAGCTCAGTCGGTTGCGTCGCAGGAATTGCAGGGCTAGGCGCTGTCGCCGTGACGGTGCGAGTTCGCTCCCAGCTAGAGGCACTATCATTTGTTTTATTTTCTTATGTTTTTGCAACAAGTTTATTTATAAAATGCTTTTAGAGTGCTCGCTTTTAGAGATCGACAATGGCAAGTTGCTTGGGAACAGGCATTACATTTTGTCGAGGGTAGGAATTATAATATGTAACGATGGTTACATCGAGGATACGAAGACAAACCATTCAGATTGTTTGTCGAATTGAACATGGTCATACAAGCCAAGATGTGTCAAGTTCGTTGGCAGGTCATTGTTAATGTTTAGTTCTAACACGGCTTGAACTTTTAACCCAAAAGAGATATTTAAACAAAAAACTGATAAACACAAGATAGTGGAATCGAAATAGTAAAGCATTGTAAAATACACACTGTTTTTACGTTTAAATGAACAAGATGATATTTTTGTATAAGAGAAATATAAAAACTGTTAAATCGTTAATTTACATAAATTATCTATTGACGTTTGTCAAGCATACACGGAGTTTCTTTTGTTATTTTTTGAAGTAGTTTGAATTATTGAAAATACTAACATAGTAAATGATTGTTATTTGTGGTTCTTTTCGAGCAGCTGTCGTGTTTGTATGGCTTTGGGATTATTTATACTTTTTATTGTCTTTTACAGAAAATAGAGTATAGAACTTCTTTTTCATTCTTATGTGAAAATCTTTTTAGCAAAGAATTGTTCGCACGTGAAAGCATGCAGCCCATTTTACTCTGATGGCGAGTACTGGATCTATCCCACTGTCCTCAACGGGTCAAAGTTCAAGGTCTAATGCCATAACATGAATACGGACAACCCGAACAGTTACCTAACTGGTAAACCGATTGGTTATGGTTTCAAAAGTGTTAACAAAGCCTTTTCAACAGGAATATACAAGGTGTTCCATATTATATGTTACCATTTTGAAAGTGTGTCATTTTATTATTTGGTTGTCAATAATAGATTTTATGGTATCAAATTAACCGTTACAAAATAGTTTGTATAGCATAAAAGTACGGGAAAATGTTTGACGTCATCCGAGAGGAAATGAGGTCATTTAACTAGGCCACACGTCCTCCAATATTTGCATATGTTTTGTGTTGGTAGCTTATAAAGTTCCCCTTTTCATCTATTTTTACCTGTCCTTAGGCTTTTGAAAAAAAACTGACGATTTTTTTAATCGATATCGTACATGCAAATGATAAGCTCCACTGGGAATGGAACCTATACAGCGCAACGCCTAACTACACAACGTCGCAGTAACAGTAATGAAACGTGTTCGACCTCTAAGTGAAAAATATATTTTTGTAAAATTCCTGAAACTACCGGTTCATTCATTGCTTTAATTCGTTTATTTTCAGTTTCTGACACCTTCTTTACCTTCACTTCTTTGATTGGTTTATTTTCAGTTGCTGACACCTGCGTTACTTTCATTGCTTTAATTGTTTTTTTTTTTCAGTTTCTGACACATTCGTTACCTTCAATTCTTTGATTGGTTTAGTTTCAGTTTCTGAAACCTTCGTTACATTCATTGCTTTGATTGGTTTATTTTCATTTACCGACACGTTCGTTACCTTTACTGCTTTGATTAGTTTATTTTCAGTTTCTGACACCTTCGTTACCTTCACTGCTTTAGTTGGTTTATTTTCAGTTTCTGAAACCTTCGTTACCTTTACTGCTTTAATTGGGTTATTTTGAGTTTCTGAATCCTTCGTTATCTTCACTGCTCTAATCGGTTTATTTTCAGTTTCTGACATCTTCGTTACCATCAGTGATCTGATAGGTTTCTCAGATTCAGAAACCTGCGTTACCTTCACTGCTTTGATTGGTTTATTTCAGTTTCTGAAACATTCGTTACCTACACTGCTTTCATGGATCTATTTTCAGTGAACCCGTTGACAAATATCATTGAGAAAGCAGCCATTGCAAATTTCACATTTCGCAAAGTGCAAGTGAAGTTGAAGGTTTGTAATTATTCACGTTAAAAAATAATTCACGTTTCTAAGGATTTATACTTATTACGGGTTAAGCATTTAACAAGCTTTCATTTTTTCTTACGATTAACATATTTAATTAATCATTATGGTGTCTTCGTTGAAGCCCAAAAGTAGTTGTCTGTAGCAAATTTTCTTTTGGTTTCAGTCAATTCATTGTATTATTGAAAATCGCGGGTTGCCCAAACTCGTATTGATGATATAAATATAAGATTTTCAGATATAAAATGCATGAATGCCTCCGACGACGTGTCCGTCATTGTCCGTTATGGTCAGTTTTTTATGCTTTCATTTCGTATTTTGGCCTAATGTGTGCATTTTCATATCGTTGATTCACTCTGTTTGCCCTAATGTTGGAGCAGTTACAACTGCCTCTAAGAGTAAAATTATAGAGATCTGAGAGCAACGGGAATTTCCTTTTTTGGAGTTCGTTTTGTGCCGAAAAGTACCGGAAAATTACGATCGAAATACACAACGTAGTATGACGTAGTTATGACATCGCATATAACACATACAACTGAAGTGATACGAAATCAGACAACCACACTGTGTGATACTGATTTACTGATCTAACGCTTTCTATCATTCTTGCTGATAAACGCAAAGCTATGCAGAAGTCATTAATGGGTATATAATAAATATAAATATCCGAAGAGAATTTTTTCAGACAATGGCTATCAACCAATACGACCTAACCTTTGCCCACGCGAATAACATCACTGCGGCTTTTAACTCATCCTGGATTCGGACCTATGGTGTCGGAGTTGGTTGCCGTAGAGGAGAATTTGGATATTTCAGCATTGATACCTCCGGCACGGGCTTCATCATTGACCTAAGGTATGCATGGGTATTACAGAACTGTTTAAGACTGAAACTTAATTTTGATAAAACTGGATTTGTTTTATGATTCGCATAGATACAATGTAAGTGTTATTTTTCAAAGTATTTATAGTTTAAAATAAATTTAGATCGAGTGGTCGATAACTGGGGAGGAAGGGGTAATGGAGAGATTTGTAAGAAGTGCCGACAACCGGAAAATTTCTGCGTTCTGCGGAGGACTTTGAGGAGTTTGTGCTCCCAATGCAGCACTACTTTTATTACCAGATGAAACACAAGGTTTGCCATTACATTTGTTCCTGTTAATTTGTCCACTATCCCAGGTTGTTGTCAGTGAGGTGGTTTATCTTGATTTATCTATGTGTATATACTGACGGTCTATTTAGGTAACTTGTTAACGAGATCTTTGCGTCTCGCCCAGTTCATGTTGGTATCTCCACACTGTCAAGTTAACGAAGTTTTGGTATCTCGGCCAAAAATTTTACAGTTAATTAACATTTTCTTGCTAGTTGGTCATTTCCTACACAGATAATCTTACGGGTATTCAGGGCTCATAATTAATAAATATTATGCCTCGTGTTCATATATACAGATTATTTAGTTCGAATATATTCAATGTTATAATGAAACTAATTGATTAAAACTTGACTGTACGTTTTAAATATTATACATATATATTATACATTAAATATTAAATAAATGCAAACATGTATTCATCTTTTGTTCAATCAATGCATCATAATTTAGTCGTTATACTCTAAGCCACATTAATATTAAACGACCATCTTGAAAATGTCTTTTTGCAAGTTTTATCGTCGATACCCAGATCTAATTCATACATACAGGTGCAGTTTAAAATCACTATTGCAACAAGGTATTTCACAGCCAGTTTTTTATGGAGATTTAATTTATAAACTTAAGAAGATAAAGGGCAATGTTAATTTCTCCCGGTTATTCGTAAAAACCATCTGTAAATTTAAAAAGAAAGGTTACCAACATGATATTTTACAGCGCTCTGCATGCCCGGTGATTAATCCTTCTACAGTTGATCATTATGCTTACCTCTTTGGTTGCACGACGGTGGCAGGGGTTTAAGAGTTTATGAAGGTTTATGGGGAAATCGTTTCTTAAAAGAACCTAGAAGCTCGATTTGTTTCTTTTATCCCTGTCATCGTGTTCTTGCTGATTTTACTCCAGGAGCTCTGGTCTCGGTAAGATCATTGAGTACCCGCCCTTTGGCTTTGCAATGCTATTAAATTCTTATGTTTTATATGTTTGTGTGCTTTTGCATGCAACATTGTTGAGCCAATAAGTGGGTTTGAGTTGTTTCACCAAGACAACTTGTATTTGTTTTGTGATATGAGAATCTGTTGGGGCAAGTGTGAGGTTGGTGCACCCTAGAACCTGGTTTAAACCCGCAGTGGCAATTTGATTTGACACTGACCGTTCCAAGGCGGTAACCTCTCGGGTTCTCATTTTTGTTAATTGTTAGTGGTGTCTCTTTTGAAACTGTTCATTTTATTAACCATGCTCTCTCCCTCTCTTCTTCTTGACTGTGTGGGGAGGCTGTTTTTTCTGAATGTGGCGATTCCTGATATGCATATTTCACCTTTTTAAAAAAAATATAATTTTGTAATTTGTTTATGTAAATAGAATGTCTCCTTCTTAAAAGGTAAACGATTCATAGATTAAACAGTAAAAATGGTTGACATAAGCTTCAGTTCGTTATGATGTTAATTTATAGATACTTAATTTACTATACTGAAAACAGAATTACTTTTCTTTAAAATTTAGGTGGCATATGTGTGTCGGTGCTATTTATATGCTGTTTATACTGCATGTGTATGCATATATGCATATGTCACGTTAACAAACAACTTACTTAGTTACATGTACTTACTTAAATTTAAAAAGAAAGAAAGGAATGACGACATGTTCATTTAATGCTTATTTAAGTCAATGTCAGAAATTAGTGAATTTTTGAATTTAAAATTCGGATTTGATATATGTGAAGATATATTGTTTTTTCTGTAATATTATGATAATGTCATTTTAGATATCCCAGATGAAGCCGCAACATTTCCAGTATGTTCACAAAGGTGATCGATGGCTGCATACATTTCTGCAGCAGACGAACTTGATAATTTCTTAATATACTGCACACAACTTCAAACTTATCACGTGAAATGCAACTTATATTTTTGTGATGTTTTGAATTTGAAATTCGGACTTGATATATGTGAAGATATATTGTTTTTCTGTAATATTATGATAATGTCATTTTAGATATCCCAGATGAAGCCGCAACATTTCCAGTATGTTCACAAAGGTGATCGATGGCTGCATACATTTCTGCAGCAGACGAACTTGATAATTTCTTAATATACTGCACACAACTTCAGACTTATCACGTGAAATGCAACTTATATTTTTGTATTAAAAATTTTTCATGAAATAGACGCATATAGAATCAGTTAATTTTAATAAGTTTAAAATAAGAGAAAATTCAGTCTTTTTATGAAACTTTAATAATTGCCCGATGCTAGCATATGACTTTGTGCTTCTGCAAGACTATAATAATTATTGTATTTGCATAAAGCGTGAGATTTCGAAATTGTGATTTTGGAAAGACTGTTGTTATTATATAAATCACAGTCTTTCATAAACCTTTAATGATAAAGATGAAAAGGGTACTTTTTAAACCACCGGACACGACAAATGAACATTTTTGAAAAAGAAAGAAACTCTCTATTTTGAAACTGATTATTGTAATATCATGCTCTCTTCTCTCTACTATTTGGCTGTGTGGAGAGGCTTTGTCTGCTGGATGTGGCAATTCCTGATTATTGTATTATCATGCTCTCTTCTCTCTACTTTTTGGCTGTGTGGGGAGGCTTTGTCTGCTGGATGTGGCAATTCCTGATATGCATAATTCACTTTTTTTCGTATATTTTTTTTATAAATATGAAATGTGCATATCAGGAATTTCCACAACAAGAAAACAGACTCCCCATGCAGCCAAACAAACAAGTGAGGATAAGAGAGCAGGAGTTTATAAGAGAATCAATTTCATATTAGACACCACAAACAATTTACGATCGGCGTTACGGTCAGTACGAAAACAATTTGCCACTGGGGGTTCTAAGGTGCACCAACCTCACACTTGCCCCAATAGGTTCCCATATTTACAAACAAATCAAGATGTCTTGGTGAAAGAACTCTAACCCACTCAAACACTCAACAATGATGCATGCAAAAGCATATAAACGTATAAAACATAAGAAGCTTACAGCATCGTAAAGCAAAAGGGCGGTTACTCAACGACCTTATGAGCTCAGAGCCTCTGGAATGAAATCAGCATAAACATGATGACAGAGATAAAAGCAAAATATACAGCTTCTAGGTTCTTTTACAAGACAAAACCTTAATAATCAATTAAACCCTTGCCACCGTCGTGCAACCAAAGAGGTAGGCATGCTTATGAATTGTGGAATTTAAATGACTTGGTGAGTGTGAGCTTTGATACGCGAGTGGATCTAATCCACTGGGGCAAGTTCGAGATTTTATTAGCCGATAAATCTAACCACATATAAGCAGTAGGTATTTGTTGTTTTTTCTGTGAGCAGCTACAAACGGTTCTGCAAGATCACAACCTCATATTCTGAGAGCCTCAACACTCGTAAAGTTCTGGACGGCTTGTGCTCGTGTGTTGATGTGGAAGCCTGTTGGAACGGGTGTGGGGTTGGCGCGGCGTTGGGACTGGTTTGGTCCCCTAGAGGCAATTTGATTTGCCAAAAGTGGACATTCCTGATAAGCATATTTCACCTTTTTTGAAACTGTTTTGAACGTATTAGAACCGATAAATCGACAATTTTGTTCAGGCATTGAATGAGACAAGTTTGTCGTTGTTTAAGAATGTTTATGCATTGTGCAATTTATAAATCATCGGGACCTTGGAAATGAGTTTGAGCTAAGATACACGAGTGAATCTAATCTACTGGGGCAAGTTCGAGATTTTGTAACTTCACAACCTAATATTATATTGACCTTAAGGCTCGACGCTGTCGACGTGACGGTTCGGGACCGCCCCGAGGTAATATCATTTGAAATTCACAGTAACGCTATTTGTGCAGTGTGGCGGCCGTAAAAAGTCTCCACGCACATCAGTCAGTATTGTTAACAGTACAATAATTATACTATATCAATATTATTTTAAACATTAATCATGTATGATATATATTTTTGAATTTTCCTTCGCTGAAATTTCTGTAGAGACTTTATTTCAAATTTAACTTACATTTATTATCTCATGTAAGTTAAATGTGTTTGATTATTATTAAAAATCTCAATATCTATCATTAATCTGCGAGAAAAATCACATCGGCGATTTTTACCCCACAAACAGATCGAATGTTACTGTTCTTTCTTAACTGAGTCATAACTCGGCGGGGGTGCCGACGGTTCGAGAGGATAGTCATAAGGTGGAGGAGGAGAATCGTAAACTCCGCCATATCCTTCATTTTGTTGTTGCTGTGAATTAAGCTGTCTTTGAAGCTCACGTTGTTGCTGCAAAAGACGATTCAGTTGTTCTAGATGTCTTATTTGGTCATTATTGGAACTTTGATCAGATGTACTTGGCAAACAAGAAACGTTCATGATCGTAAGACAAAATGAGAAAAAGGCAATTAAAAGAGAAATAAAGAAAGTAAGAACATAAATCGCTTGTTCTAGTTTCTGCATTGTGAATAAATCTGGGTTCTCTTATTCATGGTACACTGCACAGTTGCTAATGGATGCGACGAGACTTCCGACCATCAACAACGCATCGAGTACTACTTGACCGCATATCTGAATATAAATAAAAAATTGAAGAAGTGTTAAATGTTGTCATAAAAACTGTGTTAAATGTTGTCATAAAAACTCCGCGAAGAGCTGCTGATATCGAGCTCTAGCTCGGGTCGCGAAGCGACCTGAGCGTTAAGCTCGTCTAAAGTCGCAGGAATGCCCATTCACTAACAAGTTTTTTTCGATGTTCCGGAAGTTTGCTCTGGTTACCGGCTGTGCAAAGCATAAGGCAATGTAAACACAGGAAAAAACCTGACAGGTAAAAACTTACTGTAAAGTTGTGTTTTGACAAATTTTGTTTATTGGCCTTTTTTATAAATCGCTAATTGCAAAATATCATTAAAAATGAAAACTTATTATTCGTTAGCATAATTTTCGGAAAAGCATTTTGGAAAGCAAAAATGTCTATCGTTAGTTTAGAGAGTAGGTTGTCGTTCATTGTAACCAATAGCAATAAACAGGGTGGGGAATCACGTGACAAAAACATGGCCGCCAGCCAAACAAAATATCCCGGTTCGACGTAAGGTTTTCATTGTTTCTCGTTTATTCCTGACCATTTTTGATGAAATAAACACTAAAGTACCCCCTAAACGAAGACAGGTTGCATGGTTTATTCCAAATTCTGCAAGCCTTTTCACTTAATGCGGTATTAAAAAGCAAATTATGTACAGTGTTTGGCTGCTTGCATTTCTCAAAGATAGGGTACACTTGGATCTTCTTAAAATCGTTCTTCTAGCCAGTTTTCGCAAGTGAAAAGATTGTTAAATGAAAAATGTGTTATGTCCCGGCAGAATGAATGTTACTTGTGCAAAAATATCCAGTTTCTTTATGCAACTGATGTTAAAAACCATAAAACTGAAAAAAATAGGGAACACTGGCCGCGACGTTGAGGATAGGGAACACTTGCATTTTGAGAAGCAAAGAGTTTGCCACTCCAAGCGATCTGTTTGCGAATCAGAGCGATTTTTGCTGTATTTTTTTCAATAAAACATGGAAAAAGTGTTTTCTTTGTTTAAATTCTTACGATCAGCTACGCAGTAGTTAGAAAGATTTTTTATTTAACATAACTGGGTCCTGCTTAGCCAGAAATGTAAATCTTCGAAACGTTGCATTATTAATCAAAACAGTAGAAAAAAATGTAATAATTTGTATAAAGCAGATTTTCTGAAGATAATCAAGGGGATAACGAACGTAATGACCTATAATTATGCGCCATAAAACATTAAATTCACGGAAGCATGATTACAGTTAGAGCTTTAATATTCTAAAAGAGAAATATATGCATAACAGGAATCGCCACACTCACAAAACACAGCCTCCCCACGCAGCGAAAAAGAAGAGAGAGAGAGAGAGAGAGAGAGAGAGAGAGAGAGAGAGAGAGCATGTTTGTTATAAGTATGCCAATTCAAATAGGACGCCACAAACAATTAACGAAAAAGAGAACCTTTGGGGATATCGCCTTGGAACGGTCAGTGGCAAAACAATTTTCCACTGGGGGGTTTAAACCAGGTTCTTGGTTGCATCAACTTCACACTTGCCCCAACAGGTTCTCGTATCACAAAACAAGTACAAGTTGTCTTGGTGAAATAACTCCAACCCACCCAGCGGCTCAACAATGTTGCATGCAAGCACACAAACATATAAAACATTAAAAAAAACGCAGATATTTTAATGTCATGTCACTGGCGCTTGACCAGCCGCCCCCTGCTAACCCTTACTAATACGCCCTTGCTTTTTTGTAAAAATGGTGTCAAGTCACTATAGTATTCCTTTCTTTAAAATATGCGAAAATACACCGTCAAAATCGCAGTTAAAAAAAATGTATGTTTATAATAGAATAATGGTCAGGAACGGCTCCAGACCCTACCCCCGTTTGAGAGGATGTTTTTCCTACAATACGGATGGTTCCAACCTGACAGCTGTTTGATTCAACGCAACAGGGTCTGATCTAACAGTAAATGTCAACGAGAGCTGTCAGAGGAGACAGCGCGCTCGACTATTCGAATCATTTGAAACAAATGCAATTTGAAGATTAAAACAATAACAACTATGTCCATACATTCATGTGCAATTAGGAAAAATATTAACAAGTGAATGGTAAGGGAAATTCATTTCAAATAACAGACATATTACTTAATGTACCATAAATATTAAACTGAATAGGGGAATAACTATGAAATATTTCTTGATTTGTTAGAAAACTTGTTAGTAATTTTTATAAGAGACATTTACTTTTAGTTCAATATCAATCACTTCAGTAATGTTACAGAAAAAGAACTGAAATGAAAATATAATTGAAGTTTGAAGTTGATACCTTAAGTATTTGCAAAGTTATCGATGAAGTGCACTTAAGTCAAAATACAAGTGAAAAAAGGAACAGTGGAAAAAGGGGCATAACTTGTAGAGTAATTGTATTACAGTTATGGGTGTTGTTGGTAATGATGTAGATTTTGATGGTGAAAAAATATTCAAAGTTTCAATGAAATATCGAAAAGTCGAGGTAAAAACTAAATGCAAAGGGGCATAACTTACAGAAATATTTCCAATAGAGTTATGGATCTTGTTGATAATGATTTAGAAACCGATGGCAAACATATATTCCAAATGATAGTGTCTCTAGCTGGGAGCGAACATCTCCTGTTGTTTCAAAATTATGGGACAATTACATAACAGAAAAAGGGGCATAACTTGAAAAATATTGGTAGCAGAGTTATGGGTGTTGTTGATAATCACCTAGATTTTCATGGTGAATAATTTTTCCAGTTTTCAAGGTGATAGCTCAAGAAGTTTTAAAATTAAGGGCCAAGTGTATATTTTGCTTAACGCAAAATTTAAGTGAAAAAGGGGCATTATTTGAAAACTATTGGAAGCAAGGTTATGAGTCTTGTTGGTTATGATGTAGATTTTGATGGTGAAAATATATTTCAAGTTTCAAGGCAATATCTCAAGTAGTTTTAAAGTTATGGGCAAAATGCATATTTTGCTTAACACAAAATATAAGAAAAAAGGGGCATAACTTGATATATATTGACAGCAGAGTTATGGATCTTGGGCATAATTTGAAATATTGGAAGCATGGTTATGAGTCTTGTTGGTTATGATGTAGAATTTGATTGTGAATATATATTCCAAGTTTCAAGTTGATCACAAGTAGTTTATAAGTTATGGACCAAAGTGCATATTTTCCTTAACGCAAAATTTAAGTGAAAAGGGGCATAACTTGAAAAATATTTGTAGCAGAGTTATGGATGTTGTTGGTTATGATGTAGAACTTGATGGTGAATATATATTCCAAGTTTCAAGATGATATCATAAGTAGTTTTCAAGTTATGGACCAAAGTGCATTTTTTGTTTAACGGACGCCGACGCCGACACCGACGCCGACACCGGGCTGAGTAGGATAGTTCCCCTATTCTTCGAATAGTCGAGCTAAAAAGTCTCACCAAAAGCTCGAAATATGCGTAATATTCAACAGAAAACGGCCTCCGAAATGCAGGTTATTTTTTCATAGATTCTTCTCCTTCAGGAAATTCCCGACGCTTGTGTTCGAAACGTTCTAATGGGTCGAACTATTGACTTAGTCCGGGAAATACTTTGCACACAAATCGTTCGACCAATCAGAACGCTCCTAAAAAAGCGTCGGGGATTTCCGGAAGTCGCACTGAGGAAAAAGAGTCTATGAAAAGATAACCTGCATTTCGGAGGCCGTTTTCTGTTGAATATTACACGTATTTCAAGCGTATTTCAAGCTTTTGGTGAGACTTTTTGACATTTAACTATAATTTTATTTTTACATCAGTTGCATACAGAACCTGTATGTTGTTGCACCGGTAACATTCATTCTGTCGCGATATAACACATCTTTCATTTGACAACCATATCAATTGCAATAACTTGATAGAAGAACGATTTCAACAAAATCCAAGTGTACTCTATCCCCGAGAAATGCAAGCTGCCAAACACTGTACACGAAATACCGCATAAACTACAAAAGCTGGCAAAATTTGGAATACGCTATGAGATTTGTCTTCGTGTACGGGGTACTTTAGTGTTTATTTCATCTTAATTGGTCCAGGAATAAGACAGGAACAATGAAAACCTTGCCTTGAACCGGGAGATTTTGTTTGGCTGGCGGCCAGGTTTTTGTCACATGATTCCCCACTTCAATATGTCCCAGCCAATGGCCTAAAACACAGAGGTTAAGCTACTAAGATTTTGTTGTTTATGTTATTATATTTTATCTCTCGTAGAATAATTACATAGAACTGTCAAAAATGTGGTTGTTTATATATGTAGAGCAAAATTATAAATTAACAGTCTCTTTTCTTAAGGAGATATTGTCAGTAAATCGTGCAGAAAACAATCGGTCTTTGTGAAAAAATTATCACTTTTCGAAATAGCTTCAAGAAACAAGAGTGTTTTAAAAAATGTATGATGACTATGCATTTTTAACAAAAGCAAATTAAATTGACGAATGCAGTTAATAAAATTAATCATTGGGTTTTATTAAACATTTAGTAAAACCCCACATTAAGACTACCTTTCCCTCGAAATTAAGACCACTGTTTCAATGTCTCTTTTAACAGATTTGCACTATATTTTCTACCCCAAAATTATGACCACCGCTCTAATAAGACCAGTCCCAGATGTGGTATTAATAGAGGGGTTTGACTGTATGTATCAAAACCATAAAAAATAATTCCCCGATTGTTTTTGTTCCGGGTGGTTCGGGGGGTATGAATCAATATGACTGGTTTTCAGAAAAAAAATCAACACCCAGTTGGGTGCTAAATTGTTTCATTTGGCAACAAAAACAAAAAACGGCCTATGTGGTGGTCTTGGGAATCAAAACTGAGTATTGCCAATAAACAACTCCCCCAGTCCCTCATCACGGACATTTGATAAATCACAGAAAAGGTGACCGACCTTTTGCAACATAATAACATTCGAAGTTAGTGTCTGAGCTACAACATGTAACATTCAGATGCTAATATTCGCAGTACGAGAAATAAATAAATTTGCATAAAAAGTATACAATCATTTTTGATATCACGTACGGTGGCGAACCATCAAAGACAAAGGGTAATGACAATGAGAACAAACAGAATTTTACTGAGATAGAGTCTTGCACTAATTGTCGTATATTTTAAATGATTTCTCATAGAAAATTAAAAAATATTTCCCCAAAAATATGCCAGGCGCGCCTTGGAGCATGTGCGTATATATTTAGCATGGTCGCTCCAGGATTTTATTGCCAAAATCATTACACAATCGTTTCTAATTAAATTGATCTCATACATAAAGTGCATCAGTGGGGACTGTTTTTCATGCCGTTCATGAAAATAAAGCATTTAAAAGTCGAAAAATCCTCAATCCTAACAAACTGTATACCCTACAAAGATAATATTAGTGCCTCTTCGTTTTACCAAATTATTTCTAACTAAAACGATATTATTTGATTATGAGACTTCTCATACACTTTTTAACATTGCAGTTTTTAAGATTATTAAAACAAGATATTTTATTAATTCGGACAAATTTTGACATGACTTTGATGGAAACAGAGCGGATTATTTGCGGATTATTTGCCGATTTTTCTGATACCTACGTTTGCAGAGAGGATGATTCCTCAATTAACGCTGTTAAAAAAAATGAATAGCCGAGTTGAACCCCCCTTACTGAAAACCTGGATCCGCCCCTGTGTAGATTACGCATACGATGCTACACAATAAGCCGTGACAAAAATTCAGATTGGCACAAAGGCTTTTAAACATGTTTCACTGTCGGTCTAATGCTCATTCGTACATAGCAATAAAATTGCGAAATTTTAATACACTTATTTCACGTGCAAAGTGTGGATTTAACAAGTCACGTGCATCATGACTAGGACACATTAAATTTCGTAAGTCTGGTTTTTAAAGACTTTACGCTGCTTGAGTATTTGAGGCAAAAAATGGATAAATCTTCAAAATACATGACATTAAAATATCTGTGCTTTAAATGTATTGAGTATAAAAAAGTTCTAATTCTAATCACGCATTCGTGATTTTATCTGGCGCATCATCATAATTCTTTACGTTCACTATTTCATTGATTATCTTCTGAAAATCTGCTTAATACAAATTTTGGTATTTTTTCTAGTGCTTTGTTTCATAAATGCAAACGTTTACATTTCTAGCGAAGCAAAACTCACTTGAATTAAATAATACTTCTTTCTAACAACGTCGTAGCTGAACATAAGAATTTAAACAAAGGAAACAAAATATCCATGTTTTATTGAAAATGAAAATACAACGGACTCGCTGGATTATTCGCAAACTGATCGTACAGACTGGCAAACAGTTTGCTTCTCAAAAATATAAGTGTTCCCTATCCTCAACGTCGCGGCCAGTGTTCCCTATCCTTTTCCATTTTTGCCTTTTTTACATCAGTTGCATACAGAAACTGGATATTTTTGCACCAGTAACATTAAGTCTGTCGGGATATAACAACTTTTTCATGCAACAATCGGCTCACTTGCGAAAACTTGCCAGAAGAACGATTTCATCAAGATCCAAGTGTACCCTATCCCCGAGCAATGCAAGCTTATAATCACTGTAAACGAAATACCGCATAAACTACAAAAGCTGGCAAAAATTATAATACTTCATGCAATCTGTCGTCGTGTACGGGGTACGTTAGTGTCTTTCATTTTAATGGTCCAGGAACAAGCGAGAAACAAGTAAAAACTTACCTCGAACCGAGAGTTTTTTTTTGGTTGGCGGCCATGTTTTTGTCACGTGATTCCCACCCTGATGTCTTAGCAACTAAAATAAATTATTTAAAGAACAATATATACAATTATATACTGCCAGTACAGTTTTATGAAAGACTTCATTCTTAAGAAAGTCGTTACTTCATTCTTAAGAAAGACGTTACTTCGTTCTTAGGAAAGATGTTACTTCATTCCTAAGAAAGACGTGACATTATTATAAAGAAAGACATAACTTCACTATTAAGAAAGATGTTACTTCGTTATTGAGAAAGACGTTACTTCATTATTAAGGAAGACGTTACTTAATTATTAAGAAAGACGTTACTTCATTATAAAGAAAGGTTACTTCATTCTTAGGAAAGATGTTACAATTATTAAGAAAGACGTTACTTCATTATAAAGCTAGACGTTATTTTATTTTTAAGGAAGATATTACTTCATTCTTAAGAAAGACGTTATTTCATTCTTAAGAAAGACGTTATTTCATTCTTAAGAAAGACGTTACTTCATTCTTAAGGAAGACGTTACTTCATTCTTAAGAAAGACGTTACTTCATTCTTAAGAAAGGCGTCACTTCATTCTTTAGAAAAACGTTACTTCATTTTTAAGAAAGACGTCATTTCATTCTTAAGAAACACGTTATTATTTCTTAAGAAAGACTTTACTTCATTATTAAGAAAGACGTTACTTCATTATTAAGAATGAAATTACTTCATTATTAAGAAAGGCGTTACTTTATTATCGAGAAAGACGTTTTTTTCTTTTTTGAGAAAAACGTAAGTTTATTATTAAGAAAGGCGTTACTTAATTATTAATTAAGAAAGACGTTACTTCATTATTTAATTAAGAAAGATGTTACTTCATTTTTAAGAAAGACGTTACTTTACTATTTAGAAAGAAGTCACTTCATTATTAATAAAGTCGTTAATTCATTATTAAGAAAGACGTTACTTCATTATTAAGAAATAAGTTACTTCAGTATAAAGGAAGAAGTTACTTCATTTTTTAAGAAAGACGTTAATTCATTATTAAGAATATATTCCTACCGCACATAGTAAATCTCTTTGCTTGACATCGCTGTTTGCACTTCGTGCTCGAGTTGCTATATACCTGCATAGTGCTGCTAATGCCAAAAACTGAAAAATATATTTATTTTACAAAACTTAATTTTGTCTTTAATGTTATATAATTGGCTATGGATAAATAGACACATGTAACAAAACTAGAATGTGTTCTCGGACACTGATGCCCACACTGCAGCAACAACGTTTGTGATAACTCTGGTAAAATGGCTGCAGGATAAAAACCCTTTCTTTTCTATCATCTACATATCCTGCTTGATCATCTGTGCAAGTTTGAAAGAAATCCACCTGATAGTTTAGGAGGTGATGATGCCAAACAATTTGGAAGAAGTACGAACAGACGTATGTACGGACGATCAAGTGCAACTCTTTATGCCTCCCACTTTTTGGTGGCAAAAAATCCCACAAAAACAAAGGTCAGCAGGTACAATCGAGATTAAACTAATTTAACTTTTTTTTTACTTTAACTCATTAATAAAACACAACAATATCAACTTTGTATTATTAGACAACTGTAATTTGGCAATGTTTACATTGGCGTGTTTACAATGACGTTAGATGAAAACAATTAATTAAAATTTTAATCGTTGTTTAATACAAAGCGTAAACCTCCCGATACTTGTCCAATTAGTCACTTAAAATACAATGTACTTTGAAATGCAATGGTAGCAAGGCTGTTATAGGTTATAGGTTCGAAACATGTTTTTCTTTACATTTAAAAAAATATTTGCACAATAATTTTTTCCTCGAGAAAAAAAAACTGAAGCAAAATAAATACAATACTTTGAAATGACTGTAATAAAACTTAATAAAATATCAATCTTAACTATTTCCTTAAAAGCCCTGTGTCAGTGTGAATCGAATCCATGTCGAAAAAAAGTTAGGCCTCTGCTAGCCAGACGCGTAAACCACTGTGCTATTGAGGCGATGTAATATAAACAGACAAAATAGTCAACAACATTGACCTTGCACTCTTGGACCCTGTAGTCGGTATATTTCGTAAACTTTACGATCTAAATTTAAATCGATATGTTATGTATAACCAATTTTAATAAGCTACAAAATGTAAGAAGGCCTCTTAGCGCAGTCGGTAAAAGTGTTTAAATTCGAGAATAAAGACGTAAACTCTTGGGTTCGAATTAATGTTTTAGGCACTTTTGTTTGTTTTATTTTAGTTTTAAAATTTCCATTCTTTTAAAACTCGTATTGACTGTTATTTTTCTGTGTAAACTACCGGTGTAGTGTGAAGTATTTTATAACTGAATATTTTGCGTGTATTGGCTAAAGTAAAATGCATTTATAGCCTATACGGTTGCATAATGTCACAAATAAAATTGTACAAAAACACTATTCAAAGGGTATTCTAAAACCAGATGTACGAGTAGTAAAACGATTTCAAATGATTTTTTACAAGTAAAAGAAAAAAATGTGTACTTTTTTTTTTAAATAATGTTTCTAAGGATTCGAACCAGAGACCATCAGATCCGTAGTCCGGCAAGTATACCAATACACTACAACTCACTGACGTTCGGAGTGAACAATTATATCAATTTGTTCTCTGGTTACATGTATGTACCAGTGTTTTTCCTATGACCTTTACGAAATTTAATGAGGTGCCAGGTCAATATTGTTGGACAATATCTGGAGTAATTTGATTACCGATATGTTTATCTTGGAAGTTGTCGGATGATTATGCTATTGGTTTAAAAAAAAACAACAAAAAAACTGGGTTGTGGAAAATTAAGCGTTTTTTGTTTAAGGATTTTGTGCTTTCTTCACTTAAAAGGGAGGCTATTTGCAAAAACGGTTATTTAAGTAACTTTATATTATTTCTGCTTTAAAGATTAAGTTTTATCTTCTGAACCTTCCATAAACTATTCGATCTCATCATTATTTAGGAAAGAGGAAATAACATTGAACTCTGTGAAAAATAACGGCATCTTCCCGCTCTATCAAATGTCCAGATATGTGCAAATACCACCAATTAAATGAAAGATTAAATATAGCATCACTTAACATTTTGAATTTAAAAATTAGCTAAGTTTTATGACATCATTTTCAGAAATCAATTAAATTAAAAGTTCAAGTATTTTGTCCTGAAGTTGTTTTTGAGACGTAATATTTCTAATTATACCTAAATATATCACACGTAATTTTTTCATAAACCAATTATGCATTATCACTATTAAGCGATTTTCTTTTGTCGAAACAATTAAACGAAAATATCTAAATCTCACAAACAGCAAAACGCAGTTCCATCAATGCTATTAGTGTATGTTTAATTTAAATACATTAAGAATAGTTAGAACAGTAATGAAAAAAAGTTAGACTTGAATAATCCCTAATATTCCATTTGTAATCAAAGACAAAAACGAAGCAACATTCAACAACAATTTGTGCTAAGTTTTATTGAACTGCATTTTGCCGTTAGAGTGATTATCAATGACAGTGCAATGACAACTGCCATAGCACCTTAAAATGTTTATTAATATGTTTATTACCATAAAGAACAGTCATAGTCATAGGTCTTACCATTATACCATAGAATCCGATTAAGTACGGCGAATCAAAGTACTGGTTACTAGATTCATACCGTTTATATTTACTCTCTTTAACGACTGTTACATTACTACTTTGTTTAAAGAACGCCACAATGCCATGTTTTACGAACGCTGCAATGCCAAGTGCGATCAGTGTTGATGCCCAAATACCCTTTAGAACAGCTAGTTTCCAGTAAATCCGAATCGCTTCCTCTTCTCATTCGATGATTTCTAAAAATGGTAGAAACTTAAAGTGCGAATATAAGATTATGAAAACATACACAAAAGCACAGGTTTTGAAACTGTCAAAAATATAATTGTTATAAAATGTATAACTTATAATTAAACGTCGTATTTTGCCCTGTTTTATTTCAAAGCAATTCAAGTTAAAAGTCATAGTCATTTTTAACAAATTTATCTTGGTTTCCGCGCAGTTATATCATTGCAATATTGTCTGCTCATTATCTGAACGGACCATCGTCTGCTCAACTCATGACAGAATTGTCTGCTCAACTTATGACAGAATTGTCTGCACAACTTATGACAGAATTGTCTGCTCAACTTACGACAGAATCGTCTGCTGAACTTATGACAGAATTGTCTGCTCAACTTATGACAGAATTGTCTGCACAACTTATGACAGAATTGTTTGCACAACTTATGACAGAATCGTCTGCTCAACTTATGACAGAATCGTCTGCTCAACCTATTACAGATTAGTCTGCTCAACTTATGACAGAATCGTCTGCTCAACTTATGACAGAATCGTCTGCTAAACTTATGACAGAATCGTCTGCTCAACCTATTACCGAATTGTCTGCTCAACTTATGACAGAATCGTCTGCTCAACTTATGACAGAATCGTCTGCTCAACTTATGACAGAATTATCTGCTCAACTTATGACAGAATTGTCTGCACAACTTATGACATTATTGTCTGCTCAACTTATGACAGAATCGTCTGCTCAACTTATCACAGTGTCGTCTGCTCAAATTTTTACAGAATTGTCTGCTCAACTCATGACAGAACCGTCTGCTCAACTTATGACAGAATCTTCTGCTAAACTTATGAAGGCAATAATAATTCCGGTGGAAAGACCCTTTGTCTGCTCAACTTATGACAGAATTGTCTGCACAATTATGACAGAATTGTCTGCTCAACATATGAAAGAATCGTCTGCTCAACTTATGACAGAATTGTCTGCACAACTTATGAAAGAATCGTCTGCTCAACTTATGACAGTGTCGTCTGCTCAACTTATGACAGTGTCGTCTGCTCAATTTTTGACAGAATTGTCTGCTCATCTTATGACAGAACCGTCTGCTCAACTAATGACAGAATCTTCTGCTCAACTTATGAAGGCAATAATAATTCCGGTGGAAAAGACCCTTTGTCTGCTCAACTTATGACAGAATTGTCTGCACAACTAATGACAGAATTGTCTGCTCAACTTATGACAGAATCGTCTGCTCAACCTATGACAGAATTGTCTGCTCAAATTATGACATAATTGTCTGCACAACTTATGACAGAATCGTCTGCTCAATTTATGACAGAATCGTCTGCTCAACTTATGACAGAATTGTCCGCTCAACTTATGACAGAATTTTCAGCTCAACGTATGACATAATTGTCTGCACAACTTATGACAGAATTGTCTGCTCAACTTATGAAAGAATCGTCTGCTCCACTTATGACAGAATTGCTGCTCAACTTATGACAGAATTGTCTGCACAACTTATGACAGAATTGTCTGCACAACTTATGACAGAATTGTCTGCTCAACTTATGACGGAATCGTCTGCTCAACGTATGACAGAATCGTCTGTTCAACCAATTACAGATTTGTCTGCTCAACTTATGACAGAATTGTCTGCTCAACTTATGACAGAATTGTCTGCTCAACTTATGACAGAATCGTCTGCACAACCTATGACAGAAACGTCTGCTCAACTTATGACAGAATTGTCTGCACAACTTATGACAGAATCGTCTGCTAAACTTTTGACAGTGCCGTCTGCTCAACTTATGATAGAATTGTCTGCTCAACTTATGAAAGAATCGTCTGCTCAACTTATGACAGTGTCGTCTGCTCAACTTTTGACAGAATTGTCTGCTCATCTTATGACAGAACCGTCTGCTCAACTAATGACAGAATCTTCTGCTCAACTTATGAAGGCAATAATAATTCCGGTGGAAAAGACCCTTTGAAAGCAATCGAACACAAAAATATGACATTTTCTATCTTTCACTGGTAAAAACAAATTTTCTTTTTATTTTATGCTTTTAACGCACAATTTGTGTGAATTTGACAGAAAATTGCAAGAAATGGCGCCAAAAGCGCTTGTTGATGACGTGGCGTAATGACATCAAATATCCAAATTTGAGCCCGTTTTCTAAAATTTCTCATTCGGTATTTTATGTGCGTTTGGGTACCAACGTGAAAAATCTGTGAAAATAAAAATGATATTCCACTGTTTGAAAACAGTGAAATACCACTTTTATTTCACCGGGAAAATTCTATAATTCACTTAAAAAAGAATAAAATAAAAATCCTTCATATCACAGGTAGCGCCAAAATAAAAAATTAAAAACCAGGAAATATATCCTAGGGGTGATTGAACAATTTCCAAATTCAATTTAAAATGTACTATAAACATACGTTAGTATTGCGATCACTATCTTTAAAAGGCGTTACTAATAACAGCACTGATTAAATGATCGGGGAGACTTTAAGCAGCCGCCACACGGCACAAACAACGCTACTGTGATAAAAACCAAGTATATCATAAGGGTGATTGAACAATATTCAAATCCAAAATCACAGAGAAGAGAAACACAATAAGTCACATTTTCCTTAATGCGTTTTTCGATATATATTAATTTATTGAATTCCTGAAGACCCCTTTAATCATCTAAATAGGTATCATTCACATTAAAATGAACAAGTATTTGATGATAGTAAGAATAGAACAAGCGCCTAAAACGTTTTCAAAATGCGATAAAGGGTAATTTTGTAAGACTGTCTCGAGTTGTAGTTTCAATACTTACTGGATCGTATGGACTTGGCAGGTTCTGTGAAGCGATCAGACATTTCCGTTTTCTTGGACCATTTACATATGCACACACACAAACTTATGAACATGACCACTCCTATAAAGTTTCCGATAAAAGCCGCATCTGTACAAAACCCGCAACAGTAGTGGTATGGGTACTCATCACAGCACTTATATTCGCAATTTACCCAAGGCCAAGACTCGCTCACAACCCGACAGCTTTCTGTTCCCAGGGAAGTGCCTGTTAATGAAACAAAGGCAGCAAATTAATCAGAAAGAGAGATTCAAAATTATAGATTAAAAAAGGCGCTGCCGCCGTGAAGGTGCGGGTTCGCTCCCAGGTAGAGGCAATACAATTTGTTTATTGTGAAAAGTTTGTTGGTGGCTATTTCTACGCTGTTGCTTACACGTTACAATATAAAGAATGTTACCAGGCTCAGTTTGTCAGAGGCTGGTACTATAATTTTAAGAAGATTTTACTCTCCTTGTTGAATAATAAAGCAAAATGGTTTTAATTTGAAACCGAAAGTAGAATCGAAAAGGGTCTTTCCCACATTTCGTGTGCTTGATAATTGCTCTTAGAACATCAGCTCGGCATTTGTAATAAAAATCTAGCTGGCAATAAGATTGTTCTACTAAAATTCGAATATTTGAAATTATAGCCGATTTGCATTTGCAATGTGTGCCCCCGCACACATTATGGGTTATACTCATTTTAGCCAACAACTGGCGAACTTAGAACTTAGAAGTCTGTAAAAATTGCAAGCCATCGAACATGACAACATCATGAACAATATTAACATAGATGCACCTAAATTTTAAAAAATTCTGTAATTTTCTTGATAAACTTGACCCAAATTTTGAATGCAAATTTCATAGAGTTTCCGCTGACTTCCCCTTCGAAAGATTTAAGGCATTTTAGAAAACAAGTTATAAACAATTATATCTTAAAGTGAGAGGTAACACAATGCTTACCAAACTGAACAAGAAATCCTAAAAAGCAAAGTAAATCCTTCATTTTTCGTTTCCTTGTCTACCGCTAATTTTTACGACTTCTAGATGTCTTTCCGGGTTTAGTTAAGGTGATATAAGCAATACAAAACATGAAAAGGAAGCTATAAATATTTTTGAATAATGTATAGATAACCCCAATGCCATACAAATTACGGCTGCATCGCCTAGCCAACCGTGCAAGAGATAGACACAATACAAATCATATGTATCCCAAATAAAGGATAGTTTAAGTATGCCTGTATACAGTCACCCACATTGATTGACATTCTGCGTGGTTTGACATTAGCATATTACCGTCATGGAGGTAATTGAAGAGGATAACAACACTGAGGTAAAGCTTTACCCAGCAAAACAAGAAACCCGACACTTAATAACTGAATAACTATAAAATGAAATTGCCTCTACCTGGGAGCGAACCCGCACCGTCACGGCGACAGCGCCGAGCACTTCAATTCCGACGATGCAACAACCAAATTGAGCTAACCGGGACAACCCCCACCCTCCAGAAAAATGTTGATCGGATAGCCCTTATATACGCTATTATCACTGCACGACATTGGTAACGGGTTATTTTACTGATAACAGTACTGACTATATGTAAGGGGAGACTTTCTACGGCCGCCACACTGCATAAGATACAAAATATTTTGTTGCATCCTCCCATAAAAAGTAACGTTAAAACACATTTTTCATGTATCAGAAAAATAAAATGTACAGATAAGTTCAAACACATCCAAATTTTCATTTCAACCATAATACAGATAGCTCGTCAATTATATCTTGGATAAAAAGGTTTAATATGCAGTGTCAGGCATACTGCCAAAACTACCTCACCGGGTTATCCGGTAAGCGAAATTTTCGCTAAAAAGAACAAAGAAGGCACTTACAGGTTTAATGTGCATAACTTTTTTCCTGCACATCTCAATCCTTATGTGCAAACGGTTTCGTAAAATTGGATCTTTGCTTGACATTTATATATTTATTTAATAAATATTGAAGTATATTGCGATAATCTGTTTTGAGGTTAAAGTTAACCATCTCACCCTCCTATATACTCCATTGAAAATACTGCAAAATCGGCGATCTATTAGTTTTTAATAAATTAATTACATTATTTCTATTGAAATAAAAGCTTATGTACAAACGGATCCAAAAAGAAGACAAATTTCAAGTGATATATTTTTTTCTTTGGAAAAATTATGTTGCGATATTCTGTTTTGAGGTTGAAGTTAAACTATTTTTTAATTTTCTCAAAAGGAGGGAGCCGATACTTATTGCGCTGAATCGATAATCGTTCTCGCGTCATTTACCTTATTTCGCGGTTGAATGGAGACGGTTTAACAAGGTGCCATTTCAGCATTTAAATAAAACTATTTTACTCCAGCTTTTAAATGATAAAATACAAATCCGTAAAATCACACGATCATGTATAATTTTTGTGAGTTATAGAGATTAGACTCAATCAATGCTTTGTGTTTTACTTTCAAAATGATTTGGTATTGTTGTTTTGCTGGTGATAGTAAAGTTATGAACAATTTCGTAAAGTCAAAATTGTTGTTGTTGTAATATTCATAAAAATAAAGAATTTACATTTTGAGGCACCGAAGCTTCAAACGTGTCAAACTAGAAACGAAACGAATTCTGAATTTATTAAAGTCATCAATATTCATTTATCTATCGGAGGTTGCGAACCATCACTTTTGTCCTTAAAAAGTATGAAATTTCACACCTGAGCGAAGTGATTGCAAACGGAAAGTGTTTCTTTACGGTCAGTGAAATATTCAAATCCACATTTTTGACATATGTCCACGGCACCTGTCATTTAGTAACTGACACAAATTCGGATGATGGATTATTCTCAGCGAAAAAAAACAACAACAACAAACCTGACTTAAGATTAAGTTAAATTATCTCAACAAACGTATAATAGCGAATTTGAAAGAATTTGCGTAACCTAACAAGATAGTTAATTTATATTCAATTACAAAGTATTGTCGAAATGATCGAGTCAGAACAGTAAATTTACTGAATAAAATCAACACTAATTCCTATTTAATATTCTGACTTCTATATGACTGAATTAAATTCATGGATTTGAACACCATTTTGCTTTATTTGTTTGAAGGATTTGTACAATTAACAGTAGATTTATTTTACAACAACTTTTTTTTTAAACTTTTAAAACAAAACAAAAATCTGCCCTTAGTTATTAAATATACGTCAACTGGTGTTTTATTGCACATGATTGTAGTTTAATTGTCCACATCCGGATTAAGGGGCCGTTAACCAGGAAACAATTACGTACACTGACCATCCAATTTGATTTGTTTTACTTCCCTGATAAAAAAAAGGAGACAGGTACAAAACAAAAGAATTGTGCAATTTTAAGTATGCAGAAGCCATTTTACGTCCTGAAAAAATTGCTAAATTAATACATTCTTTGAGAATCCATTATCGACTTAAATTGCTGGAGTGGAATGTTTTAATTTAAATATTAACCATTTCTTCCATACCTTTATTGCATGGGCGAACAGTGTAGATCCAGATCAGCTGGCACATCCGTGCCGTCTAAACTTGTTGAAGTAAACGTTAAAAGTCTTGATAAATGATCAACGTAACACGCAGTATAGTCTGCAATTCTGTTGCTTAATCGGTACATGTATTACCTATTTAGATTTCATTAAAAAAAATTAATTTCGCAAAAACTTGAAGTGTGTATCACCTTTATTCTAAATTATTTCGCGTCATTACACGGGTTTATAATTTATTTGGGTCTGCTGGGTCACAAAATTATTGCTATACTCGGTTCCTGATATTACAGGTTAATTATAGTTTTGCTATATGAATATGGATTTAATAATTTAAACCAAACTCAGGAAAGAAAGAGAGAAACTGCTGGAGTTGCTGATCATGAACTCTAAGGTGAACATTTCAGCACAAACAGACCCCATTCCCACCCCCAGCCCAGTTTTACTGTAACCCGCAAAGCAGAAAACATAATAGCTTTCATTTTATTATGATTAAATGAACTGTTTAAAAATAGTTGGTTGATGGTATTTTCTGCTAGTTACTGTTATGTATGTGTTGAAGAAGACTTTACGAAAACGAAAATACGGATAAGAATACACGTGTGTTTTCTTTCAAATAATTAACATATTCCTTTTTAATTTATTTAAAACAGCATCTTAACCCCACAATCCATATTATTTAAGTTAACTTAAGATACCTTAAGAATGTGCACGCTATTATTTTATCGATTTTGCCTTAAGGGTAAATCGGTTATATAATCTATCGCTCTGCCGAAGATCTTTTCAAGAGTTATTGGTTTTCTTGGGGCTAAGAGCGGATCATTAGCACAGTGGTTAGCGCGTCTGCCTCTGAGTCCAGGGATCGCTGGTTCGATCCCCCGCTACTCCAACTAAAATAACTTATGTCCAGGGTTTCCCCCAGGCCATTTTCGCTTGCGACAAGCCATAATTCAGGACCCAATTAGCGACATGCCATAATTTGTCCGCCATGCCTTATCTCCCGCAGCGACTTGTGTACCTGTTGATTGCATTATCAGTATGAAAACCCTTCTTAATAAACAAGAGACTGATCGCGCCGATAATTGACAGTGTTATCAGCTTTGCGAGTTAACCAATCAGTAACAAGAACTGATGGATAACGCATGTCGGCTCCGCCCACATGTTGGCTACAGTTGATTATGACCGCATGTAATATAAGTCGTAGCCGAATTACTATTCGTCCGCGTTGTCAGTAATCAGAACAAAACTTTATAAAAATGACTTACTCACTGTCGTGATCGAGCACCGGCACGGACTTTTCGGGCACCGGTATTGTCATACAATATGGCGGACTGTTTACATCTGAAAGGTATGTGTATAGATTTTACTTCACTGAATAGATCACATACCATTTCCTTAGTTGTCGATTCATTGCATCATTTATGAAATCATATATGTAACAAATGCACATGCTTTACATATTGGAAAAGCTTTGATTTTTTCAAAATTCCAGTCTAATTTGGCGGTATGACAGATTGCAAATATGAACCGAGAGATGTGATTTGTTTTGGGCAATACTTTTTATAGAACAACTGATCCGCAAAAGCTTCAACTGTGATGACTTCTTATTGTATTTTTCTTCAAAGTCCATCAGTCCCAATCCTTTAAAATTGTTTAGATACTATAAACTGGCTTACTTTCTGTTTGACCATACACCGGTATGGTCAGCACGCACCGGTTCAAGAATTCCGTCAAATTGTACAGATTGTTGATAAAAAGGCACCGGTTCGGTCACATTTTACATTTTGTATACGGTTCAGTCTCCATTATTTCTACCTCACAGATACCTCTGTGCTACAACATTTTTAAAAATAAATGTTTATTTTCTGAAAGACAACAGCAAAACTTAAGAGAGAGGTATTTTAAGGGTTGACTGTTATCTAACATTTTGGTTTATCTCGGATATGTAAGTTATCACTCTACACAAATTATACATTTAATTTCAGAGGATTTCATATGATGACATCGTCTGCAAAGTTCATCAGTGTCAATCCTACGACACCGTGCCCAACGTCATGACTTGCACAACGACGATGTCAGAGATCTTTCCATTATATCTACACGAAGTTCGTATTCTTATTCAATATTTCTAAAGTATTTAAATGACGGAAATACTATTTTAATTTCAACGATGTATTTGCATTCGTCCGAATTACCATTTTTAAAATTCATGTTTACTTAAAAGTCTTGTTTCTTTATTTTCCAGAGATCACAAACTTCCATACTGATCAAGATGAAAGTGAAAAAGTATTATAGGAAAGATCATCAAACAGGAAGATGAATGTATAGCTCAACTGTGATTAGTAGTACTTATTATACTGCGAAAAAGCTCTCAAAATACTAGAAAAAATATTAAATTAATTAAACTTAAGAATTCAAATATGTTTCATTTTTTCATCGGCCGTTGCAAGAAGTGGAGATTATGGAGGGATCGCCTAGTCCGTCTGTCCGTTCTTCCGTCAAGAAATCGTTACTCCGACCAGCTCTTGTTACCTTTACAAATAACGCCGTTGGTGTATCTAAGGAAGATAAGTGTTCAACTAATAACCGGTCTAGATCTCCCAGTTACACAGAGCCATCGGTACATGTAATTGATCGATAGTTTTTTGACAAATTATGGAGTGGACCGATGACAACGTATTAAACATCTCACTAATCGGTCACCTGTTTTCCACCAATCAACTGCTATTGTGGAAAGGTAAATTTTTATAAAAAAAAATATTGCCAACCTGTCTACAACAGATATCACCTACCAGCATCACATGAAATGTTTGTTTAAGCAATTGAACACTTGCCTTTCACCGATGGCCGTTTACACAGAAAACCAGAAATAGATCACGCATGAAAACCGATCAAAACAGCGAGTAAATTAAAAATATAATGACCGATTGGGACCAAATGTCTGTGTATTAAACTGATAAAATATATCTCAACTATACAGTTAAACAGAGGAAAGAGATTTTTGTGAAGTCCCCAAACACTACACATGTGAAACTTTTAACTATACAAGGGACAAAAATACACTGACTTAAATTGGTATTTATTTCTTAAAAATGCAAAGCAACGCATTACATAAGAGAAGTAATGATTAGAAAATTTAATCAAACAATTGTTCATTTTCAGGTCATATTAATGTAAGAACCGTAAAACATTATTCAGAAGTTTATCAGTTGTTTATTGTGTTCAAAATATCTTCCGATGACAATATCTTCTGACGCAAGACGCAATTAACACTTGAATGTTTTGTGAAGTAGAAAGAATAAATGTTTATTCGAGAAAAAATTCAAACTGTCCTCCTTGATTAAAAATATAATCCGGTGTGAGCTACATGTACACATATTATTTTTTTTTTTACTATTTATCAATTTATACGCCTTTCCAATAAACAGTTTCGCAGTCCTGTACGAGTTACTTCCCGCGACAGAAAATCGATCCAAAACGAGGCTCTGCAGGATAGCTGAACGATCGGGCTAATGGCTTAAGCACATACTAGCTAACCTTATCCGCTATTTTGCAGGTCTGCGTTCGTCGCCGGCGGTGAAAAAATAAGTTGCTGGTCTGTTATTCTAGTCAGACTTTTTTATGTTTACTATTTGTTAGATAATTAGATTTTTAATGATTTAAGAACATGTACCATTCTTGTTGATAGTAGGCAGTATGAAACGCAATTTGGACAAACATAAGCATTAATTTTACCAATTATGTACAACAATTTCTTCTTAATATCTTTTCTGCTGAAAATATATTTTACTTGTGTAAATGTTGCAAATTGCTAAGGCTAGTATTGCGCTATTATCCGGAAATCGTGATATGTCAACATCTGGTTACATGATCTGCCACGGCGCACATAATTATGTTCGTTATTTATGGGATTTTCTATCTGTTGTCTGTCTTCTCACTGGATCTTCTAGTTTGGTAATCTTTCCTAGCTTTCTTATCCGGTTTCTTCTTGATCTGTTTCTATATCAAAGTTGTTGTCTCTGGAAAAAAATAACTATCACGATTTATTTAAAAATAAATAAAAGTAAACATTTTGTTTAATAATCATTAAGATGTTAATTTAATTTAATTTTATTGACACTTATGAACTTTGCAGAATATTTCATCACATGAAATCCTCTGAAATTAAATGTATAATTCGTGTAGAATAATAACCTACCATATCCGAAATAAACCAAAATGTTAGATAACAGTCAACCCTTAAATACCTCTTTCTTAAATTTTGCTGTTGTCTTTCAGAAAATAAACATTTATATTTAAAAATGTAGTACCACAGAGGTGTCTTTTAGGTAGAAATAATGGAGACTGAACCGTATACAAAATGTAAAATGTGACCGAACCGGTGCCTTTTTATCAACAATCTGTACAATTTGACGGAATTCTTGAACCGGTGCGTGCTGACCATACCGATGTATGGTCAAAACAGAAAGTAAGCCAGTTTATAGTATCTAAACAATTTTAAAGGATTGGGACTGATGGATTTTGAAGAAAAATACAATAAGAAGTCATCACAGTTGAAGCTTTTGCGGATCAGTTGTTCTATAAAAAGTATTGCCCAAAACAAATCACATCTCTCGGTTCATATTTGCAATCTGTCAAACCGCCAAATTAGACTGGAATTTTGAAAAAATCAAAGCTTTTCCAATATGTAAAGCATGTGCATTTGTTTCATAAATGATGCAATGAATCGACAACTAAGGAAATGGTCTGTGATCTATTCAGTGAAGTAAAATCTATACACATACCTTTCAGATGTAAACAGTCCGCCATATTGTATGACAATACCGGTGCCCGAAAAGTCCGTGCCGGTGCTCGATCACGAAAGTGTTACTTCTGCCATCTGATCATTTCGAGCAAAGAAGGAAGGAACTAAAAAATCCCCTTTTTGATAATATCCACGGAAAATATAACTTTCTGACATCTCGATTATTCCGTAACATAGCCTCTAATGAAATTCAACAACAGCAACAAAGCCATTTTCATTTCGAGTAAATCGAAAACAAAATAACCTAGACGCTGGCATCGTTTTCAGAACATCGTCGGTTTGATCTTATAACATCCGCAGAACAAAAGAGAAACACTTGAAAAACATTTTTAATCCAGCATACGCTGTAACATCCAGCTAACATTCAATATTGTCATATGCCGCAGCGAAAGTTTACACAAATGACGTCATACAGTAGATCGACTTCAGAAGCCGTTTACGTTTATCATTTTTTTTCTAGACATAGCGCGGTTAAAATGATCGATTTCATGACATGTTTTGCAAACGGGACAATGGTACGATAATTTTTTTGTTGGGCTTATGTATCAGAGAAAGCATGGCGCATCAAGTTTATGTAAATTATAGAAGTTTTTTTTAATATATAAAGCGCGAGTTATTATTCGCGTTCCTATTGTTCTTTAATTGACAAGGCATGGCGCATCATTTTGCACGGGTAGGTATAATTAGTAAATTATACGAGTTTTAATTGCAATCAAAAAAGCGAAAGGTGATATTCGCGGTCCGTTTGTTCTGTATTTGAGAAGAAACGGCGATTACGGAAAAAGAGCGCGGTTCGTGCAAGTTTTGCCGATCTTGAAAAAAGGGAGGTAATAAAAAGTGCAACTGTGTAGTTTCCAACTTCAATAACTGTTTTATTGAAAAAAAAGCTTTTAGTTTTCCTGAAACATCTTTATATAATTACAAATAAGCACATTATATTGTAATTTCATTTTATTTTAGTTGTTGTGTTCATAAATATTTCTAATTGATATTAGATCTAATAACGAATGATCGGATTTGAGGAATTTCAGCCGTTGTAATATAATTAGGATTTGTGTTTCAATTTAAAAAAGCATAAAATTTTTTGGTTTAAGAATTTAATTTACGACTTTTGAATCTTTGTTATAAATCTTTTTAACCTACAGCAGCCACAGAACAGTGTGTGTGAATACACATTTATTATTAACATGTATGTCATTTAAAAGGCTTTAAATGAATAAAGCCACTTAAGAATAAAAACAATTTTTTTTTTATTTATTTATTTAAATGAGAAGCAAAAATGATATATACATAAGACTGAAAATGAAACACCGCGTTGCAGCGCGCGACAAAATGGATAAAATCAGTCTATGCTGCGACGACCCTTCCTGAAATCCTGGGGGAAACCCTGTGGTCGTTCGGATGGAACTTAAAACTGAGGTCCAGTGTAGTGGTGCTATACACTGGGCACTTAAAAGAACCAGGGACGATCCTGGAATTGGAGAGTCCTCTGTATCTTGCACTATCCTCCAAAAATCTAAAATGACTAACACTCCTCTGGAGGCGTCGCTCATATGGGCAACCGGTAGCGACGATAAATAAATGGAAATACAAACAAACAAACTGGGGACCAATAGTCCAGTGAGGTAGTTTTTGCAGTATGGTTCTTTTTTGTTGATCTTATTTTTGTTCTCGCAGACGGTGATCTTAATAAGTTTAAGGAAAAGTGAAAACCACAAATGACCATGCATTTGTCTTTATCTCGCTGGTTTTTATGCAATAATAGCACCAGTATCAAGAAATGAAATTGTTTAACATTCATGTTTTCGTATGAAACAGAGGAACAGAGCATTCCCGATTTCCACGCATAGGTCTTTTTATGTCTATCACCTTTTGCTGACAAAAAACGCAAGAGTGCCCTCTGGTAGAGATTAGAGCAGCCCTCCTTGGTAAAAATAAAATGTGTATAGTGTGCACAAACCTTAGTTCCATAGAGTCTTGTAGAATTGAAATTTTGAAAATACGCAGTTTTTGGAAATTTCCCTTTTAAGATACTTCTTAGTGCGTAACCAACGAGATAGAATCAAATGTATATGCGAGTATGGCTATAATGATGCAGTCAATTGCTGCTCGAACACGATTAGTATTATATTTTATAAAAATCTCACAGGTTGCTAATGTCACCTTAAAATCAGAAATCGATTTTACGGATAAATGTAAAACTTATTCATAATTTGCACAACGTTTAAATTTGGCAATGCTTTTATAATTACGGGTATTAAATAACAGTTGTGATCGATTGCATATTGTATTATTATGGTAGAGACTCGTTTGGACTGACCGACTTATTTCTTCTTAGTGTACGACGGTACAGTGCGAAATCGATAAGTAGACTGTCACGTGGATGTAATGTAACCACAAAAGATCATGTGGCAGGTGTGGCCGAATTAATTATTTTCTCCAGTTATCAACACTCATACAAACAATCTGGTGATATCTAATTTGTAAAAGTTTTTAAATAATACGTCTTTCCAATAATTCGATGAATTTTTTGGTTACCTCCCCTGTCCAGTCACGTGACTGCTCGATCTACGGGAAAAATGATTGCTCGCTGTATTAACGTAATAGGGAATATGTACCTACAACATTCTTTTTTATCATAAAAATCTTTTTTGAAAAATATATTTTATCGTTGAATTAGTAATAATTCATCAGCGTCATGATATTTTTGATAATAATTTATAAAACAACCAAGTTTCTCTGACTTGTCAAGTCGTTATTTCTCGCGTTAAACACTAAACGACTTTAACTAACAGCCAGTGTTCTCTCCAATGCTAAATTGAGTCTTGTTTCCGGATTAGCGTGTCTAATCAACTACTGACATCATGTTGTGAATATGTCGGCGGCGATTGATTTTAAAGGTGGCATGCCATAAAAATGTCAAGTTGTCGCGCACAAGGGGTCACCTGTCAATGGGGGCCTACCGATATACAGAGTTATCTCCCATTGAGAGTGGTTTCCCTTGCCGAATGGGTAGTTCCGGTTTAGAAGCGATAATAAGAATAGCGTCAGATGTGTATATAAAAAGTCTCCAAATGCTTCCGAAGTTTAAATGCATTGTCGAATAAACAAAGAAATTAAAACCGGTATATCAGGAATTAAACCATTATCTTTGAAAAATGATTTTCGGTTAACAACTTAATACAATTTTACTTATTTACGTTACGAAATTTGATTTATTGACTGGCATTGAAATTATAGCTTTTTCAAACATGCACTAAAGTATTCGGCCAGTCACCGTTAAGTCTTGCAAACAATGATAATAATAATAATAATAACTCTTTATTTTAAGAAGGTAAGTCATTAAGACAAAATCTATGACAACAAAATTAATACAAACAAATACAATATTTGCAAGTATAAAAGTTAGTCAAATGAAGAAATTGCTTATTTTCAATGAGGCCTTCTAAAATGCATAAACGAAAAACATATATTACAACATATAAAACATCAATACTTAAAGACAGACACAATTAATTACATACACTATTCATGCTATAGGCAAATTCCGATTACAAATATGCATCGAAGTAAAGGGCCTGGTGTTTTATGACTATATTACGTAATCTAATTAGCAAGACAGGGGTCTTAGCAGCTGAAGGTGTGATAAAGGCCTTTTGAAGTTTAGATGTTGACACTGTAAGAGGTTGAAAAAGTTGGATGTTGGAGGTACAAGTGTTGTTTTAAGAAATTAACTAGGGATTAAATATGCTAATTAATTGTCGTAATGTTGTTTGAGACCCGAGACATGTTTGTTTGATTTTTGCAACTTAAAGTGCTTCAAACTACAATGAAAAAAGCCCTCGGGAAGAATTTACTCAAAAATATATTTATTTTATGAAATAAAATTGATTGTAAAACTAACTAAGCTAAAAATTCAGAAATAAAGAGGAAAACGTGAAAACATTATGAAACCATGTTTGAATATGTTCTAAATGATATAAAAAAAGAACTTTTTTTAAGAATGAGAGCAGCACATTAAAAAAATACGAAGAGGGCACAAATCTGTGAACCAAATGACGTGGATTAAATTTGTAGGAAAAGGCTCAGTAATTAATAATCTTTTAATTCCTTTAAAAATGTATCATCGGCATGAAAGAACTTGCATAAAAAGGAACGGTCGTTATATTGGCGGACGTCAAACTTAAACTTAAATCATATATACGAGTATTATAACTTTAATTAACTACCTTTTCTAAGGTTTACTAACTTTTATCTTTCTCAACCCTGCCTTTTTGTTCTCAAACCTGCCTTTTTGAGCATAAGAAATGCGTAAACTCTTAATTAGTTACGGGGTCGAACATAACGATGTTGAACACAAACCGCTCAAGCTTACTATAATGGTTGGAAGAGAAATACTATGTGGTGCGCTTTTAAAACTATCTCGTTTCCAATTCAGTGATAATAATCAAACGTTATTAGGCATATTGCTGATCTCTAACCAACTAGACCCTATTAACACGTATTTAAAAGGACCATGGATGACTAATGCGCTATTATGTTTTAATTCTCATTCTCAGACCGGAACTACCCAGTAACAGGTGCGCGTTGCAAAGGGAGGTAACTTAAGACAGAATATTGAGATAACTCCGTATATCGGTAGGACCCCATTGCTTAAAGGGGCATATATCAATAGAGATCGTGTAATTACTATTTGCTAGGTATCTACACCTCCCAATTATTAAGTATATCGGAGTCCTTTAATTACTGGATGTGTCAGCAAATGTGTTTGATTAAGCAATTATATGGATTCTTAATCCACATTACGACACGTTATAGGAACAAACGACGTCAATAAGAAACGAATCTTGGCAAAACATGTTATATATGTTTAATTAAGCGTTTGGGCTTTTACGCAAAAATTACAAACTAAGTAATCTAAATTGTAAATGCAACCATATTGTAATATAATTTTCCCGTCTTTATTGGAAGCCGGCATCTGAATCCTTGAATTTTATTCTACGAATGATACTTCTACAACAAACAATCAGATTACCGATCCTTTTTATTTCAAGACAGAGTCAATCATGTTTGGTTGTGAAGATTACGTAACATTTTAAAAAATTCAAATTATTTATTCGTTGACCATAAACGCCATAAATCATTAGGGCAATTCTGTTGTTCAAATGTGTAAGTATCAACAAATTTAGATTGTATTTTTTTTAAGTCTGCAGATTATGTAACCAGATTTTGACATATCACGATTTCCGAATTAAAGCGCATTATTAGTCATAGCAATTTGCAACTTTCACATCAGTAAAAGATAAATTTTAGCAGAAAAGACATTAAGATAAAAATGTTGTACATAAATTCATAAAATTAATGCTTATGTTTGTCCAAATTGCATATCATACTGCCTGGTATCAACAAGAATGGCACATGTTCTTAAACCTAAAAAAAATTCTAAATATCGAACAAATAGTGAAAATAAAAAAGTCTGGCTAGAATAACAGACCAGCAACTAATTTTTTCACCGCCAGCGACGAACGCAGACATGCAATATAGTGGATAATGTTAGCTTTTATGCGCTTAAGCAATAGTCCGATGATTCAACACCTTCTTTTTGGATTGATTTTCGGTCACGGGAAGTAACTCGTACAGGACTGCGAAACTGTTTATTGGAAAGGCGTATAATCCATAATTAAATTAACTTGACTGTCACGTGACGTACTACAAATCGATAGATTATTGAGTCTACAAATCACGTAGTTTTTAGCAGTCATTATGTTTAGTCCTTGTATTTTCACTGTAAAGGCAGTCTACATTAAGTTTATTCTTCTATTTTCTTTTCAGTATAATTGATGGTTTTAAATACAAGCTATAGATAACTAGCATTATGTTATTTTGATACCATAAAAAGTTATCTTTATGTTCTTTCTTAAATTGTACTTATTCCTGTTTCATCTATCTAACTTAATGTACAAACATGTATATATAACCTCAAGGTCATACAAATACTGCGACAGCGCGTAGCCAGCCATGCAAAAGACAGTACATATCATCCGTATCCCACACTGATTGACATTCTGCATGGTTTGAAATTAGCATTTTAACATTAAGGGAGGTAACTCATACTTCAGTACTCAACTATATATTACCTGTGACACAGGGGTTGATTTAACATTTGACTGTTAACAGTTGAGGATCCAACCTTCATTTCTAACTACCATTTTACATGTGTGACATTCATCTTTGTTTAGAATAAAGCCGCGCGTGGTATTGGCAAAATGTTGTTGAACTAAAACTCCACATTTGAAAGTCTTTGAACACGATACATATGGATGTAAAAGTACTTCTAAGTATTTTGTTTTAATATTTCGACCAGTTTTAAGATCATGAAGATATGTGGTTTCAATATACCAGCCAATGTAGATTTGGATATTGTCCAATCACCCGTAGATTGCTTCAACATCCTGCTTTTAATTTTTGCCTTAGGCGTTTTCTGTCTTCCCTGTCAAAATAATATTCTGTACTATTCGGTTATTGTTTTCTCGTTTAGGGCAAAGCCATTCTTCTATACGCCGCTGATAATGGAATTTTGTTTATCTAAGATACCATGTTCACCGTCATAGGCATTCCATCGTTGGAAATGGATCAAAATTGTACTGTTTATTGGTGTAAATATTGAGTTGCTCTCAACCCGGGACTAGGCGGCGTGGACAGTAATATGCATTTCCATTATGAACAGGCTCAATCAAACCAAACCTGCAATATTTTCATATTTTATCGTATTCGGCGGCTTTAAAAGTTTCCTTTAATCTATTTCAAGAAAGGTCAGTCTAGTTTCTTTTAATAAAAGATGGTTAGATTTCTCATTGTATTTCTCAAAAAAACAACAAAAAACAGTTCAGAAATACCGAGCTGTTATTATATTTTTACCTCAAAAAAGAGAGGCAATTCAAAGAACTGCAACAGAAACTTTCGAGAAAAGAAATCCTATATGTAAGTTGTTTTCAATTGTGCTATATTCATAATTGAAATAATAAATTTATTATGTAAACTATATTTTAGTACTTCGGTTACACTGTCCTTTTAATTAACTAATAAAAATTAAATGGGGCACGCCACGGGAAAAGGTACATTCGGTCATATTTTGTGACATTTTAATTGTTACCATATTTAGAAATAACTTAAAGAATCTATTATTTTCTTAAAACTAAAAAGTGATTTTTTTGCAAATTTTGTCAATAAAATGGTATTTTTTACCGCGAAATGCATGATAATGAATGTCGTCTGCTCAAATTTACGACGTCATTTTAATAATTGACGTCTACTGTACGAAGGTAGCTTTTCCCGCGACGCGCCCCATTTAATATCAAGCATGGCCACATCTAGAAGATACGGCATTTCCAAACAACACAAAAACTGAGAGTAAAAAGAGAATTGGTGTATAAAATGATGAATTTAAAAAAGACGCCACAAACAATTTACGAAAACCCGAGGGCTTAACGCCATGGGGAGTGATCAGTGGAAAACTGTTGCTGGAGGTGGGGGTTGGGCAAACTTGGTGCTAGGGGGAACCTACCACACACTTGCCTCAACAGATTTTCATATAAACAAACAACTACAATTTGTTTTGGAGATTGAGCTCCAACCCACTCATCAGCTTGACAAGATTGCATGCGAAAGCACACAAATATATAAAACATAAGAAGCTAATAACATTTTCGAGCAAAGAATTGGGTAATCATTACTTTTATCAGAGCACTTATCTAAGAGTAAATTAAAAAGAGCACGGTGCCAGGAGAAAAAAAAGGTCAATCTTTGTCGTTTTCCCTGAAACCTTAATAAACTCCTAAGCCTGTGCCAACGTCGTGCAAACAAAAAGGGTAAGTAACTCACTCAAATGCCAATGGGTTAATCATAAAACATGCAGAGCGCTCTAGAATATCATATTCAATTTGACTAGGCGAAATATAGGGATTACTTTGTCGGCGACGGCGTCTGCGGCGTCCGGAATTCCTTGTCCGGAGCACAACTTTGTCACTGTAGGTCCAAATGACTCCAAACATTGGTATGCATGTTTCTAGCAATGACTCGAAGGGCAGTGCATAAGAACCGTAACTCTACCTTGTTCGGTTTTTGAATTATTCCCCTTTGATTGATTTTTATAGAGCATTTCTTGTCCAGAGCTTTGTCACCATAGGTTAAAATGTCTTTAAAATTTGTATGCATGTTTCTGACAATGATTCGAAGTGCAGTGTACAAGAACAGTAACTATACCTTGTTCGGTTTTTGAATTATTCCCCTTTGATTGATTTTTATAGAGTATTTCTTGTCCGGAGTGTAACTTTGTGACCATAGGTTGAAATGAGTCCAAACTTGGTATGCATGTTTCTGACAATGAATGGAAGTGCAGTGCATAAGAATCGATATTCTACCTTGTTCGGTTATTGAATTATTCCCCTTTGATTGATTTTATAGAGCATTTTTTGTCCGGAGTGTAACCTTTGTGACTATAGGTTCAAATGAGTCCAAACTTGGTATGCATGTTTCTGACAATGTATGGAAGTGCAGTGCACAAGGACCGCAACTCCACCTTGTTCTGTTTTTGAATTGTTCCCCTTTGATTGATTTTTGTAGAGCATTTCTTGTCGGGAGCGTTACTTTGTCACCATAGGTTCAAATGACTCCAATCTTGTTATGCATGTTTCTGGTAATGACTCAAAGTGCAGTGCACAAGAATCGTAACTCTACCCTCTCCCGTTTTAGTTATTCCCCTTTGATTGATTTTAGTGCATTTCTTGCCAAGAGCATAGCTTATTGTATATGTTTCTCGCAACGAGACAATTAAACGGTTTTTTATTTGTGGATTTTTTGCAAATACATTGCTAATAACTGTACAACAAAAAACTTATTAACATTTTTTGTCGACTAACAACAATTCCGTCAGGCGACACATCTGACTCGGGGAGTTCTAGTTGAATATAGAGATGAGTTTTTACTAATAACTTTTAGAAATTAATATTCAATTTGTCTTTTATATAATTCAATTTATTAATAAAAATCCATAAAACACTTGTTGAATACTGATTTTAAACTGCATTTTTTATTTTTGAAATAATAATGAGTATCGGCGATAACCTTGCAAAATGATGTTAGGAATAATTTTTGTCATTTGTCAATGGTGACGGACGTCAGGAAGTTTTTAAAAAGCATTAAGCGAAAAAAGTCAAATAAGGGTAACGGACGTCAGGAAGTTTTTAGAAAGTATTTGTACAGCGAAAAAAGTCAAATATGCATATCAGGAAATCGCCACAGTCACAAAACACAGCCTCCCATCGCAGCGAAAAAGAAAAGAGGAAGAGAGATGATGTTTGTTATAAGTATGTCAATTCAAATAAAACGCCACGAGCAATTAACGAAAAATAGAACCCTTGGGGTTCCCGCCTTGGAATGGTCAGTGGCAAAACAAATTGCCACTGGGGGTTTAAACCAAAATGTCTGGTAAAAATCAAATGCCATTGGAATTAATTTAAGATCTGCTACCAATTTTAAAAAAGGGTAGTGGCCATTTTCTTAAAGTTTTTATTTTTGTGTGCATTCATTCTGTGGCTAAATGTTAATACTTTTATCGGCATTTTATCGTTTCATCATAAAACGAAATAATCGAAAACATTTAAGCCTTTGGTTAAATGTTTAAAAATGTCTTGTCTTTTTTCGTGTACCACACGCCTTTTCCGGCCACGTTCGACCTTCATTTGCACATCGGAAGTACTTAGTAGCTTATTATGCCTTAAAGGCTATGAACTTACACTGCTGTTCTGGATCAACTTCCAATGTTCCCTAAATAGTGTTTCACACTAGAAGCCGTTTTCACATTTGTAGAAAGTACAGTTTAAAGTTTTGTTTTGATTTTTGCTTGATGAATTCCTTGCTTAATATTTTCTATAAACTTCATAACACAATCAGACACCACAAACAATTAACACAATAGAGAACCCGAGAGGTTACCGCCTTGGAACGGTCAGTGGCAAAAGAATTTGCCACTGAGGATTTACTAGTAAACCAGGTTCTCGGGTGCAACAACCTCACACTAGTCCAAACAATGAACAATATTGAAATAGAAGGAATATTTCAAGTGTTTCGTGCAGAATATTAAGAAGAAGGTCATCATCAGATCATTTTCGCCTGCTTCCACCGATCAATTTTGTGGACATACAGGAAATGTTGCTGCTTCATCTGGGATATCTGAAAAGAAAATAAAGTGAAGGATAGAAACACAACATCACCTGAATCTTTAAAGAGGAAATCTTTTTCTTTTAGAAACTCTTACAAATATAATTAAAGGAGAAGTCTGGAGTGCAAAAAACTTGAAAAGTGGTGGCCGAAATGCAAGAAAATCGTAAAATTAACTTCATACGTACTGGGTTGAATTTGTGTCGATTCCGATTACGGTATTGCGCATGAGCAAAAAGCAGTACCTTGAAACTTTGAAACCGTGTCTTCCGGTTTGCAAATAAGTTTTTCTGATTGGACAATATGACTGTCATCCAGGTGCTATAGTCCAGATTGCTCGCTTCCGGATTTTAAAACTGAAAAGCCGCCATTTTGTTTCTCGATTCACATTTTCAGAAGTTCTCCTTCCATATGTTAGATAACAATTGAGATTGAACTCGCCGAAAAATTAAGGTAAGTAAGTTTCTACATTGATTAAAACCTAATTTTGTCGCAGAGTTAGGGTCTAACAATAGACTCCACCGTAGCGATGCGTATAACAGTAGTTGTTAGGTTTATGTTAACAATTAAAATACAGAGTGACAAAGTGACATTTACACCGATTTTCCCAGCATTCTAAACATTGGAAATTTGCGACGTTTTTTTTTAAAAATTTTACTGCAATTTTCAACACGAACAGTAAGTTTAACATTGAATTTAGATAATAGTATCGATTGCTTTCGTTTCAATTTGGTGTGGGAAAGCGATTAGGTATTGCGTTGAATTAACTCTGGATACTGTAGACTGGACAGAACTGGTCATTTGAAATCTTACAAGCTAATGGCATTGAAGATGTGTATTCTTGATCAGGACTCGAACCCAAGGTTCCCAGATATAGCATACAGCTACTCTGCCAATATAAGTTGAAATTTGAGGCATGGCAAAGTCGTGTTTACCAAATGCTATCTGAATAATGCTTCATTTGCAACAAATAAAAATTATTACATTTCATTAAAAAAAAATGAGGTATAGTGTAGATGATTAAATAGGAAGGACGGCGAAGCCATGTTTACTACTAAATATTTATTTCAGATTTTAGGAATAATTGCTCTGTCAAACAAGTAATTGTTACAAGTTCAAACTTTTAATGTGTTGCATGGTGAAGCCGTGTTGACCATAAATTAATTGGTATTTGAAAATTGGGCAAATAATATTGTTTAAACTATAAAATGTGTTTTTTGTAATTTGTATTTCACTTTGAAGTGATCATATGAAAGATGCGTGACAAATCTGGTTCAAAGAGCATGAAACTGGAGTAGGAGAAAAATTAGACTACTGGAGAGGTAATTTTTTTTTTAATTACCCTTAATAAAGAGCACAAACACTCAAACAGTGCAGAATTTGCCCTTCTTTTACATGACTATGCAGGGCTGGACAAACCCACTAGCCCGACGCCCTAGACAAGCTGAAAATTATATCGGACATTCTCAAATTATCTGATTGCTTGTCCGTGGCTTAGCTCATTTTTTTAGTGCAGACTAGTTTAAACTTTAATTTGATATGCGCCATTCTCTTTTAGCACCATGTGCATATCATATAACAACAGCAATAAGTTTATTACAAAATAACATGTTTTGAGACCTGTTTAACATTACCAAGCCCCCATGTAATGCTTCCTCTCGAATTTCCTGTTTCTTTCTTTACTGTAAATACTGACTAATCAGAATTCGCTTATTTGCGCAAAAGTGGGACTAGCTGAAATGTTTACCCAGCTAGTTCTGAACTAGTTAAAAAAAACAACAAAATTTGTCCAGCCTTGCTATGGTGTACCATAATCTCTGGCATGCCCACACACCATCACCTGAACATGCCAAATTTTTGGAAGACACAGAATCAAACACCACAAAGTTTCTCTGTGGACCATGTTGTACATACATGAACTGATGGGTCCATGTGGTCACTTATTAAATTTATTTAGTGGGTTAATCTTATAATCTTGTTCAGTTTTTTTTTAAATAAAAACAATGCTGTTTCAGTTTACAGTTAATAACTTAACCTACTTCATGCACAAATCTTCCTACCACATGGTCAGCCCATGTAAATCCAGATGGCAGAGATGTAGATTCAGATCAGCTGGCGCATCTTTTTGTGGTCTTTAAAATGCGATAACACTCTGGTTTTATGCTAATAATGTGTAGGAATTAAAGACGGCATGAAATCTTTCATCATTACCATCAATTAAAAAGACCCTACGTGTAATAAATAAATTATGGCAACAGTATGAATTGTTCACTGTTAACTGCAACAGTAATTTATGTACATCTTCATAAGCCATAAAAGGTACTGTGTAACTGACTTACTAGTTATCAGAGAAGATTTAAAATAAAACATTTATTTTCAGAGATGTGTATCACCAAGCTTATGAAGGCTGTAGAGTTGATACTTATGCAGAATTGGTAGACAGCTATGGCACAGAATATGAACATTACCATAGTAAACAGATACAAGGTTAGCATAAATTTTCTTTATTTTGATGTATTATAGCTGCATGAATAGACATCACACTGAATCTACCGGTGCATGAATATAAGTTACTATGTTAGTTTTTTTTACATTTTACTTCATAAATACACCCTTTATCACAATAGTGACCAATGTATTTCTAGTTCAAGTGGCTCATATGTGCAGTCTGATCAGGATCTACACTGTAAGTTTACATTCATGAGGTTATTTCTGACCAAGAAGCAACCAGTTTAGATCCAGATCAGACACCAAAAATGTTCGGCTGACGTGGAACTATACTCTTGTCCATGTGATTTAAAGAGTCTCCATAGAGTAAGTCAAGAGTCAGGATACCTGAAGTAATTATCAGAGCATACAAAATCAATGTATTTGACAAATTTTACTTTTGTGTCTAAATATTTTAAATCCATTTTGACTGTCAACAAATAAATTTATAAAAGCAATAAGATATAAAATTATTTTTGAATATAAATTAATTGGCTGTTGAATTTAATATATCAGGAAAACAGATTCACATGGAATGCTGTGGGGAGATCAGTTTAACTGTTGTAGACAGAAGAGGCAGCATACAGCCTACATGTATATTACTTCCACCACTAATTCCTGCAATAGAAGGTGCTGCTTGGGAAGTTTATGTCAATGGAAAAGAAAAAGAATTGTCTATAAAATTATACTGTGTGATTGTGATATCAAATAATACAAAAACGTTTTAATGTAGACCTCATTGACGAACAGTAACTGAACAACACCATCAGTATAATTTTGTTATGAATATAATTTGCTGTTAAATGGAACCATGGAAAATAGGAATAGACTCCTTCAGCATTTGCTTTTCTGTTCATGGACTAATTTGAATGTTTCATTTTATTCGGATAATAAATTGCTCTACTTTCACACATAGTATTATCTTAAGTCCTCAGACGCAAAAGTATGTTTGTTGATTTCAAGCTTGAATATTCAAAGAATATCACAAGCTTTGCTACTTGCTCTGTCATTGGTATCACCATATTCCAACTCAGAATTTAAGGTGTTGTGGAATGATGTTTTACAATCTAACTTGTTAACCAGATTTTTATGAGTCTATATTTCTAATACCATCAGTCAGCCTATCATTTTGATCACATTCTGGTGCTGTTTAACTAAGAGTTTACATGCAAACTGGTGTATTCAACTTCTCACAGGATTCTTCCAAACTTCACAGAATCATTCACCTCATTAAGATATAGTGTTGCATCTTACAACCTTGACAAGTTTTGGTTAAAAAGTAAAACAACAAATGATGACTTGTTTCTTTGTTTTACTGTTAAACGTACGACATCCTTCACTTTTTATTCGTCGATTCCGAGAGAGGCAGTGCCTTAGTTCATATTATTTGGATAGCTGATCTGTGCTTAAAGTATTACCCATCACCCCTCCCGCTAAAACCGTACCTTGTGTTTCATCTGGTATTAAAAGTAGTGGCGCATTAGGTGAACAACTTCCGCAAAGTCCTCCGCAGAACGCGGAAATTGTCCGGTTGTCGGCGCTTCTTGCGTATCCCACCATTACCGGATTCTTCCCGGTTATGGACCACTCGATCTAAATGTATATTAAACTATAAATGTTATTCTTCCATCCCCGATATCGACCACTCTATCTCAATGAATATTTCACTGTAAATGTTCTCCTACTTTTAATAAATCGAATTCTCGATCTAAATAATTATTAAACTATAAAGGTAATTCTTCCATCCCCGATATCGACCACTCAATCTAAATGAATATTAAACTATAAATGTTTTCCTACTTCCAATATTAAAATAAAATTATCTCGATCTTTATGAATATTAAACTATAAATGTAATGCTTCCTTCCCAGATATTGACCACTCGATCTAAGTAAATTTTAAGCGATAAATGTTATACTTAAAAACAACAACAAAACCCCAACTTAATTTGTTCGTATGCAAACCATAAAAAATCTCATTCGTATAGAAATACGTTATTTTTAGTTTTGAAATTCCTTGAAATACCAAGGCTTACCTTTGGGTCAACAATAAAGCCCGTACCGGAAGTATCGATGCTGAAATATCCAAAAACGCCTGAACGGCAACCAAGTCCCACACCATAGGCCCGTCCCCAGTTTGTGTTAAAAGCCGCAGTGTTGTTATTCGCATCGGCAAATGTTAGGTCATATTGGTTGATTATCATTGTCTGAAAACAAATGCTATTCAGATCTATATTTATTATATTCCCGTGAATGACTTTAGCATGGTATAGCGTGTATCCGCAAAAATGATTCAACGAGACAGACATTAGTAAATCCGTATCACACAGTGTTGTTTTCGGATTCCTTATCACTAAGCCTACATTTGTCCGTGTTATATGTCACGTCATTACTACGTCATACAAAGTTGTGTATTCCTATCGTTATTTTCTGGTACTCTTCTGCACATACCGAACTCTAAAAAAGGAATTTTTATGCGCCGTTTATAATTATGTGGACTATTGGGATACTTTTGTTAGGACTACTAATAATGATATTCAATTTTTATTTACTCTAAGCAATAAAGAGAGTTGAAACTGCTGCAACATAAATGACAAATAAAGTCAAACTACAAAGATTCAAAAAATAAACGCAATAAACGCAAAAGGCTAAAAGAAAAATGTAACCCTATAACGGGATAATGACGAACATGTCGGAGGAGATTTTCTTGCATTTCATGATACTAAATTAAATCTGAAACCTGAGAAAATTATCCTTTATTCTTTTCTTCTAGAAGTTTTCTTTATACAAGCTTTGTAATAGAATCAATCATAAGGGATTGACTGAAGCCACAAGAACAGGCGAAAGATAACTACTTTTAGCCCTCAGCGAAGACAGTATATCGCTTACTGTTATCAGTTGCTGTTATCAGTGCTGTTATCTGTTACGTCCTTTGAAGGTCGTCGAGCTTGATATTTATGTACTATGTTAATAGTACTTCTAGTTCTCAGTTTTGTTAATAATTATTGTTTGTGGTGTCTTTTTGAAACTGATCATTTTATTAACCATGCTCTTTCCCTCTCTCTCTTCTTCTGGACTGTGTGGGAAGGCTTTTTTTCTGAATGTGGCAATTCCTGATATGCATTTTACACCTTTGTTCTAAATTTACTTTTTTTGTTTTTTATATTTCGGCCAGTTTGAAGATGGGTGGTTTCAATATCCCAGCCAATTTAAATTTGGATATTGTTCAATCACCCTCAAGGATATACTCGTACGTCCTGCGTTTTAAATATTGCCTTTGGCGTTGTTTGTGATATGCAGGATTTATATTCTTAGATCCCCTCTCAAAATTCTATTATGTTTAGTTTCGCCCATTGTTTTCTCGTTCAGGGCAAACACATTCTTTTATCTGGGGACCATACGCCGCTGAACATGGAATGGTATTAATATCAAAATACCGCATTGAAGGTTCCATGTTCACCGCCATATGCATACCATTGTTTGGGATGGATCAAAATCGTACTGTTTATTGGTGTAAATATTGAGTTGCGCTCAACCCGGGGCTAGGCGGCATGGGCAGTAGTATGCATTTCCATTACTGCCCATGAACAGGCTCAATCAAACCGAGCCTGCAATATTTTCATATTTGTCGTTCCCTTTTCATCTATTACTAATTTTAAGTTTGAACACATAAAATCGTCTTAAGACAAAATCAAATGGTGTTAAATGGTTAAACCGTTAACAGTCCTAACAGTATAAATCGTAAGAATAGATAATTATTTATTTAACGTGAACTACAAACCTGTAAATTTACTTGCACTTTGCGAAATGTAAAATTTGCAATGACTGCTTTCTCAATGGCATTTGTCGTTGGGTTAACTGAAAAAATAAACCAGTCAAAAGTAGTTAAGTATTCAATTTTTTTAACACACCGCCAAATAAACTTAACAAAAACTTCGGAAAACACAACACTATTTTTCACTTAGCGACCAGTCACGTTTCATGTGCGTTGACAGTTATGCGTAGCTAGCCCCCATGTCATGTGGAACCCTACCGGAAACATTTACATTCTGCATGGTTTTAAATAAGCATATAACCATCAAAGGAGGTAAGTGAAACTGATAACTGCACTGAGATAAAGTATATCATATTTAATCATTTTACCAGTTAAGTAACTGTTCGGGTTTTCTGTATTCATGCCATGACAGTAGACCTTGACCTTTGACCCGTTGAGTACAGTGGGATATATCCAGTACTCGCCATCAGAGTACAAAGGGCTGCATGCTTTAACGTGCGAACAATTTCTTGCTGAAAAAGTTAATACATGCATACAAAAATGACAACAGTATATACAATTTTTTCTGTAAAAACAAATGAGATGAATCACACTAAATATTCGCTTATTGTACATTTACAATAAGAAGACATTGTCGGGAAAGACAATGACAAGATTGATGACAAACTTGACATTTTTATTAACTTGGGCCATGAACAATAACACTGTCACTAACTTACCAACGAACTTGACACATCTTGGCTTGTACGACCACGATCCATCCGGCAAACATTCTGCATGCCTTGTCCCTGTATCCTCTATGTAACCATAGTTACATTGAATTCTTACACTCGACCCGATGTAATGTCTGTTGCCAAGCAACGTACCGTTTTCTGTCTCCAATGGCGGGCACTCTAAAGATGTTTGTGTGCAATTAAGCATGGTACAAAAACATATGTAAACATAAGAAGTCGATGGATAATTTCTTTCATTCGTCGAATATAACAAACATTCGGACTGTTTGAAGTAAACATGATAACATTTTGACTTCAGAAACATTTGCTCTTGATTTTCTTTGAAATTATCAAACAAATTTTAGATAAGGCCGAAAGATTATTTTTAATCGCGGATTTTCAAACTCGCATCGAATTCTTTGCGATATTAACGTTTTGTAAAAAGACTTATTGAGCCAACATTATTATGACATGGCATCAAGGGTAGAGGGTCTCCAAAAATTACATCATTTTAAATTCTAACCCATCTTGTTGCATATAACGTTAAATATATAAACATGACTTATAAAGGATAAATAACATTGAATCAGATGTGTTGTAATGAAAATAAAACGATTTACCCTTTGGTATACATGCACCGGAATCACACGCCAGCCAACCAGAACAGTTACATGTTGTAGGGAACTGCCCCTGGAATCATTACAGAAAAAACACAGTAATAAGATACACTTAACCAATGTTCTTACTACACCGATCATATTTTTTTTAATTTCTCAGGAAGAATTCGGGACATACACTTCAAACTTGAAATATAATAAGATACATCATTGTCACTTCTTTGTATGAAACAATTATTAAATTCTCTTCACGCGTTTAGAAAACACTGACATTTAATCAAGGTAGGGGTAAAACCAAAAGTCACAAATTGTCGGTAGTGGGTATATTCTCCGTAAACGAAAATTCATGTCTCATTGTTTAAATATGGATTTTTTTCGTAATTTTGAACAATTCTATGCAATTCTGCAATTATGCAACTGCTTAGCTGTTACACACAAGACTTTTCAGCAGTTTTTGACGGTTTTAGAATATTCTCTATACAAAAGCTACGGTCAATTTTGTGACTTTTGGTTTTGCCCTTAGCTCGATTTTAAAAATTACCTTGGTTTATGGAAATTTCAGCAAAAGAAGTAAAAATAATGAATCTTATTATGTTTCAAATTTGAAGACTGTACTGGGGTACAGTGCAAATACAGAGCATTTGATTCGGCCGTCAACTTGATATTGCCTCTAATGGGAGGGGGGAGGGGGGGGGGGGGCAAACCGGTACCGTACGGCGAAAGCGTCTAGTTATGCACTTACGACCACCTACTCAGCTGACCAGGACAACCACGAAAGAGGTTGATATGATAATTCTGATTAACGTTAGCGTCACTGCATGACATCAATAGGATTTACTGATAAAAGTACTAACTATATGTACGGGGAGAGTTTCTACGGCCGCCACACTGCACAAATAACGCTACTGTGAATTTCAAATGGTATTGCCTGTACTGGGGAGCGAACCCGTACCATCACGGCAAGAAAACATGACTTGAAATTCAATGTTAATCAAATAATTTCCTTATTAATTTCTGGTAAATGAAGCAATCTTACTGTAGTGTTGCTCGAGCTAGTCAGACGTTTCTTCGCAACTATGCAGCTTTCCCTAGCATCATCAGATTCGTGGATTTCTTGGAACTTCTGAGGCAGCAAGTTACAGAGACTAACATGCCGGTAGTAAACAACACCGCCACAAAAATGCCTTGCGTCACACTCTTCTATGCAATCTTGTACAGATATGTACAGAAATTTCCTTATGTGAAGGTTTGCTGTATAACATTTAGTTGCAAATTTTATTTCGAAATCGTTCATGAAATCCGTGCCGGACAATTGATTAAACACAAGTTCCACACCGTTTTGGAATATCATCAAACACACACAATACCAAAAATATTTGGTTTGGTTTATTATTTCCATCTCTTAATGATTTTTATCTTAAACCGTATCATTGCAGTCACTAAAGAAAATAACAGCAGAAGCCGACCAAATAGGATATGCTTCGAATCTCTGGAGTTAAAAAAACCCTAGCAACAGTGCATATCGATCAACGCTCCGAAATGTACTGGGTGTACCTTTGTTACAGTAAAGATATCAAGTATTTGCAATCGTCCTCAGTTTTAACATTCACTCCAATTTTGAGTGCCGTTTCCGCTTTTTCCTGCAAATTCATAATATAAATAGAAAACGAAAAACATTCTAAGAGTGCACACTAAACAAGCGTTGTGCGACGCTTAATAAATTACGTTTTTTTTGCATGTGATATTAGAATTATTGTTGGCATACGAACAATAGCAGTATTGAAATTGTATTGAACTTGCTTCATATTTCTTTGTTCGTCCAATTAGCAGTTGAAAAAAGATGTGTATCTGCATAAAACACAAATTAATATCAGAAAGTTTTTCCAACTGAAGTTCAAAAACTAGAATTCATTTATTACGACTTATATTTTTATAATTGGCAATTAAATGAAAAGTCACAGCAACTGATTATTAAATATTCAATGGAATGTCACTTTGTATGCTTATTAAATTATTAAAAGAAAATTCGTTACTGTTTCGAGTCAATTAATTACATGTTATTTGATAATATTTACCAACGCAATCGAAGTGCACGATACGGCAAACCGGGACATTTTAATGAAAAGAACATCAGACAATTCTGAAAAAAGGTCATTTTGTGCGCGTCACGGGAAAAGGTACATTCGGACATTTGACGTGAATGCTTGAAATGACGTCATTAAGTTGAGCAGACGACATTAAATATTACGAAGTTCGCGTTTAAAACACATTATATTGTCAAGATGTGTAACACAATCTCCAATAAGTTATAAGAAAATAATAAGTAATTGTAAATTAATTTCTAAATATAGTAACAACTAAAATGTCAAAAATATGTCCGAAGACACGTTTTCCCGTGGTGTGCCCCAAATATGATTATGACTGAAGACACGTTTTCCAGTGGCGTGCCCCAAATATGAATATGACCGAAGACACGCTTTCCCGTGGCGTGCCCCAAATATGAATATGACCGAAGACACATTTTCCCGTGGCGTGACCCAATATAAATATGACCGAAGACACGTTTTCCCGTGGCGTGCCCCAAATATGAATATGACAGAAGACACATTTTCCCGTGGCGTGCCCCAAATATGAATATGACCGAAGACACGTTTTCCCTTGGCGTGCCCCAAATATAATTATGACTGAAGACACAGATTCCCGTGGCGTTCCCCAAATATGAATATGACCGAAGACACGTTTTCCCGTGGCGTGCCCCAAATATATATATGACCGAAGACACGTTTTCCCGTGGCGTGCCCCAAATATGAATATGACCGAAGACTCGTTTTTCCGTGGCGTGCCCCAAATATAAAAATGACCGAAGACACGCTTTCCCGTGGCGTGCCCCAAATATAAATATGACCGAAAACACGTTTTCCCGTGTCGTGCCCCAAATATAAATATGACAGAAGACACGTTTTCCCGTGGCGTGCCCCAAATATAAATATGACAGAAGACACATTTTCCCGTGGCGTGCCCCAAATATGAATATGACCGAAGACACGTTTTCCCGTGGCGTGCCCCAAATATAAATATGACCGAAGACACGCTTTCCCGTGGCGTGCCCCAAATATGAATATGACCGAAGACACGTTTTTCCGTGGCGTGCCCCAAATATATATATGACCGAAGACATGTTTTCCCGTGGCGTGCCCCAAATATAAATATGACCGAAGACACGTTTTCTCGTGGCGTGCCCCATTTATTACAAATTGAATAAAGTGAGTTTCCTTGTATGAATTGTATTTCTGTTGTCAATATGAAACATGTTTCACTTCACAATGAATCCAAAATGAAATGATAAATTACAATATCTACTACAATGTTTCCCTTGGCTGACATTATAATAACATAAATTTTTATTCCCCGCCGCATAGCGGCTGGGGGATATAGGAATGGTCTTCGTCCGTCCGTCTGTCCATCCGTACGTACGTCCGTCCGTCCGTGCTTACGCCACGCCATTTATGTGGCTATGAGAACAATGGTAACGGTAAATTCTATTCATTCCGTTCTGTTACGTGGCTTTTTTTTCTTTTATGTGGCTAAAAGAACAATAGAGAGGACAATAGAGTAGCCACATAAATGACGTTCGTAAGAACGTCCGTCCGTCCGTTTGTCCGTCCGTCCGCCCTTCCGTGCGCGAACATTTCGTGTTCGGTCAATAACTTTCAACCCCTAGAAGGAATTTCACGAAACTTTAGACAAATGTTCTCCCCATCAAGACGACGTGCAGAACCCATGTTCCAACATGGCCGTCTCAATGTCAAGGTCACTATGTCAGATTAAAGCAAAAATTTTGTTAAAGCAATAGAGGTCACATTTTTTGTCCGATTGTCATCAAATTTGGTTTGAATATTGATATTGATGATCTCTACTTATTAAAATCATGTTTTTGAATTGCTCAGGGGCCCCACCCTGGGGATTTTAATTTTTTTTCTTTTAAATTCTGTTTTTAACCTTTGACTTTCTACAGTTATTAACCAGATTTTTATATTACTGATCCGGAATTGGTTGAAAGGCTTGCCTCACAGCAACCAGATTTTGACACAAACTTTATACCATCTTAAAATTCAATCTTTCCTGAACAATTCATTCACTGGTTGTTCAGTGAGAAAATTTGAAAAAAAATTAGTAGCAGAGTGAAAATTTCAAAATTCCAATATTTTTACCTGTCTTCAGCTTTATTTAGATTCAATTTTGGGATGATATAAGGATGCATTACCAGAGGTGTTGCTGGTCAATGACCTAATGAACTTTGCTGTTTGGATCTGTGTAATGCAATATTAAGAACTTTGCTCTGGAAGATTTTATACGGTTATTTTTTCATTTTTTATGGATACTGACAAATTAAATTTTCTTACTTTATAGCACTTTGTAAATCAGGCTTTTCTGAATATTTTATTTACTGTTTGTATGTAAAACAACATCAACAACAAATTTGTAGCACATTCTCAAAATGTTAAGACTAAATTTAAGTGAGGTCTCAGCTGTATACAGTGTATGTACACAAACTTGCCAGTTAATTGCAGGTCTCTGAACCCCTGGAATGAATATCATGAAACTTAAGTGAAATGTTCATTTCATGAACATGATGTGCTGAACACATGTTCCAACCTGGCTGGCTCAAGGTCAAGGCCGCCTGTAATGTTTGAGCATATTTCGTGTCCGGTCCATAACTTTTCAACCCTTAGAAGAAATTTCATGAAACTTTAGTCAAATGTTCACCCCATGAAGACGACGTGCAGAACCCATGTTCCAACATGGCCGGCTCAATGTCAATGTCACCAGTGGTGTTTGAAGATTTAAACCATGCATTTCGTGTCCAGTTCATATCTTCTGAACCCCTGGAATGAATATCATGAAACTAAAGTGAAATGTTTAGTTCATGTACCTGATGTGCAGAAACCATGTTCCAACCTGGCTGGCTCAAGGTCAAGGATGCCTCTGGTGTTTGAGCAGGTCAATACTCTGAAACTTATCTGAACACGACATACCCTTGCACTTGAATTGGCTTCCATCTCCCCGCCCGTTACCCAGAGCTATTGTTTAATTTGCTCTTAACCGTCCATAACCTTTCCCACATTCACATCTGCGGCGGGGGATATTGCTGTCGTTCGGACTGCCTTGTTGAAATTGCAATACAAATGTAGATTTCGTTTTCACACTCCTTATTACCAAACCAATAGAGTTTGTCAACCAGTTCCGGTAAATATTTATATCCGTTGTGGAAACATATATTGAAAGCAATAATATGAATTTCGTTTTTTTTTTTGTTTTAAAGTATACAAGATGTCTTACCAAAAATATCTTGCAATTATTTTAGTTTCCGCATGTGTTTACTTTCACAAATGAAGCAATGACTGACAGACATATTTAAACCAGTTCCTGTTAATTCAATCAGTTTCGAATAAAAATCGGACGACATCTCTTAAAGTGTGTTTCGCTGTCAGATTTGAAAGCTGTCAGACCTGGGGTAATCGTAATCAGTAATTGTAATCAGCTGTAATGATTACTCACTTTTGAAGTAATCAGATGTAATGATTACATATGGAAAACCTGATTAAAATTAATTTAATCATTACTCATGAAAATTTGCCTGTAATCATGATTAATTTCTGATTACATTATTATTACATTTAATGATTTAAAGGCTTGAAAAAAGAAAGATGGAAATATACACTAAAGCACTCAAATATATATTAAATTTTATTAACCAGAAATGATTGAAGTGCATAATCTTTTTTTTTCATTTTCAAAAATATCCATGGCTCAAATGCTTAAAGCAAATACCGAAGTACCACAGTCAGATTTGAAAGCTGGTTAAGCTGTGTAATAGTTTTGAAAGAGCGAACACTTTTTCACATACTTTCTGTCTTAAAAGTTCATAATAATTCTGAAAATAATGTGGATTAAATAAAATAACACAACTGTGCATTAAAGTTAGTTTTTTTTTTATAAAAGTATTATCTAAAGCAGTAAAGCAGTCGTGACATCACTAATTCAAAGGCATAGGCTACAGGTATTGCACTAAGTGCATCTGATACAACCTTAAAGATGGTAGATATTATATAATAACATGGTAGCACAACACCACAATCATGTCGAAGTGACCATGGTGTGTTGCTAGATACTGTACTGGTGACCCAGTAACTTCTAAGAACATTTCATCTTTGTCTAGGTTATCTCAGACGAAGGCTGCCATGGACCTTGGAACATGACCAATAGGCTAACCAGCCATATCCTCTTGCTTTAAGTTTCTCTTTTCATCAGATATCATTCCCATCTTATCCTTTGAAAGAATTCCAACTCTGGAATATAAACTACCTGCAGATTCTCAATTGCTGATCCGGAATTTGTTAAAAGGCTTGTCTCACAGAAACCGTCACAAAAACAAAATTCAAATGGTAAGACTATGATAAAACACAATATTGCAAATTACAATTTTTTTTCGGTCTAAGGCCACTTAAGTTTAGTTTTTTTCCGATGGTTGTCACGATTAACTACTACGCGTTGCCAAATTTTGCGCACGAGTGTCTGCAATAGTCTTTTTTTTAATGCGGCGCTTTAACAGAATTAAATAATAAATCATAGGTAAAGTTTGTCAATTTTTAGTTAAAATGCTATTCATTGCGACTAAATTACCAATTTCACTCGTTTTTACTGAAATATGTCTTTCATGGGATAGGAAATAAAAAGTTAACCGGAACTGGTTCATAACCGAAACTGGTTGACAAACTGTTCGGCTGAAAACTTTAAAGTGTCTTAAAGATATTAGTCAGTCATCACTTCCTGACTTAGTTAATATTTGTGTATTTGTATTTCTGTGTTATCGATTCCGAGTGATACTTATTAAAAATGTCCTGAAATCCAAATCAAACTACTACTGGCAATAGATGAAAAAGGAACTTTAAAATCCAACGAATACGTCAAATAATCAGAATATTGAATGCTCGGTTTGATTGAGCCTATTCATTTGACAATAATGGAAATGCATATTACTGTCGGCCTACAATAGGGTTGAGCGGAACTCAATATTTATACAGATACATGTATCGTGCTCAACGGCCTTCAAAGAGAATATTTGATAACAGCACAGACTGAATGTATGGGGAGACTTTTTACGGCCGCCACAAGGCACAAAACAACGCTACTCTGATTCTGACGACAATGATCGATGAATATGATCAAAGACAGAAGCAATGCAAACATTTTAATAACTTTGTTTATTAAAACCATAAATTCTGCCGAGCAAAGTCACCAGTTATAAATGTCAGTCAACGACGCTACCGGTCAAAGTCATCATTGATGTAACATACCAGTATTAAAGACATCAGTGATGCCTTTCAAATTATAAAAGGTCTTCAATTATGCTCATTAAAGTCACCAGGTAAAAAACTAATGCTGATCAAAGTCACTAGTTATGATGATTCAACATCAACATCGAGGCTAATGTTAGAAATGAACATTGTTGTCATAGTGACCGTGGTCATCGTAGTTGTTGCCGTGCCCATCGTAGTTGTTTCCGTGGCCACCATCGTAGTTGTTTCCATGACTATCGTAATTCTTCCCGTGGCCATCATATTTTGCTTTGACTGGCTTGGATTTTTCCTTAATAATCAAGGGTGGTCTGCGTGGCTGGGAAGCTAGTTGTAGGTAATCTGAAACAGATTAAATGGGACGATTGAAAGCCACCGAACAAAGACAAACATGAAGAAAACAATTGAAGAAGTTATAGATTTTTTTTACAAAACAAGAGACCGTCGAAGACGGGTGATGCTCACCGAATGGGTACTTTGTCACAAAAACGGTAAGTTGTATAAATATTGAAATGAAATTTTAAGTGTAGTGCTATAAAATCAGACAATTTAAAATCCAACTATAAATAAAAAAGTTATAGGCCGGACACGATTTTGCTACAAGGTCATGCTTTGATCTTGACGTCGTCTCATTATGATGATCATTTTCTTTGAAGTAATTAAAAAATCAAACTTCAAATAACAAAGTTATGGGCCAGACAAGAATGTGGGACATATGGACGGACGAACGGACGAACGGACGGACAATATCAGAATTTGCCACAACCAGAAAAAACAGCTTCCCCACGCAACAAAAAAAAGAAGAGAGGAACAGAGAGCATGTTTTTTGAGAATCAATTTCAAATAAGACACTAAAAAAATAACGATAAAATGATCAAATTTGGTTACCGCCTTGAAAAATTCAGCGGCAAAACCAGGCTCTAGGCTACACCAACCTCACTCTTGCCCAAGTAGATGCTCAACTGATCAAAAAAGCACAAGTTATCATGGGGAAATAATTCCAGCCCACCTGTTCACTTAACCATGTTGAATGCAAAAGCACACAAACAAATAACACATAAGAAGCTTATAACATCGTAAAGAAAAAAGGGCCAAACTGAGTTCAAGTGTTTAATAACCTCATTTTGGTAATTTAATTTTCTTATTTATGTCGGAAAAAAAACAAACTAACAAACATCATATATTTATTCATGACTTATGGAGATCATGAGGCGGCATAGAAAAAATTACTTCAATGACGATGCTTAAACGAGTATACTACTCAAAATTTGATAGGGATTGCTATTTGTTTTATCCTGAGTTAATGCCCCTACCAAGTTTCAACCGCTCTCCTGCTTCAAAAGTCTGTCAGCTTATTCCTTTTTGGCACAAAGCTGATGTCAAATGAACACATTTTCAGCAACACAGCAAATATTTAATCGTTTTAACCTTGTGTAAGGAATAAACATAATCTATATTTATGAGTGATCCTTATCAAATTTTGAGTAGTGTTGTTTCGCTATCTTTAAGCCATCATTCAAGTTCTATATTTAGATCTGACAGTGTTAAGTAATAAACGCAGTTAAGCCGTTTGACAGGTCATCGATGTGACAATAATTTCTGGTGTTCACACTTAAATAAATAATCGATATTTTACTGACACAAACACACATGTTATGTATCTTACCGGGGTCCACACAGAGATCAGCAACTTGTACCGCTCCTGGCTTGCATACACATACGTCAAATTTTGGATCGCATATAGAATATCGACCAATGCATTTCCCATAATAACAATTCCCGCCTCTACGGGTCTCTGTAGAAAGTATAAAATATAAATAATGCTATGACTATTGAACGACCAAGCTACTATTGGACAAAGGTAAATTGGCGATGTTTACATTGGCGGGTTTACAGTGGGGTTACATGTAAATAATTAATTAATATTTTTATCGTGTTTAATACAAAGCGTGGAGCTCCAAATACTTGTACCATGAGCCGAGTGGCCTAAGACGCAGTAAATATGAAATGCAATGCTAGCAATGGTGTTACAGGTTGTAGGTTCGAAACATATTATTTTTCCTTTACATTTTTTAAATTTTTTTACACAAAAATTATTTTCTCGATAAAATAGACTGAAGCAAAATACATACAATACTTTGACATAACTGCAATAAAACTAAAAAAAAATAGAAATCTAAAATATTTCCTTATTAAAAGCCGTGTGTCAGTGTGAAAACACGAAAACAAATAAGACCTATGCCAGACAGAAGCGTAAAGCAGTTTTCTTTCGAGGAGATGTGTTATAAATGGGCAAAATAGTACTTTAAGGCGTAAATTTGTCTTAACCATTGTTTACATTCTATTAATAATTGTAAACCTCGCCAATTTAGCTTGGTCAACCTATAAATTTGGTCAACATGCTCAATGATGCTTTTTGGACAGCTATTAATGAAACAATGTTTAGTCTAAAACAGATGGTGATGGCCCAATCGTAGAAATACAATAACAGGATGACCCGAGTAAGAATGTTTCTGATATGGGGCTTGTCACAGGAAAAAGTACCTTTGTACAGTTGAGGTCAATTCTACGTCGATTCTTGAAATGTTGTTGTCAAATTGTGTAACAAAATATCAGATGTGTTACATAAGAAAATGATACTGGTGAGTTCTTTTCAATTATAGTAAAAACTTAAATGTGAAAAATTTGACTGAAGGTACATTTTCCATTGGCGTGCTCCATATATGACTATGTTCTGATGAAGAGAGAATCCTTATTTTTATATCTGCTGTTTTAGATGGCATTCATTGTTCAATTTTCATCTACGTGTATTGAAAAGAAATCGAACACGAAATTATGGCAGACATGGTTTGATTGAAATAAAGGAACTTTGAAAGCCACTGAACACAAATGATGATGATGATGATGATGATGATGATAATGATGATGATAATAATAATAATAATAATAATAATAATAATAATAATAATAATAATAATAAAAGTATATATACCTTCCATACAAACCCCGCCTAATTTGGTTCTGCCCGGTCCGCAAACACAGACTCCGTCGATGCATTTCGCGTTCATGTCTGCCGGACAACCAATGATCGTGCAATTCGCACCTGGCATACCGTCTAAGAAACAGACGATGAATTATAATACGTTACAAGTTATAGCTTTCCAAAAAGCTAGTGGGTTCAAAGCACGGTCTTTCGACAATAACAAAATTGTTAAATAAGCCCTTAGGAAGTTTAAACTTTAAGCCATTTATAAATAAAATATGTTTTAATAATTGTTATTAAATGTCATACAAAATATTGTTTTACTTACATGTATTTCCTTTTAAAAAGGAGCTGTGATAAAGCTGGTGATTAAACCTAACCGTTTTGCAATCAGTATTATCAATACCTCGTATATGTTGTAAAATAAGTCTAAATTCTATATTGTAAGATAGACGTCTGTTCATTATCATCTAAATCATACTATGTCGTTGGTTAACAACGCTTTATTTTATAACAGAGCTTTATGGGCCACTTATTTAACGCTTATTGAAAAAACTAATTTATGATAACAGCTACAATTGTGGTCAAGTTAATGTTTGCATGATTGTTGGTTCAAAATTCGAAACAAACATGCACACATGCAGGCATGCACATTTGTTTATCAAATTATTTTCTCTCTCTTACTTTCATCTATTTCTCTCTGTCTTTTCTCTCCCCTCTCTCTCTATCTCCCCCTCTCACTCTCTCTTTCATCTTAATTGTGTGTTTACTTAATATTTTTCTTTTGAAAAAGAATTTCATATATACGTATATTACGTACCTCTTCTGCACATGCCGTCAATAGGTGTACTTCCGGGTACACATATACACCAGTTAGCCACACAGAAGGCATTTGGATCCCGTGTGCACTGAGTTTTGTTCACACCATCACATATCCCTCTTAAACTTCCGTCTACAAATACATCTTATTATGTTTTCATTATGTCATAATTCAAAAATTATTTAACGTGGTAAACATATTCTTCTTATTTCGTGCCTTTGGGTTTTCTGTTATACACATTTCTTATAATTATTAGATAATGGATTACCTTGAATACACATTTCTTCTACTTGTGTCATATTGAGTTATCTGGTATTTACGTTACGTGTGCAGCTACCTGGTATACACATTCCCTCTACTTGTAAGATATTGGGTTACCTAATATACACATTCCTTCTTCTTGTTAGATTTTGGATAACATAGTATAAAAATTTACTTGTGTGGTATTGGGTTACCCCATATACATATTCCTTCTCCTTGTTAGGTTTTGGGTTACCTGGTATTAATATTCCTTCTACTTGTTAGGTTATTGGATTACATGGTATACTCATTAGTTATACTTCTGTGGTATTGAGTGTCCTCGCAAAAACATTCCTTCTACTTGGTTACCTATTTGGTGGAATCCGCCAAACCGCCACATGTTAGGGTTTAAGTAACCTAGTACACACATTCCTTCCACTTGTTAGGTTATTTGTTTAACTGATACACATATTCCTAATATAATTGTTCGGTAGTTGTTTTAACATTCCTTATACTTTTAGGTAGTGGTTTACCTGGTATACACATTCCTTATACTTTTTAGGTAGTGGCTCACCTGGTATACACATTCCTTCTACTTGTGTCGTGTTGGGTTTACACATGCACATTCTAAATGGATCGACTCCAACACATTGTGCATTTTTGTCTAACGGACATGATATTCCGTTCACGCAAAATCCACCTGCTCCGCCATCTGAAAAAATAGAAGAAAACACTGAGTTAACAAAAAAGTAATATATGCAAATCAGGAATAGCCACACTCACAAAACACAGCCTCCCCACGCAGCGAAAAAGAAGACAGGAAGAGAGAGAGAGCATGTTTGTTATAAGTATGTCAATTCAAATAGGACGCCACAAACAATTAACGAAAAAAAGAACATTTGGGGATACCGCCTTGGAACGGTCAGTGGCAAAACAAATTGCCACTGGGAGTTTAAACCAGGTTCTAGGGTGTACCAACCTCACACTTGCCCCATACAAATAGATATTTCAAAAGCATGAAGACAAACAACACATTTTTGGACATTAGAACCTTTACTAATACATGTTTTCTTGTAAAAATGATGCCAAGTCACATTTATTATTCCATTCTACGAAAATATGCAAAAATACACAGTCAAAAGCGTAGTTCTAAAAAGACGCATATTCTATGTATATTTAAAACTGAAATAAACAAGTGTGTACTAAAAGGTGTTGAAGGCCAAGCGACAGTGAAAACGCCGTTTCGATGAAAACTTCCAGATTTTATTGCAATTATGAATATTTATGTGTAGTAGATTTCGTGCCAGCGGCCTCGGTAGCGGTAAGCCGGAGGACCGAGGTTCGAATCCTGGTCGAGGCTATTCTTCTAACCCAAATCTGCCACAAATGTAACTATTCACACCATTTTGAGGTACGCGATGCAGCTGCATGAGAAATTGTATACCTGTTATACACATGCCCTCTACTTTTCTGGTTCCCTGTTTACAAACACACATATTGCTGGTCGAGCCTGGGTTCATACACTCCGCGTTCTTATCCAGGCTGCATGTATCTCTGTTGTTGCCATCACATCTTCCGCCAACCCGGCCGTCTGTTAAAAAATCAATTAAATTTATATGAGTACATATGCATTTATATATCAATAGTTATTAAATGTTATAATTATCTTAATATACAAAAGTTATTGTTAAACCCTTTTTTAAACTCTATTCTCATTTTTATTTTTTGTCTAGTACTCTCCGATCATAATGAAGATCATCATCATAATCATCATCATCATTATCATCATCATCATCATCATCGTCGTCGACATCGTAATCGTAATCGTCATCATCGTAGTCGTCACCAACATCGTAATCGCCATCATCATCATCATCGTCATCATCATCATCATCATCATCATCATCATCATCATCATCAACTTCATATTTTTTCTTATTACCTGTTATACAGTATATTCCTATTTTTGATGTTCCCGGTTTGCACACACAGAAACAGTTCGGATCTCCAGGGTTGTTAGGAACAGCGTTAGAGTCTTCACTGCAGTGTCTCCTAGAACCGTCACATCTTCCGCCCGGTGTTCCGTCTGTAATCATATTAAACAATCTTCACAATATTATGAAATTTATGAGCGCACCGCTTGATTGATAAAAACCAAATTAGGCCGGTTTTCAGGTATTACTTACCATAAATGACCCTCAGTTGTCAATCGATTACGCGTTAACATTTTCTTTGAGACTAATTTGGTGTTCGGAAAACACGTACCGCCTGCTTGCTAATAGTTGAAATGTGGGCCTATGTTTTATCATATATGATAAAAGATGTAATTTAAATTGCAAAACATTACAACTACAAATTTACTGATTAAATTTTAAATGATTATTGTGTATTATGCCTATCTTTATTTTATCTTATCCTGTCAAGCCTTTAAATGAATTCATAAAAACAGACGCATTGGTTTAAGTGCACCTCGCGTTAAAAACATTTTTTAACTTAATCGCCTATATAGTAATCTTTCCAAATATGGTATAATTTATAAAAAGAGGAGGAGTGTAGCAAATTCCGTGTCATATTGCCGTTCTCACGTTACAGAGTGGTACATCGCGTCATAGTAAATATTTCCAACAGCCTGATAGTACAAAAACGTGATTCTAAAGCGTCACGATAAATTTGCGCAAATTCGATTTTCTGCCTTTTAAAAGCACTTATCTAAGATACTTGTTTTTTTTTCACAAATCAGATAGTCCATAAAGATCATGTGATCTTTTCTAATATTTTCATTGGTCATTTAAATTTCCTCTTCCAAAATGTTGTATAATGTGTATACTTCTTATTAGAAGTACAGCGACGCTATTGTTCTATAGTTGATGGACACTCAACCGGAACTTGTAATTCCAGACTGGATCAACAGCTTCTTGGTCCCCCAAAGAGGATTTAAAATAGAGATAATTGTAAAAGTTTAATTTGAAAAAAAAGTTGATATTAATAAAATTTTCACCTGGTATACAGACGGCGTTGACATCGCTAAAGCCCGGGTTGCAGACACACCGGAAATTAATACATCGAGCGTTCGGCTCATTTGCACAGAGCTCACCATTCGCCTGATTGCAGGTTCTCACCGTTGGAGGTATGGGTGTGGTGGCAGGAGTCCCACTCGTAGTGGTTGTTGGAGCGGCAGTGGTTGGTGCTAGGATTACAAAAACAACTACGCATGCGCAAACACACTTAATGACATGCGCAAATTTATAAAATTTTAAAGAAGACTTTGTTTATTACGGAAGCCTTATTTTCTAAAATTCTCACACTTGTGTAGTCTGATATGGATTTGCCCTGTTTGATACTGGAAGAGAACTATCAAAAATAAAAAAAGCGAACAGTGTAGATCCTGATCAGACAGCACGGGCGTGAAGGGTGATCTGGATCTATACTCCCAAGGAATACAGGTTTAGGTTTCCCGTTTCCCATGAGACATCGTCCCGCAATCCCGGTTATGCGATACTTCATTCAGAGTAAAGTTTTCATTTTGCTTTTTAACAAATGAACGATTTCAGTCAGTTTTTAGGTCTTTGATGTGATAGTTCTACGTCTCCAGTTACATATAAAGACAATTGCGGTAATTTCAGATTTCACAACGTTTTGAAATTTACGTGCACACCGTTTGCATGAAACGGTCACAATTGGCAAAGGGGTGCAACTAATTTCCATAGGTCATAGATTCACTGAGGCCATAGCTTTAAAATTTTTATTTTCGAAAAAAAAACAATGCTGTGTATCATAATACGTTTTTGTGGCAAAGATAAATATCACATTAATTACGCATATTAAAGTGCTAGAAGCAAAAATACGGAATTAATCTTAAGTACATAACGTCTGGGACGCCTTAAAATAAATCAAAATTTAGTGGTACAAAGTCTAGACTTTGGCCTACAAAAATATTGGATTAGTTTAGTTTAGTTTAGTTCACAAAATTTCTCAGTAACTACATCGTACTTAAACAAGAGACAATCCTTATACAAACATACGCACATACAAACGTGCCACTCAAGCATGAATACATAATTTATGAAAGGGGAAAGAAAATGTAAAGAAAGTAAAAACAGAAAACAACAAAAATCAACATAACAGGAGAGTGTTACCCTTGGCAATGTCGGTCGTTGACTAGAGACCGACATCGGTTGATTAAATAGTATTATTTAATAAAGAAATTATTTCCTGTACCAACGCTTACAAGTCCTTGAAACAAAACATCCCTAAAAATAACGTTCACCATGAAAACGGTGAGCAAGTAAAATTCATAACTTCGTGAAATCGATAACTAACGAAATCGTCTTTAATATATTTCATTAAAATGATAAGGTATATTGTATCCACCCATATAACTAAAAATAAAATACATAAATTTTCTAAATCAGACAGAGCGTGTCTATAAGGAAGGATTTTTATATTTTATTTATAAACAATGTACTTCCCCCTCAAAAATAACACCTGTATTTTGTAATTTAAATAAATATATATACTATTATTGTTTTGTTTTATTATTATTTATTGGACACGTTGTCTGACGATAAACACAAACATACATACGTGGTGGTGGACACTGGGTGGTGCAGAGGTTATTAGCGTTACACACCAACGGAAACGGGCACGCACCGTTGACACATGCTGAAAACACACAAAAGGCGTTCACGATTTAACCCTTCCAGGAAGAGAACGGTATCTCACCGAGTATTTTAGTTTTCTCGAAATTGTTCAGAATTCCTTCTCGGTAGACCATCCGAGCATTCTACTCGAATGGCAGAAAGCTCCGGACTGGCATTGGAAGAAACAACGACCAAAATGACGGAGGTGGGAAACGTGTTTGGTTTCTTTTGTTCCATCAATTGTATATCAATAAGGAGTAATAAATATCGCGTAAAGTCAAGCATTCTAATTAAATCGTGTGTTTTGAAAGGACCAATACTCACGGAGCTACTAGGATTTTATTTTGGATTTTTTTAAATCTACGTCCCCAGACTTTTTTTTATCTAGGAAAGGAGTTTTAATGATTTTTATAATATTAAAAAAACGAAAATCACCATAAACTCGGGAGAGTTTTGAAAAATAAGCATCTCCACGGAATACTAGGATATTTAAGCTGTTTATACATGTCATGATATACCATTTTGTTATGAATTTAACTCGTGGATCCCTGCAAAGCAAGTGGGGGCTTCAATCACAGATAGTGTGTCATTATTTCACCGGTTGCATTTATAGTTTACTTTAAATTCTATAATTCATAGCAAGTGCTATTTTGCAATGCTTCACTTTCAACATATTTTTGAAGAATGTACAGGGTTTGTTTATAACAAACTTTTTTCAAGGCTTTTCAGCATCTTGGTATATTGTATTGGTACAATGCGATTTTGTTTTTCTCTTTTAATAAAAACGTATCAAATATTATATATGTTTCTCAATTATGGCACTAATTTTATATAAACAGACCACCACTGTGACATTCCGTCTTGCATTTAAATTAATCCAATAACACATAATAATTGATAAAATAGTAAGTTAAATAGATTAAAGATAAATCGCTTTAACAAGCAGAAATGACTCTTGTTACGTCACACGTCACGTGACTTTGTATATATAAACCCTCGACTCCGCCGATTCCAGTCTTTTCGATTCTGAATCCACAGAACGAGGTAGAGGCATTATCTATCTATCTAATTAACATAAAAAACTTTGTTGAATAACTTTCAAATGTCTATTTTTAAACTTTGTTAATAATGATAATTTAATTTGAAATCATATTTTGAACTACCAAATACCATCACTAATGAATAATACCGGTACTTTCAAAGCATGTTTTATATACAACCACGTGGGAAGCACATGGTGAGGTTATTGATATTTGAAAAAAAAACAACAACATTTGCTCATTTACCTCATATTCATTTAAGACTATCATTACATTCAAACTATGTCATTATTTGGGGCATGACTGTCAAAAATATTGCCTGATGAATCATTAAAAGTCTTCTCTTATTCAAAAAAAGTCGGAGGATTTGATAAAATAGTCCGAGTAGCTGAACCAATGCAATACCATTCCCGACAGAGATAAATTGAGTTTCAAAATAAATACGAGCAGGGCTGGTGTTATAAAGCTGAGACTGGTTTCAATGCTCAGTTTTATAACCTTCGGACCAGCTCATTTACAAGAAACAAGTAAAACAAGTGTTGGTTCGAGGCTGTCTATATGATTGTTGAACTTGTTTGGTTAATTTTCTAAGATTTGGTTAATTTTCTAAGAGAAGATAGAAAGTTGTGGTCTTGAACAATCGCATATTATAAAATATTGCAATAAATTATAAAAGTCTCATTTTAGGCTTATTAGATCCAAATCAGCTTGGTACTATTTGCTCAAATCCAAAAAAAGTGTGCACTTTGTTTACGGCGATTTTTCATTAACTGCTTTCCTTAATGCCTGGATATTTGATATTAAATTTGAGATTAGATCTTAAATGGTTTTACTAAGGAATTTAAATAATAAATGAAAAGTCGTACACTTGGTATAAAAGCCGTACACTGGGTATTGTGATCAAATAGGTGTATCTTGTCAAAGAGCCTTACACTGGATATTTTGATGTCTTACTTGAATCTGTTCAAAAAACCGTACACTGGATATTTTGATCAATTACGTATATCTGTACATTGATACTTACTTATATCTGGACATGGCGGCGCACACACTGTATTTGAGCACACACCTGTCAGAGGACACTGGGCGCCATTCATGCAGGTAGCTATAATCACAAGAACAATAGTTCATATGTGGGCGATCTCAAACTAGCTGATTCGAATGATTTATTGTTGTGCATAGGTGTTTAATCTTAGACAGTTTATTCCGGGCATTAAAATAATCAAGGGCATTTGATTAAGGTGAAATCAGGATGCGAGGGCGCCAAAAGTATGATGACATAAGTATCGCCCGCTTGCATCGTGTTTTCGAGACAGCGCATCCTGTTTTCGCGTTTTCGTGATTTCGCCTGCAAATCACGACACTAAATGAAAGCTGTAAAGTTGTTAAAAATGTTAGGGAAATTTTCAAGATAAAAACATTTAGCTTAATTGCAAATCAAGCTGTAGAAAAATTAAATTCTTTTTAAAAACAGAAATAGTGTTTGTTGCGACTGTTGGAACAAAAAGAAAACTTTAACCAATTCTTGAAGAAAACAGTCTTTTGAAAGCATGCGTATAAACAGGTTTGGTGTATCGTTAATTTAGTCAACATTTAAAGGTGATAGTCTTCAAAGAGAAATTTGAAAAAAATTGTCAGAGAAATATGTCTGACATAAAATTAAACAAAAGGAGACTCCCAAGACAACAGATAGAACATTTAGGGAAAAGCAATAGTGTGCTCTGACCTCCATTACAGCAAGACTCGAAAAATCGCGCCCTGTTATTGTCTTATGGCGACACAAATCACTGTAATACTGTATGTTCTACAAGCATATATGATATATCCTCATACGGCGTTTTAAGCATTTACATCGTTTTTCTCTGCTCTTTTATGTTATTTATGCTGAAGTGTGCCGCGTGTCTTTACAGCTCAAAGAATCGGGTAGATGTTACATGTAGCACTCTTCTGGCAGTACGTAATGATTCATTTCATACTTGGTGCATGAACTCAACTTCTGGGCATTTTTGCATGCCGAAGAAAGCCGCTTCCGAAATTCTAAATATCACAAATGACGGTTTTATTGATTTGTGTATAAAGTGTATAGGTTTCGACCATACTCCTTGCTTTGCTTTCTGCTCCTCTACCGAGGGCCAATGTGCAGATGAGAAAAATTTTCAATGAAAAAAAATAAATTAGCGTCCTCAGCTTTCAGTGTTTTCTTTATTTTTACTGCAGGCACACTCACACCAAAATAATGAGTTTTTGTAGAACATGAAATTAAATAGTTACAGTTACATAGTTTGAAGATCAATGGCGAGACGGCGCATGTGCTGCGCTGGTATGTCGTGGTATGTATGTAAAATGAGCTTACATAAATTACAAAGAGTTTATACATGCTTACTGATCATACATGTATTTCTTAACCTAAATCTCCCTACTTTAAACCCTAAAGGCACTTTATTTATTAGATACACAATTTCATACAAAATTCTTTTGAGAAAACCCCCACGAAAACCATTAACTAGCTATCGGATTCGGATTCGGATTAACTTATAAATGTCTAATATCACGAATTCTTCTCATAATTTTTGTACTAATGAGAGAACTTCACACATTTTAAACAAACTAACCGTTTTCCATACCCAAATGAAAACCATCAAATATCGATTCAATCCTTAATTGAAGCAGCTCCATATTCAGACGGCGGAATATTTATTAATTACTATGCGCAAATGTACGTATACAACAAAATACCGGTAATAAGTTAAACATGACCAACTTTCAACTTTTATTTACATAAGCATAAGTCCCACTAGATGTGAAAAACATCAGCATTATATACAAGATTAAACACAATGTATTACAAAGTAAACATTGTTACCGAAGACGGCATAAACACATACTTATAAATATATAGCAAACCTGTTAGATATGAAATGAACCATCAGTCAGTCAACCAATCAATCATTCAATCAGTCAGTCAATCAATTAATTAACCAACCGATCAATTAATCAATCAATCAATCCATTAATCATTCCCTAATCAATTATCAAACATACGTACAAACATACAAAAACACAGTCAAACAAATAAGTCAAACATTCAATGAATCAATCAATCAATCAATCTATCATAAGTCAATCAGTTCACATCCCACTAGTTCTTCCTTACTCGAACGAGATAGCAAGGAGGGAATTGGGGATGGGGATGTGAACAAATTGTTTGTTAAATTTCACCTTTCTTAAATCACGTGAAGTCATATATTAAATAAGTGTCTTATTCAATATGAACAATAAAAAAAACAGAATCACAAGCGTAACAAAAAAGTTACGGTTGCTGTCAGATTTATAGTACAACAGTTTATTTAAAATTCATAAAAGCTACAGTTAGACTGATTTTTAAAGTAATAATAATAATAATAAATAAACAAACATATATTCCAAGTTCTAATTAAAAGAAAATGACTAAGTAGATGTTTATTGCGTTTGTTTGAAGTATGTAATTATTTTCGCGCAGAATTTGCTAAAATTTTTTAATTTAGTTACGTTTTCTGTTTGGATTAAAGTCGTAAATTTGTGCATATTTGGTCTTGATCTAGTATAATTATCAATAAAAAACTCGTCGGTGGGTAGTAAATATAGGACATTTAAATAAATAATGGAACTCGTCACCGATATCTCTGCAATTGTTGCATATACGCTCATTCGGCGGTGTATTTTGCCAGCGACCAGGTTCAATTGGAAGACGATGATTTCTCGTTAAGAATGCTATAAAAATTTTCAGTCGGATGTTGTTAATTTGTCGATATAAAAACTGCGGCGAAATGTTGGTTTAATATATTTATACAAATTTGTATCTGATGTTTGGTTAATTTCTGCTTGCCAAGTTTGAATGAAGATATCTTTAAGTTTTTGAAGTGTTGTTTTTATTAACCATTTTCCACTTATAAAATTTTGACTATACCACACCGGAAAAACCAGTGCTGCATAGATATTGTTTGACGTTATCTATCCATTGGGATTTGATTTTATGTTGATTCTGTAGTTCATGAATCGTAATATAAATTTTTGAAACAAGTTTTGTATTTTTATCGCTATTGATATTTTCAATAATTCTCGTCCAGTAGGATATAATTCTATTTTTTATGTGAACTATTAAGGGGGTAACTCCAGTTTCTCCGTAGATCATATACGACGGAGTGGATTTTTTAAGATTAAAAATATATTTATAGAACTTTAATTGAATTCTTTCCAACATTTCGACATTCCCATGCCCCCATATTTCATTGCCGTACAAATGTATAGGTCTAATTGTTTTTTCGAAAAGTTCAATTTGCAAATCATACGGTAAAGATAACGTTTTAATTTTCCTTAATAATGAAAACATAGCTTTATTTGCTTGTTCGGCTATATGATTTTTAGTCTTGAGAAAACTGCCGCTATTTGTAAAGAATAAACCAACTTGAAGGTATTTAATATACTCTTTTACTACTTCTAATTTATGTTCCCCAATGGTAAATGCTTTGTTTAATGTCGATCGTCCTTTACAGAAGACCATAATTTTGGTTTTAGAAACATTGATGTTCGATTTCCACAAGTCGCAGTATTTTTTAAAATTATTAAGAGCATTTTGAAAATCATTTTCATTATCACTTAAAATCACAGTATCGTCAGCATATAACAAAATAAAAAGCTTCAAGTACATATGTGTATCTTCTACCAGTGTATCTTTGTTTATACCAGTTACATTATTTTCTCGTAAATATTTTTCAAGGTCATTAAGGAACACAGAAAACAAAAAGGCGATAAATTCTCACCCTGTCTTACACCTGCTAAGCAATTAAAATATGGCGTATCTCTTTCAGAAGTGGTAACTTTTGATTTGATGTTATTATACATATTTTTAATAAGATTCAAACATTTCCCATTTATATTTTCATTCTGTAGTTTTTTCCATAGCCCTACCCTCCAAACAGAATCAAAAGCTTGCTTAAAATCAACAAAGCAACAGAATAATTTCTTTTTGTCAGATCGTACAATGTCAATTAAACTTTTAAGAATAAATAAATTATCTACAGTTGAATAAATTGTTCTAAAACCTGCTTGCGTTTCGTGAATAAGATTGTATTTTTCTGCGTATAAGTTTAATCGTTTGTTTATAATACTCGTGAAAAGTTTACCAAGACAACTTAGTAACGAGATTGGTCTATAATTTTCAGGATGTTTGGGTTACCTTTATTTTTGTAAATAGGTTTAATATGACCAATTCTCCAGCTCTCTGGAACAATTCCGGTGTCGAATATTACGTTAAATAACTTGACATATAACTTTATCATTAAATTAACAGAGTTTTTAATTTGTTCATTTATAATTTCGTCTACTCCTGGGGCTTTATTATTTTTAAGTGCTTTTACTGCTTGTAATATTTCTTGTTCAGTGATAGGTAAATTGATTTCTTCGTTTATAATATTGTCACCAATGTTATTTCCGATTTCGTTATTTTCTATGTGGTTTGTTTCATTTAGTTCTTTTAAGTATTTATAAAAATCATCGAATGAAGCAGATGTATCTGTTGTACAGTAACTCGTGTTTATTATATTCCAGTATTGCCTTGGATCAGCATGTTTTAATCCGCGAAGTTTTTCAACCCTGGTTGTATTAAATTTGTTACGTGCTTTGTTAAGGGTATACTTATATTGTTTACTAACAGATTTAAGCATTTCTTTAAAGTAAGGCGTTTTGTATTTGTTGTAAGCGCGTCTTGTTTTATGATAGATGTTCTGAGAATATTTACATGACGTATCAAACCAAGGGAATCTAGCCTTAATGTTATTTCTAATATTATTATGTACCGTATTTTTTCGTATTTCGCCAAACGATTCTTTAGAGCAATCCTTAAATAAGGTAGTGATGTTAGAGACTATTTCATTTATATTAGAATGTGAGGCATTTTCGTGACAACCTAATTGGTCAAGTTTCATCTCGATTTCTGAAATCTTTAAAATATCCAAATTTTCTGTGAACAAACTTTACTTGTATCCCGTAATTTAATTTTTGATTTATTATTTAGCGTTATATTTGACTGTGACGCATTTATACACAGTTTGGTTTTCAGAGTAGCATATACTGGACAGTGGACGTCTGAATACAGACTGCAAAAATCATCTACTTAAAAATTTACAAGATTTTCAAAAACAAACGATGATGACAAAAAATAATCAACCGTGCTAGAATTTTTACACGTTAGTTTGGGATTAGGATAATCTTCTTTTATTCTACTATTCCATATAAACAAATTATTTTGTTTACAGAAATCAATAAATTGCTTTCCGTAGTGATTTGTAACAGTATCAATATAATTCCTATGTAATGGTATACCGTAAAGATCAAAGTTTTTATAGATTTCAGTTTCTTCACTCCGTACATTTTGTAAGTCGTACATATCTGATAATACGTCATCAAAAATTGGAAAAATCAATCAAACTACCGCATCTTGAATTGTAATTACCGAATAATAAACAATGTTTATTATTTCCAAAATATCTAAAAACCTCATTCTGGATATCAAAATAAGAATCTGCGTGAGAGTATCTAGTACCCATTGGTGGTATGTAAACTATACCACATTTTAAATCATCGTCATTAATACCATCTTTTGATCCGTATACTAGTATATCTTTAGAAATTGTAAAAAATTGTACAAGATTACAATCAGTATTATTATCATCAGTTACAAATGGTGATAAGTTTTCTCTTATTAACAAACCAATTCCACCAGATCGGTAGTTTGTTAATTTTTTCCTGTTAAATATGTGGACTATAAATCCCGGTATACAAATATGTGCAGTGTCACCTGTTTTTATTTCCTGCAGTCCAATAATATCAAACTTACTAACGTATGATACAAATTCTGGACAGTTAAGTTTTGCTATTGTCCAACAATATTGACCTGGCACCTCATTAAATTTCGTAAAGGTCATAGGAAAAACACTGGTACATACACGTAACCAGAGAACAAATTGATATAATTGTTCTCTCCGAACGTCAGTGAGTTGTGGTGTATTGGTATACATGCCGGACTACGGATCTGATGGTCTCCTTTTCGAATCCTTACAAACATTATTTTATAAAAAATACACATTTTTTACTTGTAAAAAATCATTTGAAATCGTTTTACTGCTCGTACATCTGGTTTTAGAATACCCTTTGAACAGTTTTTTTTTACAATTTTATTTGTGACATTATGCAACCGTATAGGCTATAAATGCATTTTACTTTAGCCCATACACGCAAAATATTCAGTTATAAAATACTTCACACTACACCGGTAGTTTACACAGAAAAATAACAGTCTATACGAGTTTTTAAAAGAATAGAAATTTGAAAATTAAAATAAAACAAACAAAAGTGGCTAAAACGTTAATTCGAACCCACGAAATTACGTCTTTATTCTCGAATTTAAACACTTTTACCGACTGCGCTAAGCGGGCTTCTTACATTTTGTATCTTATTAAAATTGGTTATACATATCATGTCGATTTAAATTTAGATCGTAAAGTTTACGAAATATACCGACTACAGGGTCAAATTCAAGAGTGCCTGGTCAATGTTGTTGGACAATACAATTCCGCATACATTGAGCGATAGTATTTTCAGTTCACTATTTACAAATACGTTATCTGTCCTTACTGTATGACAGTTAGTCTGATATAGGTCAGAATAGCCGTCTCCGTGTGATCGCTAATCCTGTGTACCGTTAATTGGCTGATCTCTGACTGTAACCGGTGAATTATTACAATCACTTAGACTAATCCGGCTATTTTCTCGTGGGGGCATTGTAATAACAGGGGACGTTTGTAGAGTCACATTTAACAATTGATGGGATGGTGCTTCAATCGTAGCAGGGGGTTAACGTGCAGCAGCAGTGATGGGGAATGTTGTGTATTTTGCGGCTCTTGCGTAAGATCCATTAATGATTCTCTTTCACTGTCGCTGTCACTTGAATCAAAATGTTGTTTCTTTGACAACAGATCATTCTCTAGTGGAGATGTCGCTTTTTTCTTCCCGGCATACGACGGACGTGTTGAGGGAGTATATTCAGAAAGCACGTCAAATTTATTGGATAATTTTACACTAGAAGTGCGTTCTGAATGTATGCTTCTCTTATTGAATGTTGTACGTTTAAATGTCCTCGACCTTTATCCGAAGTTAGTGTTGTACCTCTGGTCACGTGTCTCAGACTGTGGATAGTTGTTATTGTTTTGAGGTCGTTTATAAGTTTTCATTTCATTTGGGTCGTAATACGTTGTTTTACATCTTGTACCGTTGATTTCGCTATTGTTGAGTGTTTTATTAGTTTCGTTGTTATCGTCATTAGGGATGAACAGTTCTCCATTAATGTAGAGTTTGTCCCTTACCAGTCTCTGTGTTGTCTTTGTTTAGTCTAGCTTTCTTAGCAGCTTCATAGAGTGGCTTCCTCTTCTCTTCTATTTCGGGGGGAAACTGCTCGGACACACCATAGCCTGTATCGATCAGTGTTGTTGGTGCTGTTAATCTCACCAGCTCTCTGTCTTTAAAATAGGTAAATTTTACCACAATAGGCCGGGGGCGCAAGTTCCTGTTATTATAACGCCCTATACGATGCACTCTGTCCATTGGTATATCCATTTCTATTTTCATTTCGGATTTGATAATTTGTTTAATACGGGCTTCACAATTTTCACCATTTTCACTAAAATTTTCAACCTCTGGGACACCAAAAAATAAAAGGTTTTCTCTCATTGTCCGCCAGCGTACATCTGTTACTTTGTCGTCTGTGTCCCTAATTAGCTTGTTCATGTGCTGACTTTGCTCTTCTAGGGCTTGAAGCCGCTTTTCAATGTTTTTTAGTTTTTTGTCACTGTCGATGTTGTTTGATGTGATATCATCGTACATGTTACTGTATAGTTGTACTGTGTCATCGTATTCAGTTACCTTGTTTTGTAGTAGTTTAATTTTACTTTGTACTTGGTTCACAACAGTGATTGTATTTGATATTTTCTGGTTTATACTCGGTATTTCGGAGATTTGGCTTTCCATTTTAATCATTTTTTCGCTTTGTATAGCTATGTGATTTTCTACCATTTGCCATCGTTTCGTATGCCCGTCAAGTAGTGATTGAATATTCGTCATTTGTTGACAAAGGCCTACAGCCCAAGGTGGTATAATGTTGTCTGATCCCGTTCCGTTATCCGTCTGCGCGTTGTATTGTGCTTGCATACCTATGCTGTTGAAATTACCTGTGGGCGGCATCACCTGTGCATTTTAATGTCCATTGTATTGTCCCGTATTTGTTGTGTGTATACCCGTTACAGTATGTCCATGTTATTGACGAATTAGCAAATTTGGAAAACTTTGATTTTGATGCCCATTTATCATTTCATGTTGATTAGGGAAACTCACCGCTGTCATCGTTGTTCCATATAAAAGTTCTCTCGATTGTCCAAGAACATCAGTCATTGTGGTTGACATGTTTTATAACGTAGTCTGTGTTACAGGCTGTTGTATTATACATGTTTGTGGATTATTGTTGTGAATTTGTGATTGATTTTGTCCTTTTTTCCCATTTTTGCCTTAGTTTTTCATATATCATGTAAAGGATCGTGGCATCTAAACAGTTCAAAATTTATTAAACAGTTCTGTTGTGACAGTCTATTTACGGTCGGAACCGTATGGTATCCCGGGTCCCGGGTACGGTAAGGTGCGGTCAGGACGGCGTTTATCAGGGAGACGAATTGCGCGCGCTTCTGAGGTAAGCAGCAAGAAAAGCAGCTCTCCAAGAATTTGGTAAGCCCCGTCCCCTCCCTGGCCGCGAGTAGTTTATTATTCTTATATTTAATTAGAGAAGCACTTCAATGGCGACGAGGGTCAATTAGGTCTGTTTAATTTTGCCTTGAGGAGCAGATTTTGACAAATTTTCCACGGGTCATGTTGACAAAGGCGGGAATGGTCTAAAGGTGCATTAGGTCAGGGCAAAACAGCGGGCCGGTTTCTTAATATAAGAATAGGGGAAAGTTCAATAGAAAAATAGATTACAGTTATTTAATATGATATAACATATTAAAATTTATTTGTTTACACTACATTCCTCCCCATTTAAACTTTCTTTGGTTCAGGGTTCATTTTTGGGAGGGGCTACCTTATCTAAGTTGTAACTACGGGTCTTAGGATGTAAATTTTCATATTGGTCCACCTTTGAAAATTTTCATCTAATAGACATTTGGAGCTGATTGTCTTCTAGACTCAGACTCACTCAAATAAATTTTTATAATGGTCCACCTTCGAAAATTTTCAGCTGATAGACATTTGGAGCTAATTGTCTTCTAGACTCAGACTCACTCAAGTACAGTAAATAAATTTTCATAATGATCCACCTCTGAAAATTTTCAGCTGATAGACATTTGGAGCTGATTGTCTTCTAGACTCAGACTCACTCAAGTACTGTAAAAGGTACACAAAAACGTCGTCTTTTAGACACGTTAAGTTGTAACTACGGGTCTTAGGATGTAAATTTTCATATTGGTCCACCTTTGAAAATTTTCAGCTAATAGACATTTGGAGCTGATTGTCTTCTAGACTCAGACTCACTCAAATAAATTTTCATAATGGTCCACCTTTGAAAATTTTCAGCTGATAGACATTTGGAGCTGATTGTCTTCTAGACTCAGACTCACTCAAGTACAGTAAAAGGTACATCAAAACGTCGTGTTTTAGACACGTTAAGAACTCAACGACAAAGTAAGTTACATTATTTGTTTTATTTGGTATTATTTAAATGCAAGTATACAAAAATTAGTTGAGCATTTAAATGGAAATAAAATAAATGAAGTTTGTGCATTAAATGCGCCATAAAGTTCAGAGAAATATTTAATTTACTTCTAAGTGACGATTTTAATTATTTTTCTCAGGAGTATTTATTCACACGTAACAACAATAGTCGTTTTGAAAAATTATATTTATAGGACTTGTATTAATTTATAATTTTCACATACTTAGTAGAAAATTTACATTGTGATCAAGTCTGTCCGAATTGATATAAATGTCTTTTGTCCAGTGACTATATGACTGACAGAACATTAAGCACAATGTCTATAAATATTTATACAGCATCTTTGGAAGAATTAAAGACAATACCAGGAATTGGCGACGTACGTGCCAAGTGTATTATGGAATTCAGAAAGCAATACAAGGTTGTAAAGAAAGAGGCGTTAGCATTGCTTATGCAAGGGGACCTTACACGTGAGGCTTTAGATATGATTGACTTCACAAGGCCAACAATTACGGCATCACAGTATTCAACTGATCAAGAAGATTCTAAGCTGGGTATTGCCATAGGGGGGTTTGCATCTGAGCCTACAACCAGACCAAAAGATCCATCAGTTGAGGAACTTAAAACAGAAATCAAGATGTTGCGTCTGGCACTCCGAAAAAATACCCCATCTAGAAAACTCCCAGAAATACCAAAAACTCCGGTATTTTTATTGCCAGAGATACCTTGTGAACCAGGGTCTTCAATGCCAGAAAGAACAAAAACCCCTATATTTGTAACAGCTGGCACTATGCCTAGGTACTATGCGTATGCGTGTTTTAGATCAGATGATAGTAAAGAGGGTACTTCCAAGATTACCAAAATACCAGAAAAACTAGATGTGAGGATACCTTACTCGAAACATAATGATGACCCTAAACAGTTACAAAGAAATCTTCGTACTTCAAGGCACAGAAGACGCACCAGATCAAGTTCGTCAAGTAGGGAGTCATCTAGATCTAGTTCCCCAGATAGTTCTTGGTATAGTCCTTCAAGATCTAGATCTTCAAGAACTCGTAGTAAAGGAAAACACCCTTACGGTTTGTCTTCTAGACGAGCACATAACAGTCATTCCAAACTTAAGTCTTCGAGACGTCAAGCAAGGAGTTCTTTGAATTCTTCAAGTGATTCTAGATCCAGAAAAAGAGGGGATCCTAGTAGAATACCAAAAAGCCTCAAATATAATGGAAAGACCTGTTGGTTATCTTTCAAACAAATATTTGAGAGTTACAGACAAGTACTTCATTGGTCAGAGGAAGAATGCCGGGATTACCTTAGTTGGAGTCTGGAGGTTAAAGCATTAGATTTTTTTATGGGTGATTATTCATTTCGCCGCATCATGAAGAAATTGGAAAAGCGTTTTGGGACAAGAGAACTAACAGAAACTGCCCGAGCCAAAATTCTACAAGCAGCTCAGCATTCTGATGAAACCCTGGAAGATTGGGCAGATCGGGTTTTAACTCTAGCAACACCGGCGTTTAGAGATGTGTCAGAAAGATACAGATTAAAAGAAGCCATCTCCAAGTTCTGTCAGGGCTGTATTGATAAAGAGGCAAGCAAACATGCATGTTTTGAACATCCCAAAACAATAAAAGCGGCGCTTGATTCGGTTAAACAGCATCAATACATTTCTCAAGCTGTGGAAGGTTAAAGGCAGTCTACAAAAAGAATTAAAGATGAAGGCTCTGTCAATGCTGTTGGAACCACTTCAGGAGAAAGGGTGGAGGAAATTGTAGCAAAAGCTATGGAAAATTTGACCAACCAAATGCAAAAGTTCCTTGAGGAAAAAAATCTACCCAGGAAGTTGCTTCTAGTGCTTCGGATATGCAGTGTTTCTTTTGCAAAAAGTTGGGTCGTACAAAGAAACAATGCACCTTGTATAAAGATTGGAAACGGAAGAAAGAACAAGATAAAAGGAAATAAACTCTAGTTGTAGATTTAAACAGGTCAGGGCACCACACACCCAAGCCCAAAGAAGTAAGTGGCCACTGTGGCACCCCTGATGGAACTTCTAGTTCTCAGTCAGTGCCATCTACAGTAGCATACAGACCAGAGTATGCTGGCAATAAGGCAATAAAAGACGAGACTTCCAGTCAGTCTGGAGTTTTGATTCAAAGAAAGGTAGATACTGATATATCAAAAGATAAAACAAAAGACAAGACTTCTAGTCTGTGGGATGTTTTAATTCAAAGGAAGGTGGATTCTAGTACATCAAAATCTGAACCCAAAGGCGAAGAAGTTGTAAGAGTTCATCAAGGCTCATCTTTTGTTCGTATAAAGGTAGGGGACGTTGTCGTAAAAGCACGGGTAGACTCAGGAGCAGAAATAACCATTCTCTCGACACAAGTTTATGATAGATTGAAAAGAAAACCTGCAAAAGTTAAGGATGTTGAGATCGGGTCGCAGATTTTTCAAGAAAGAGTGTATGTTGCTCCAATCAATGATTAGATGCTTCTTGGACATGACCTCCTTCATCATCTGGGTGTAATGCTAGATATGCAGTCAGACATGATGCTTCTCAATGAAGAAAAAATTCCAATGACAACCAAGTTCCGGGATGACAAACCAGTAGTGGCGAGGGTCACCGTGGCAAAAAGAGTAGTGGTACCCCCAAATTCAGCAGTCCGAGTACTATGTAACATGGAGGCTAACTTGGAGGATTACTACATCGAACCGGAAAAGGATTTGACAGTTTTAATGCCACGAACTGTGAGGTCTTCTAGATCTAAACCAGTCATCAGAGCTTTTGAAGTGAAAGATATCATTGAAGAAAATGAAAATTCTGAAGCTATTTCAAAACAAGCAAGTGATATGCCCTCTAGTCATTCTGTTAAAGAAGAAACGAAAACAGCCACTACAAGTGTTCCTGATCATCTTAAAGATGTTTTCAATAATTCAAAAGAGCACCTAGATGAGAAGCAGAGCGCAAAACTTGCCAGACTTCTTTGTGACTTCCAAGATGTCTTTGCTAAAGAAGATTTCGATTTAGGAAACTTCACTGCCATGGAGCATAAAATAGACATCGGAGATGCCAAGCCAATCAAGCAACGAATGCGTCGAACTCCAGCCTGTTTCGTTGGAGAGGAGGAGGAGCATCTTAAGAAAATGTTGAAGGCTGGTGTTATCCAGGAGTCAGTTTCAGAATGGGCTTCTTCTCCAGTACTCATCAGAAAACGTGACGGTCCAGTCAGGTGGTGCGTGGATTACAGAGCACTAAACAACGTCACAGTAAAGGATACCTTTCCATTACCATTAGTGGAGGACTGCCTGGATAAATTGTCAGGTAGTATCTGGTTTTCTAAATTAGATGTTAACTCGGCATATTGGCAAGTGAAGGTCAACGAGGAGGACCGGAAGAAGACAGCCTTTTTGACTAAGTATGGGTTGTTTGAGCATGTTCGCATGGGATTTGGATTAACCAACGCTCCGGCGACCTTTTCTAGAGTTGTCAACCTTATTCTGAGAGGGTTGACCTGGAAAACAGTCTTGGCCTTTCTAGATGACATCTTGGTAATGTGGGAGAGTTTTGAAGACCATTTGAGAAACCTAGCTGAAGCTTATGAACGGTTTCGAATTCACGGTCTAAAATTGAAGCCAAGGAAATGTATTTTCTTCCAGAAAGAGGTGGAATTCCTAGGAAGGATGGTAAACAGAAACACCCTGGCAATGGCTGCAAAAGACATAGAGACTGTAAAACAGTGGCCAACTCCTAAGTCATCAAAAGACGTTGAGAGGTTCTTAGGTTTAGCAAACTATCATCGACTGTTTGTGAAAGATTTCGCAAATCTGGCTCAACCTCTTTACAACTTAACTGGCAAGAATCATTTTAAGTGGAGTAATGTATAAGAAGAATCCTTTCAGAAGCTAAAAAAAGCTTTAACAGAACCACCAGTATTAGCTCTACCTAATAAAGAGGATCCATTCATATTGGATACAGATGCTTCAGACATTGCCATTGGTGCAGAACTTATTCAAGTACAGAAAGGGACAGAAAGAGTGATTGCTTTTAGCAGCTTTTCATTAACTCCCGAACAGAGGAATTACTGCACAACTCGAAAGGAACTTCTAGCAATAGTAAGGTTCACCAGACAATTCAGACACTATCTGCTAGGGGGTGTGTTTACAGTACAAACGGATCACTCAAGTTTGACTTGGTTGCTACGGTTTAAGGAGCCACAAGGACAGTTGGCACGGTGGATTGAGGAACTTTCTCAGTACAATATGGTTGTGCAACATCGTCCTGGGGCCAGATTTCTTAACCCCATGCTCATCATATGTTTCTGGTATCAAGCCTACAGACTTACCTTGTGGAGGTTGTCATTATTGCACAAGGGCAGATAATCAGTGGGGTCATTTCATCCGGGATGTGGATGAAGCGGTTGGATTATCTGGACAGACCCTTGATATTCAACAAGACAGTGTTTTGAAAGGGGCAGATGCAGATGATGAAGAAGAAGTAGAAGTAGCATGTATATTGAGTGACCCAAAGATGGAACAAGTGTCAACAAAGATAAAAGAGGACACTCAGGATTCATTGAAGGGTCCATGGGATCCAGGAGGGGATACATCTCTTTTAAAGGGTATCCAGGTGTTGGCGATGGATAACACGGGTCTTCTAGACAGTGTTGTCACCGTAGACAACATGAGCTTTTGTGGGAGTGAATCTCATTTCGACATCATTACTGCAAAAGATGGAAGTCATCAAATTTGCGTGTGTTCGGTGAAGGTAGCTCACGAGGCTACACCAGGTGAACCAGCGTGTTTGGGGATTTAATTTGCAGTGCTCATGGACGAACAGGCAAATTATAAAGACCTGGACATCATTAGAACATGGCTAGTACAGGGAAAGACACCGGATCAAGGTAGTTTGTTTTTGGCAAGCCCGGAAGCTAAATCTTACTGGTTGAACAGAGAACTGTTCCAGTTAATAGATAAGGTCATTTTTAGAACAAAGCTGGATTCTAAGGACTTTGAACTAGTAATACCTGATAGCTTAAAACATCAAGTTATCCAGTGGCATCATGGGTTTCACACCAAACAAATTAATGTTGGGAAGAGAGGTTAATACACCAACACAACTTATGTTCCCGAATATTTCAGAGAAGTCGGAGGAGTATGGAGAGTATGTTTCCACTTTGGTGGAGAACATAAAGCAAGCGCATGATATGGCCAGGAGTACTCAAGACTTCAATGAAGCGAATGAAGCGGAACTATGGCCTAAGAATTCTCATGAGACCATACTCGGAGGGTGACGTTGTGTATCTTCTAGATACGGCTGTCACAAAGGGCAAGCCTCGCAAGTTGTGCTCACCATGGAAGGGTCCTGCTGTTATCATTAAAAAGATATCTGCATACTTGTATCGAGTCAAGCTGAGCAATGCTATGTTCGTGACCAACCATGATCGGATGATGCCTTGTAAGTCAAGAAAACTGCCAGCATGGATTACCGATTACAAGCCTAATCAGCATGTGTTGGATGACAAAGAGGATGACGATAAAGTGTATTGTATTTGCAGAAAACCATGGAATGGACGCTTTATGATTCAATGTGAATTCTGTGATGAGTGGTTCCATGGATCTTGTGTGAATAAGTCTGCTTCAGATGCTCTTGACATTGACAAGTACAAATGTAGGGCGAAGTAGGTGAGCTTTCATGTTAAGTTCAGGTCATTATTTTCTGTTTTCTTTTTCAGAAATGGCTGAATCCAGACAAAGGGACTTCCTCGATGAAGTAGAAGAGTATTTGAGTCGTGGGCATGTATATAGACCGGCAGGGGATTTTATTCAGAAATTAGCATTATGCCCTCGATGTATTGGAGGAATTCAGCAATCACAACTGTTAGTCAGCACGCTGCTGAAAATGGTCCAGTTGGTAATGAGTAAAATCACTAAAGATACTGCCAACCGGACCGGTAAATTACATCGAGGATGGCTAAAGGAGGCTGCCAGAGCTCTGGAGGCATACCAGGTTGTAGGACGGGAATGGATAAATGAACATGTCTCCCGTCTACCAGATCTTCCACCTCCCAAGGAACAGGTCTATGATCCGACCAAGGGTACTAAAGATATTCCGTATTACCCCAGTGCTGATCCGGATCGACTCCTTGATAGGTTGCCTGGGGAGGAAAGCTGGATTTGGAGATAAACGAGGATGAGTTATTAAAGTCACCGTCCAGGTCAGTCATTCAGCCCATGGATGTGGACCCCACACCGGCGATTCAATCTTCTGATAGTCCTAGAAGATCTCCTAGAATTGCGAAGAAACCAGAGGTGAAATAACTCACCTATACGAGCACCTTCGCAAAGACCTAAAAAGACGCAAAGCACTACGACTGCTACAACTGCCGGGAAAGATCAAAGCAGGGCTTTTAGCTCTAAATTAGTACATAAGGAGAGGGCTTCTAGCTCTATGCCCACACGAGATGCAAGTAAGAATCCAGGTAGGGCTTCTAGCTCTACAGTTGGAGTTCAAGTTAGAGTTTCTAGCTCTAAGTTCGTCGTCGAGGAAGGAGAAGGAGAGATTAAGGGGGCTTCTAGCTCCAAACAGTTGGGTTCAAGAAGAGAATCCACACAATCAAGTGTTCCTCTGGAATCCAGCCAAGGATATGGAGAGGCAACTGGGGCTTCTAGCTCGGCTTCATCCAGCAGTAAAATAGTTAGGCGGGTTAGTTTCCGGACAGACCAAAACGTTCCGGAAGCTGGAGACCGTAAGAGGACAGCGGAACTTGTCATCAGCACGAGTGTCTTAAAGAGACAAAAGACTTACGAAATCCTTCACCAGGTCAGAGAGACGGCAGAAGACCGTAGAAAAGCTGCCGGACGGAAAGACAGACGTGCAAATGTACGGTGTTGGGTGCCTGAGTGCACGGAACTGGCGAAATATATGAAAGTGCACGCTTTCCGGTTCCATGTTCCAAGTATCTTTGATGAAAGGCTACCATCTGATGATAAGAAAGTTCTTCGCGGAAGAAGGACTGCGTTGAGCCAAGTAACAACGTGGCTTTTGGGGAGGCCAGCAGCCTTAGATGAGTTGGTGGCATTTGTGGTGGTTCAGAAGGTTTTGTCCGCTGCCCACAACACGGAAATAACTCCAGCTCAGCAAGAGGCTATGAGACAGTTTTGTAGTTTTCTGAAGGAACCATGTCCAGAACAGTTCACCCTGGATCCTGCAAACTCAGTCCCCTCCCTGGCCGCGAATAGTTTATTATTCTTATATTTAATTAGAGAAGCACTTCAGTTCTCTGCACCGCTATATAGAAAGAAATACATAGAAATTCGATATCTGCAAACCTAGTTAGTTATGTTACATTCCTTTGTCCGTTTGTCTCGAAAATCTGAATATCGAGGAAAATCCAATATCCAATATAAAATACCACTTTTAATATCCAAAATAGACACAATACATAACTTTGCAACACTTTTAAGGTTTTCACGGCATTTATATTACTTTAAACAACCATTGCATCAATATAAATCCATTTTTTTTCATCAGATTTTCAAAAGTATGTGTGTAACCGCCATTATAGTCACGTGATTCTCAACTCCTTATCAGTTAATGAGAAAAACAGAAAAAGTTTGTCGAAGGATAAAATAATTTATAACTTTTTGGCATTTCATCGATGTATTTTCTGTCAAAATACTAATACCTAATTTTAACTTAAAAAACTTGTTTGTATGCAAATTAGGTGTAAACATATTGACAGTTCATAAATCATGCGGAAACGCTGAAATCAAAATGCGATTCTTAAATTAATCCAGCAATGCGCTGTTCTCAGCGGTGACGCTAAGGCATGCTTTCAGCGTTAGAGGTCAGTGTGCACTAAATAAAAGCTGCTTTCCGGTTGGTTATAAAAAGTTGTGGGAAACCCGTTAGACTAGATAGAAACATTTTCTGATTGGCCAATATAGCTGAAGAAAAAATAAAAATCTTTCTAAAAAATCAGAAATTGCGTATTTCTGCTGATGTTGGAACCAAAATCATTATCAAAAACATTTAAGATTATAATAAAATTCCTTAAAAATGCCTATAAACAGGTTATCCACAAGTAAATTTAGTCAAGGGTGGTAGTCTTCAAAGTGAAATCTGAGGCAGAAACCTATGGTCATAGTGGCATGGAATCTATGTTTTTTGTAGATTTATATTCAAGCGTCATCAGAATACCATGCCTGATATTGTCTAAGAGTAAATAAACCAAGGATACTCCCAAGACTCTATACTATTATAATTTTAGAACTTATAGGGAAATGCAATAGTGTACGTCTACCTAGAGAAAGCAACTATACGAGACATCACTCACCCAGACAGGTACCGTCCGGCATTGTGGGTGGAGCACAAGTACAGAAACTTTCCTCTGCAACTGGTATACATGCTACGTTGGCACCACCGGGTGTGTTCAAACATACGCTGGCATCCATTGTGCATTGTCCGAAATTCGGATTTGGTGGTGGTTGACACTTCCCTTGTTTGATGCCTGCAAAAGTAATTGGAAAAGTAAATGTATGCTTATTTGTTATTATATTAACAGTTTTAAATTTCAAAAGTGTATCAGATATTATGATCCTTCCTGTGTGTATCATTGTACAATTGTTTGATTAACAATTTATCTTATGTATTTATATTTCACATATATGTTTTATTTACAATTGTAAAACGGACTATGTTTTGTAATTTAAAAATACTGGGCCGGATGTAAACTATCGTTACATATTTCATCATTATGTTCTATATTTGTATATATAAACATGTCATGATAATTAACAAATATTTACTAATACATTTACTTACTTATAGCAGATTTATTATTAGCGAATTAAAAATATTTTTTCCGGTGATCAATTGTTATAAAGATCAAACAACATGTCAAATTTGTAAATCTTTTTGCTGATAAACCATATGTGTTTGTCTGTCACGTGACCGTCTAGTCATCGTTGGCGTACTAGACATGGACGTACATATTTAAGAAGTCCGGCATCTGTACTTTTGACTATGTACCCATCTTGTCAACTATCTAATATCGTGAAAACAATCATGCGCGCGCGTGCGCATGCATACTTCCTTAAAGTCGCCGGACCGTCGGACCTGTCCGGTAAAAGTTTGACTGGTCTGATGTGATTTCCAATGTTGTAGGACCGAATGTCCGGCAAAAATTTGATCTGCATATTCCAATTTTACTCGCTAAATTACAATTTTACTCGCTGTCTTGATTCGCGACTGTTCCGAGGGAAATGAGTGAGGATATCCGAATGCAAATATTTTACGTATTCGTCATAATGACAATTTGTACCACTGAAAAAAACAACAACAAAAACACCCTTAATATTGTGTAATGCTTATTTAATGTGTTAAATGTTTCAGTCAGACAGATTTTCACATCTTGTCTGACCTCATGTCTGACACTTTTTTACAACTTTCGGGAAGTCTGCGCGGCATGCACGTGCCTGTTGGAGTTATTATTTATGAATAACCCTTTCCCTCATATATACGCCTTTTATCGCATATGCGAACAGTGAAGATCTAGACCAGTGCCGCCTGATCAGCATTTGTACCGTTCGCTTTTAAGTCAGAAATAACCTAAGTAATCTTAAGCAAACAGTGCAGATTCTCACATATCTAATTTAACTCTTTAATTTCAAAACGTTTCGGCCATCGGCCTTCTTCAGTTGAAATTGCCACAACAAGCTTACATTTTTTTATTATCACAACATACATACAGGAAGTTTAGAGAAATGTTTGTATGACGTCAGTGACGTCATAGTTGACGTCTGACGTTGCATCAGTCCCACACAGGCTTTTTGGTGCCACATTTTTGTGAAGTATTTTTCTACTCAATTGATGATGATATATATATTTAGCAAAATTTATATTTAAAGGAATATATATATAAATAAATTACATAAATAATAAATTACATTACAATTAAAATGAATTATTATAACATTACATGATTATCACTTTAGTTGTTGAAGCAGTGAAAGCCACAGTCATCTAGATGCATAGAAGTCTAAATGATGATCAAGTGATGATAATGATGATGATGCTGTTATTGATGATGATGATGAGGATGATAATAATGTTGATGAGGGTGGTGCTGGTGACAATGATTTAGTGATCATGATAATAGTGCAGATTCTGATTATACGGCACGGAATAGCCGGCTAATTTAGATCTGCCTTGGTCGCACATGCGTTAAAAATGTATTTTTGAAGTAAAGGGTAATTCGTGTTTGTGGAGAAAACATAAGATACCAGAAGATAACAAAATAGTTGGGGCGAGTCTTTATAGATTTTTATTATCTAAATTCCAGAGTCAAACATGCACAAATACACATATTTATTTAAAGTCGGTATTTCAAACAACATATAAAACATTAGCTATGAATATCTATAAATAGCTTTAAATCGGCATATAACCAAACAATACATGTAATACATATGCAAATACCAAACCTATTATGATTAATATCCAAAACAAAAATCCATTCTTAAACAATTTTAACATGTTTGTGATTTTCTGTAGCTACTAAAAAAAACTTGTTACACTAAAATGATATGAGCAGCGATACATACAGGGAAAAACTGTCAAAATTAGACTGTGACCACTTCCAGGTTATATACATATTTCAACTTAAATTTAATTTGAAATTTTATTTGAGAGTATGTAACATATTCTGCCTCTGGTCATAGACGCTCATGAGCTGTTTTAAAAGTGCGTGCGTGTTTTTTTATTGACTTAAATGTCTCCTTTTTTATCGAAACACCGACGTTTCTGTTTTAGACCCTGGTGGTGGTGGTGGTTGCGGTGGTGGTGGATGGTGATGGTAATACTGAGCATGTAATATAAACTGCCTCTGGTCATAGATGTTCGTAATCTTGTTTTAGAAGTGCGTTCGTGTCATTATTGGCTTAAATTTCTCATTTTTTACCGAAACACCGACGTTGCTCTATCCAACTGATGGTGGTGGTGGCGGTGGTGCTGGCGACGGCGGCGGCGGTGCGGATGGCGGCGGCGGCGGTGGGGGTTGTGGTGGTGGTGGTCGATGGTGATGGTAATACGGGGCACGTCGGGAAAAAAGGTATCTACGGACAGTTGACCTTAGTCGTTAAAATGACGTCATCAGGATGAGCAGACGACATTGCTAATCACGATGTTCTCGGTAAAAATAATAGTTTGTAGTAAAAATATATCACAAAATCGTCTTTTAGTTTTAATAGGATAATAAATGATAATAAATTATTCAGAAACGTAGTAACAACTAAACATGTCAAAAATATTACCAAATAAAACATCCCTATGTAATCTGAATGTTCATATAAAAGGATTAACATAATTAATTATGAGTATTTTATCTACATGCAGTTTTCGACTGGCAATGCGTACAGGTTAAATCCAAGATCAGTTGAGATATGTTAAAAAACGGAACTGAAACACAAGCCATAACCTCGAGGTTTTTTAAAATGATAAATATAATTAAGGATGAGTACTATATACATTTATTTAATTGTCAATACATACATCTTTATCAATGGTCAGTTGATAGATTTAAAACAACGTAACGGAAACACAAGGCATACTCGTGATTATCTCGAAACTTAAAAGGTAAATATGGATCTTAATTATACATATAATAATACTTAGGTTATATTTAAATACACAGTATTCGTTTTAATACTTTTCTCAGTATTATAAAATTCTTAAACGATATTTTTGATGATTACATAAAGTTCATAGTTTTGATTAAAATAACAACAACAATTAGCTCACGATGCAGTTAAAGCTTTTCTGTGATAATACCATTTCATTGATAAAAAATATTATGTAACAAATCTGACTAAATTATCATCTGAAAACCGGAACGCTATCAGGATCTCGCGACGAGTAACAGATTGTAGCCTACAAAATCGCAGAAATCGTGAAAGTAAACATAGTATTTTAATCCCTGTAAAGTGTTGACAGCCTGCGTAAGACATATTTTACTGGAAACGATATGTGTATATGTAGTATTGCTTTCATTTCTTATGTAATGACATCTTCAGATCATTTTGCGAGCGTTATAAATCATGCTTTCTAAAAATATTAATCGGGGAAAACCGCTGTAGCTTACATACGGTGTCTGCGTGCCGTCATCAGATCTAACAGTTTGTGAGATTGTATGTAACATATTTCTTCGGTTAAATTTTGCAACAATGTAGTTGTTACTGTATTTAGAGAGGACTTTAATAATAATAATAAGTGATATTATTACACATTTTTAATATTAAGTGATATTATTACACATTTTGACTATAAAGTGTTAAATTTACTGCGAATCACTATAATCATTAAATCCATAATATTGAACAAGTTCGTTTTTTTAAACTTAAACGTATACAGCTAATCGTTTAACTTATATATAACAATACATATGAAGCAAATGCAATAGTGATGAGATAATTTACTTGTATTGTAATAAGAATTTAATTTGGTTAAATGCTGTAGATACCATAATGTTATTATTACTGCTCAAAGCAGTTCTGCATAACATATAGATCCGAATGTCCCCTTTTGAAAAATGGTTGGAATCTTGTCCAGTTCTTAAAACCCCTTTAATCCAGAAACCCTTTAACAGGAAATTTAGTCTGGTCCCGACCTCGTTTAGTTTAAAGGGGTTAAGTATCACTGTGTGTTATTGTTAGAATTAAAATATGTCATAACTGGTTTGCTACTTAGATCATATAGCTTATAAAAAGCTATTTTCTGTTGTTTCTCTCCATTTTGATTTTTATTGGTAAGTTTTGTAAATAGTTCTTTGTAGTTGATTAGTTGGGAATGAACCTTGATATATATACTCGCGGACAAAAGTCTTGTCCGGTAAGGGTTTCCATAATATATTTTAAACGCGAGAAGTTTTTTATCGCACAATCATAAATTTTGGTATCGATGGAAAGAGGACATTTATATGCATTCGATGAAAAAAGAATTCTGGAATTCAAGCCAGTTCTTCAAGTAGAATAATAGGTTGTATATTGTAGACCGGACAAGACTTTTGTCCATTAGCAGAATGTCATCATGGTCATAGCAAGAAAACTTCGTAACATTTAATGGCGCTGGTCTTTTCTTGATTGTACTTGTTTGGATTTGACAGCTGAAATATAAACATCAAATGAATACATTTGTAAAATTCAGATTTTGTTTTTTTAATAAGACTTTCATTCTTCATAACATCTAAGCATTAATTCTTGGCGTTTAAAGTGCTCAGATTTCGTCTTTTTACACTACTTCATGCGTATCTTTACTGATATTTTTCACCACAGTTCAATAAACGTTGCACAAATAATCGTTATGAATGTATCTTCATTTAACATTCGTTAAGAAAAATAGTCAGAGCTGAAAAAATAAAAAAAATCACCTTCAGTTATGAATCAACGCTTTTCACTCATTTACGCGACCAGGAAGCAGCCAGTACTGTACACATATGTTAGATAAATGACACAACATATTGTTGTCAGTGTCATATTACTCATGTGGACATTGAAAAAGAAGTTTTGTGGTGTTCAGTTATTTTGTATGAATGTAAATAGGATTTTAACTTATTTTTAGGTCTAGTTTTTTCTTAACCTTTCAAACATTTCGTAACATATGCAAAATAGATATTAACAGCATTCATTTGCAAAGTTTTATTAAACTGCATTTTGTCGCTAGAGAGGTTGTGCGGCTCTTAACAGCAGGGTTGAAGGTTAAAAAGCTGAGATTTGAAACCAGTCTCAAATGTCAAGCATCTGATCGGCTGCTATTTGGACAACTGGTCGCCATTTCAGTCAATCAGATGCTTGAGATTTGAGAATGGTTTCCATGCTCAGTATTATAACCTTAGGCATAGTATGCACATGAATACTAGATTATTGCGAAACACTTATAACACGTTACAACCTGTTATATGTGATTGTTACTTATATATAGTCAGTACTGTTATCTGTAAATACACGGTTACCAATATCATATAAAGATGCATACGTTTATCAGGGTTAGTTGCGCAACCTTTATTGGGGTTGTCCCTTCTAACTCAATAGGTAATCGGATCATAGCTAATGTTTCTAACGATTTTGTGCATTTTGGTTGTTTATCTTTTTTGATAAAATATAATCGAATTCGCAAATAACCTTGTGAATATATGTCAATTTTACAATGCCAATTTTACAAACCTAAGCGAAATTTGTGTATTTTATAAGGTAAATTTGCAATATATGTTGATTGGATGTAGTAATCCTTAGATTTCAGAATCAGAATTTGAATTTATATGATCGATGTAAGTACAACAATGATTAATATAAGTTTTTATTTATTTAACCAGAAAAAAACAGTTCACTTTGATTTTCTAAGTTTCACCACGACCAAATTCGAAACTGCCTTTTACAATTGTTAATAGCTTTCTTTAAACGGCCATTTTGTCCGATCTAGTATTACAATTTTGTAAACACATTTATGCGGAAGTAAACGATTAATGGATACATTAAAAAAGAAACAAAAAGAAAACTACATTGTTTTAAAGTTTATAGTTGGAGTTAATCAGATTTCTGGTTTGTACACATATATTTTGAAAATATTGAAATTTTTATAAAAAATTCAATCAATTTGAGTGTATAAAGATATTCTTTACGACAGGTCACCCTTGAGATGATACGTAAATATACAATAACATTTCTGATATACATTTTTAAATACAAATATTTTAAAAACCTTTAAAAGGAAAATGGGGATTTTTTTAGTTTTAGTTTAAATTTCTAAATGTTTTTAGGTTACGTAAGAAATATTGTAAAGAAAGGCGATTTGAGATTTGTTAGGTAATTTAAGCTGGTATACCAGCTTAGGATTTTGAGTCATTATTGATTTTTACTGCAACTGCGTAATAAATACAAAATAATATTTATCTCTAAATTATGGTACATAAAAACTTTGCGATTTTCCGCAGTTGAATCAAAACTTATTTTGTCATATAATGATCATTCAAGCTAAGTTGAATAATTTTAATGTATTTACTTTTTAACGATTAAATTAGGTAGCAGGTCTTCACTAGTAAATAAGAACAATACATTTAAATAGGAGATTCGTTGAAGATGTACATTATTTATGTTTCGTTTTGATCTGTGTGACAAGTGATTGACAAGTATATTCATCTTTAACCATATAAGCGAAACAAAAAGAAAATTTGGAAGACAGTGCCATAGGTTTCTCCTCTTATAAAGTAGATACCAAAAAGCTGAAGTAGGTCGGGTGTGTAAAATCATGATATTATAGAAGTTCATTAATTTAGTTTATGAATGTCTAATAACATTAAAAAAATGAAATTGACATTTGTAGTAATTTCTTACCTTAGAAGCATATTTTATCTGGTAGTCCAAACTTCCTATACTTCCTATTTTGTCAACAATAACTGTCAAGGGAAGACTGTTTATAATAAGGGCAACAATGTCGTAGAATAGTATTCACTAAGCAATAGCAGACGTGTACAAAAACAAAATTCTTCAAGTGACTACACACTATAATTTGGCATACATGTTTGTCTACAATTTCTCAAAATGCAAGGTTAGGTGTACAATATAGGACATACATGTAACTTTCAATGTTATTATCGAATTATCTGAATTTTAAAGTGAAGATTGAAATAGAACTTATCTGTTAACAAATAAAACATTTATGACTAAATGAAATGTATTTGATAATTATGCGTGTTTAAATGTTTAAAAAAGACAAATGATAACACAATAAGTATAAATAAACAAACAAAATGTAATAAGTAATTACATGTATAATGTTTACATATAAATATTCATAGACACAATTGTCTATGTCGCGGATGTGTTTTCTTTATTTGTTATCTGATCTTTATTAAAATTGCATTTACATTGTATAATATTTTAAGTGTTCCACCATTGTCTGACAAACTGAACTGTTTCAAAATATAATTTATTTGATTATTGTGAAACTTTAAACATCATTCATGGTAGATATGTGTTCATCGCTGATTTCCACGGAACATTCGAAATCAATGTTCATTAAGCAGTATTTTGACATCCGATTTTAAAATTATTTCATCAATGTCACATCACATATTGGTACCACAACGTAGGAAACTTTTATAAGAGTAGTCTTACGAACAACGCAGTGCAACGCCATTTTCCACACGAACTTGCATAAGAATTCTTTACAAATTTGTCTGGTTTACGTTGAGCGACGTTGCCATAGAAACTGCCATTTTCTTATGAATATATGGATAGCAATTATTTTTTTAAAATAAATGCAAAATAGCCTAATCTGCAAAATCAGAAAATCTTTCTGCCTTTTGTATAATTTTTAATAACAGTTTGTAGCATTTAAGCAAACCTTGTATACACACTCATATACCTATTTCTATTCAACTGAAATAAAATCGATTAGCATTATGACGAATTAAAAAAATATGAAAATGTAGTATAATTCACGATAACTTCAATTCTATGCAAAGAACTGCAAATAAATAAATGGTCACAATGGGGTACACAGAGGATGCGGTTCCTAAAACGAGTACTGTATATAAAACACGAGAAAGACTATGTAAATTTACTTAATAGTAGGGATGGCAATCGAATATTCGGTTGTGCAAGTATTCTTATATTCGAATATTCGGTAGGTTTTGTTTATTTGCGATCTCTTTGCTCAAAGTATGCTGAAGTGTGCTGTACGAGTCAGTAAACAGGCGCTTCCGGTTGTATAACGGCATTCCAGTTATAAATAACGCTCAACCTTTGTCGTCAGGCCAAGCTAAAAAAGATAAAATCTCAATTCTTAACATTTAATGTTCATGTGATGTTAATGTTGCAAATTAATAACATGAAGTTACTATAAAAGAGGTCAGTTTACTTTCGTTTTCTTTGTACGTGCATTTCCGGGACAGAGTAATTTTATGGTAATATCGTTATCGTCACGGTCTTAACGCCGATTGTCAGTAGGAGGCATGTTACATTGAGATGATAAATGCACGAAATCTTTTAAGTTTGTAATGAAGAAATATACGTTCTATGTCATTAGAATATTGAGCAACTGACTCAAGTTTGAGTTTGCACGTGACTGCAATAGCAATCGGGATTGGATGCGCGTGATACCGATTATGCAAATTATCTTTATTATGACAATCATTGGAAGTGGCTTATTTTTGCTTCATCCAATGATTATTGTTTTTTAATTTTAATTAAAATATGCACACGCATTTTTAATTTCGCCCCTCTTGTGCAGAATTCTTTATGAAACGCCGATCGGTATTGTTCTCCAGAATCGCCGATAATTGACGTTAACGGGTCAATCAAACTGCCAATTGCTGTTTATTGGGGGCCAATGTATTGACTTTGACACGTCTTATAATAACACCAGGTGTTTCTGTAACACGGTGTCTATCCATATTGGCTGTTTCTTTGCGAAATTCGCTATATCGGCTGTTTCTTTGCTTCGGCAACGGCTATTCTTTGCTAATAACAATGGATGGAGAGCATATGTCGAAGATTCCAGACGCAGATGTTACAGATATAGGGTATATTGTACAAAACAAGGTTGTGCACGGAACATTAGAATGTCTAAACTATGCATTGTAGTGTTTACTTTTTAAACATCGGCGATTGTGGCCGAAATCTCGATGAAACTAGTTAACGATACACAGACGTAGAGCACAGATCCAGCTTTTCCGCAGTCTATAACGAGTGTTTGCTTTGATATCCAACGTATCAAGCGATATATTATATTCATTTCATCAATTTTCTTCCAAAAAATACTTACAAATAGGAAGAAATATTAATAGATTTATCCAAAACCCTTTACTTTCGGTTAAATTGGGGCACCGGTGGCCTCTTTGCTCACCAGTTTTTGATACACAGGCTGACTCTCTGCATTGTGCACAGGTAGGCTAAATGATAATGACTACTTAGGCACCTGTTAACTCACTGTAGTATAGACAATTTAGAATTTTATCACTGTATTCTCCTTATTAGAATGTAAATTAACGTTACATGAGCAGGGGACTTCGAAGTTGAACGAGAAACCTTAAGGTTTATCGCAACTCTGTTAGCATCCTTTTCATGTAAGGTTTATGCATACATTGCTAAATGCTTATGAAAATGCTAATAGATATTTTTAAAAATAATAAAGCTTTACAAAACTTTAACATGGTTAAAACACTTATTTGATATGTATAGCCTATGTACATTCTATATTGCAGTATTAGCTCAGAACTCCACTTGCCCATTTATTGGTTATTCGCCGGTTCATTCATTCGTCCGTTCGTTCATCGTCCGTTTTCCATCAACCGATCGTCCGTCGGTCGGTTCTTTCTCTCATCCCTTCCTCCCTCTCTCCGTTCATTCGTCCTTTTACCCACCTGACCGTCCATCCGTCCGTCCATTCATATTTCTCCCGAGTAGTCCGTTTCATTTAACCTTTTCTATAAAATGATTATTTGGTTGTTTAGCCTTACATAATTTTATCTGAACAGTTTTCTTTAAAATCACTTTTTACGCCCGTCGAAAATACGTCTTATTATCGGAACATCCATGGCGGGCAGGCGAGCGGGCGTCCAACCTCCGGGCGGCGTCCACAGCGATAAATTAATATAATTGTTCAACTTGAGAAATATATTAATACTATTTATTGATACTCAAAAAGAGCTTGCGCGGTTACCTAAATCTTTTGATTTTTTAGATAAGGGCCGGCAAATATATACCCGACCCGGTCCGAAAAATGCCGCACTGGCCATATTAAAATCTGTAAGTGAATCCTGTTGTAGCAAACCTGTAAACAAGCAAATCAGACATGAGGGTTATCGCTAACTTGTACATGATAGCTCTTTTAACAGCCATATTTATTTAACTTTTCTTTTACACGATGCAAGTAATGCATTTTCAGGGACCACAACCGTCTGGAACCAATACCGATTCGAGACTCGAACAGATCGTATTTGTTTACAAAGCAAGCCTTGGTACATTAAATTTATCTTTATTGGTATTTGGTATCAAATACTAGAAATAACACTAAGATGGCCGTTAGTCCACCAAAGTCCCCTTCTAGATTTCATCATTACCCCATGAACATACAAACGTATTTCTTAATAATGTTCGTTTGAAGGCTCTCGCTCAAGCAGAGCAACTGGATCATGAGGCAGAATAGATCGTGTCGTCACAATTAAAAAAATCAAACATTTTTAAAGCTTCTGGTCATAAGAAAATATATAAATGTCAACCCTGTAAGTACATGTAATAAAAAAAACTTACCATTTTTGATAATCTGTACTGTATCTGTTACCTAAAGAGAAAAAATAACAACAAAAAAGTAGCTTACATTTTAAACTCACAAAACGATTGAAATCGACACAGGTTAAAAGAAATTTCAGAAGAAAACCCATTTTGAATAAGTTGCCTTAAACTTTATATGCAGCATACGATTAAATGAACTTTAATTCTTCATTTATGCACAATAAACGAACTGATATCTTATTTAAACTACACCAATTGAGCACTAAAGGTTTAAAGTCGTACACAATGTCAAATTAATGAAAGTTTTTGTGTCAAAAATAAAAAGTATAGAGCCTGCCTGGAATGCAAAGAGTCAGCCTGTGCATCAAAAACTGGTGAGCAGAGAGGCCGCCGGTGCCCCAATTAAACCGAAAGTAACGGGTTTTGGATAAATCTATTAAAATTTCTACCTATTTGTAAGTATTTTTGGAAGAATATCGAATAAATGAATATAATTTATCGCTTGATACGTTAGATATCAATGCAAACACTCTTTATAGACTGCGGAAAAGCTGGATCTGTGCTCTACGTCTGTGTATTGTTAACTAGTTTCATCGAGATTTCGGCCACAATCGCCGATATTTAATAAGTAAACACTACAATGCATAATTTAGACATTCTAATGTCCCGTGCACAACCTTGTTTTGTACAATATACCTTATACCTGTAACATTTGCGTCTGGAATCTTCGACATATGCTCTCCATTCATTGTTATTAGCAAAGAATAGCCGTTGCCGAGCAAAGAAACAGCCGATATAGCGAATTTCGCAAAGAAACAGCCGATATGGATAGGCACCGTGTGTTAATTGGCCATCGAATTTAGCATGTTTAGGGGGAAAACAAAAAGTCCTTACACGAAATAGTTTAAATTTATTTTATTTTATTTATATGTCATTTTACAGAATTTAATATTCGAATATTAAAAAGGTATTCGAATATCCTGTCGGCATTCGAATATTCGTTGCCATCCCTACAAGTTAATATTAATATTTTAGTATTTTCCTTTCGTACATTTCAAAAACACATATAAAGCTCGCTAATTTCATTTTGTAATTTTTTTTGGAATGTTAACAGAAACCTCGAAAGTAATGTCCTATATTGTACACAATACCTTGCATTTTTGGATGATATACCTATAAATTATAAACTTATAACAAACATAGATGTACAATAACTACATTTTGGCTGTGTGGGGAGGCTGTGTCTGCTGGATGTGGCCATTCCTGATATGCATATTTCATTTTTTTACAATCACAGTAGTTTTGTTTGTGCTGTGTGGCGGCCGTAAAACGTCTCCCCGTACATTTAATCAATACTGTTATCTTTTCATCCCTCAGGGATTTCTGTTTACGTTCACTTTTCACACCCCTCCCCAACCACCCAAATTCTCTCATATTCCTCTCTACTGTTTGGCTGTGTGGGTAGGCTGTGTGTGCTGGATGTGGCCATTCCTGATATGCATATTTCATTTTTTTTTATTAACAGTCACATTGAGAATGCTGACCTTTTTACATTTCTACTGTTGTTTAATTAATTATCTTATAAGACGTTGTTCACCTTGTTATTTACTGTCTTCCTGTGGCAGTAACTGTTTACAACTGTGGAAAAAAAGAAATTTGGACTCCCAAAGAAAGTATCATACTTTTATTTTGTAGTATTCACATGGAAAAATAGATTTCTTGGATTGTCGTGTGTAGCAGTTCCAAGGAATTTACTTCGCATTTGCTTGGTAAACGCTTTACAACTGACTTTCTAGTAGATTATGCAAAGGCGTGACAATTCCATTTTCAAAAAGCTCAGACAACCGGCACAATCAAACAGTAAAATAGATTGAGCGAAGAGAATACGTATACATTAGATTATAATAACCTTACTACAAATAACACCGTTTTCTCCCCATTAATTACAGATAGTTGACAAAAATGGCTATGTCAGATCGAGCGAAAAAAAGTAACCTTTGCTACTTGGTGTTTCACGGCGGAACAAAAGTATGCAGAGCTCTTTTTGAGAAGCGGGTGAAAGAACTCAAACCACCTGAGGAAGATACTGAGACGTGGACCGTAGATAAATTTCTGCAAATAAAAAAGACAATGATTCAGTCAAAACTTAGTTCTGAGAAGACGTTGATTTTATATCCTGGGGCCCAAAGAACAACTGATATACATTCATGGGATATTTCTATACTCTGTTTACTTCTCATTGAAATTTGTGAACTTTCTTCTGTTATACGAATGTATGTGGTGCAGATTAGAAAACAGCGAAACAAAATTGCTCACCTGCATGATTCAGATATAGACAATAACGCCTACCAATGCATATTTGAAAAACTGAAAGTTTGCTTTGAAAAAATAGTAGTTGAAGTTAACGATGATGGATTGAAAACGACTATTGAAAATATACTGACAGAGCTAAACACTGGGTCAATACCAAACGACGAGCTAATAAGGGTTGAGAAAGCCATTTGTCAGTCTAACAAAGACATCACAGAGGAAGTAAAATACCAAGGTGAAGAAACACGGAAAGTTTTACAGAAAGGTATTTGCGTTAATTTCTTATACGTCTGTCGTTAAAGGTCTTCCCGTACATAAAGTCATGATATCGTTTAACGGTTTATCCGATCAACCTTTTTTGGGTCGTACCGGTTAGCTCAATAGGTAGCGAAAATGGCATTACATGGCTAGGCGATGCCACCGTATGGGTTCGCTTACCAATAGGTGCAATACCCTTTGTTTCTTCATGTGAGCTGGAATATCGGTATCAAAATCGCTGGTTCTTCTTCAAGATTGACAGATATTCACCGACGATTTTAGTTCCCAGTGAGCAGTTTTGTAGATCGCCAAAATTCTAATTTGTTTTATTAATAACTGATAAATCAATTAATTTCGTAGGGGTTGATGTTTAATTACTTAAGCAACTAATGCATAATTGTTTTTGAGAACCTGGCTGGAAAGTATGGTTGACGAACCAACAGAAACTCGTTTTCAACCCAGATGTACGATATATTATGTCAGGTATCGTTCTAGGGGTAACCCCGAAACGTCATTTGATTATTTTGTCTCTTGTCATATTTTTTGTTATAAGCCAAGTTTAAACGCCCGGTGTGGAATCAATAGTTCGAGATTATGCGCGTGTACTTGGACAAAATATTAAATTATTTAAAGTTATTCTTTTAAAAAAAACTATGTTTTTCACGAAATTGGCTAAAAAAACTTTCAGTCGGTGCCTTTTTGTTGCTGAGAATGATGTAGTATGGTCATGAAAGTCAAAAAAGTGATTGGGTACGGATAAATTTTACGAGTACAGTTCTCGACTAACAATTTTTTTGCTTCTTCTTAGCTAAAAAGTCATATGACAAATATTGCAAAATAAATTTTACCACACAATTATTCTTTCCTTATGTCCTTAAACTGCTATTTTAGCACAAATTTCGACATATCTCAAGAACTAATTAAACAAACGATTTGGCGTTAGGGTCTACATCGTATTATGGAACCAGTGATATTTACGTCAGGTCAGTAGACACCAGTGACATGACTTGACGTACACATCTTGCATTCACCGTCTAACATGAGATCACATTTAAATATTCTAAGTTTCAAAGCAACTGTTGCATAAAAGAATGACTAGACTTAGAGAACTCAAAAATTTGGCTTATGAGCTAATGTCAAAGGATGAAACTTGCCTGAAATGAAAAGTTTAGTGTACTTTACCAGTCTTTTAGATTAAAACATTAGTTATTGAAAAATACACAAAAAACAATGACTTGATAAAAATTTTCATTTTTTGTTTTATTAAATAACCAACCCGCATCATTTACATAACAGTATTATTGGAATAACTTCAAAACAACTCTGTAAGGTCATTGTGTACCCGCCCATTTGGCTTTGGAATGCCTTAATTCTTATGTTTTATATGTGTGTGTGCTTTTGCATGCAAGATTGTTGAGGAGATATGTTGGTTGGAGTTATTTCACCAAGACAACTTGTACTTGTGTGTTCATAAGAGAAGCTGTTGAGGGAAATGTGGGGTTTGGTGCACTCTAGAACCTAGTTGAAACCCCCAGTGGCAAATTGTTTTGCCGCTGACCGTTCCTAACCTCTCACTTTCGTCAATTGTTTGTGGTGTCTATTTTGAAACCGATTATTGTAAAACCATGGTCTTTTCTCCTCCTTACATTTTAGCTGCGTGGGGAGGCTGCTGTCTGCTGTCTGCTGTTGCCATTTCTGACATGCATATTTTATTTTTTTTCTACAACGTGAATCAAACGCATGATTTGTTTCTTTTAAAAACTGACTGATTTAGGTTGATTTAGACATAATTGTTGTACTTTCGGATATAATAAAGCAACCCGTCAGACTAACGTCGAATGTTATCTATTCTCTGTTTTTAAGGTAACCTCAGCCTATTCAGCTTCGGCCGATTTTGGCCGATTTCGCCACAATTCGGGTAACAGTAACACAAATATACAAAAACAAATTTGCCAGTGAATCGACATGCGCCTCAGGTGGGAAAAGCTAGATAGATTCACTGCATTAAAAGCCTGAGGTCCCGGATTCGAATCCTGGGCAAGGGATCTTTTACCATCACGATCTGGCTTTTCTTATGTAACTGAAATAAAATTATTACAATTATTTTGAAAAAGGACGAATAAACTAGATCTGTTTTTGTTTTTGTAAAATGATCATTAGAAACAAATGTCCTGTTATCGCATATAAATTTGAGTGAGAAAGTGTTTGACAAGCACACATTTTTTCAATCAGCTGTGTTAGAAAACCTTATTTATAACAATTCAAATGCAACAAATTTTCCATGAATTGAAGTTTTGTATGCTCTTGTGTATGTTAATGACCCACGTCTGAAAATGCTGTCGGTGTAGAAAAATGATTCCCGCTCATTATTTATTTATTTAGAATAATGACCCCTTTCTATATAATACCGACTCCCCTTATAAAATAATGACCCCCTAGATTTTACCTATGCAATGACGACCCCGTCGATAAATTACGATCCCTGTACGATTATTATGACCCCGGGTCATAATTCTAGGACTCCGGTCATAATATTATGTTATGATATTAACTGGATAATTGGATAACTAAATTAGCAATAGTAAAAAGTAATCGACAATATGGCTATAAACTAGTGTCCAAAAGAAACGATACCACGTGTTTGCAATGACATACAATGAAACCAAATCAATATAGAAATTTCTGATTGGTATATTAAATTTGAAAAACCTTTAAACAACATGTGTACAAAAAATCGATTTCATCAATTCTGTAGTCATTAGGACAAGAACGTTATGATGGGTGGGGTCGAAAAATGAACATATTATTAAAATAGTCAAAAGAGAAGATAGGGTAAAATGTCCCATCGCACGTCTCAAAGTCACGTTTGTAGCGCGTATGTCCACCTTGTGCGTCAATACAGGCAAGAACACGTCTACGGACTGACGTCGTCAAACGTCTTATGACGTTTGGGTTATGCGTTGCTATTCGTCAAGGAGGCACTGTTTCAAATCCTGGAGGTTGACTGGAGGCACAGGCCGACTTCTGATTTGCCGATCGAGATGGTCCCATAAGTGTTCTATTGGATTGAGATCCGGTGAACATGCCGGCCATGGTAAAACTCGAATGTTGGCGTTGGTGAGGAAGTTCTGCGTCAGTCTTGCCGTCTGTGTCTTGCATTATCATGTTGGAAAATGATGCCAGGGGCTTGCTGTTGAAGAAACGGCAAGACAACTGGCTGCAAGATTTCATCACAATAACGTTGTGCATTCAAGTTTCATCGAATTACAACGAGCTTAGTGTTGACGTCACCGCAAAGTCCGCCCCAAACCATTAGCAGTCCACCTCCAAATGTTCTGACCTAATTGACACAATTCGGAGCTAAGCGTTCATCAACGTTTCGGTAAACACGCTGCTGGCCATCATTCCTAAAGATGCAGAACCTGCTTTCATCAGAAAAATGAACTCGCGCCCAAACTCGCTGTTGCCACCGAAAAACACTCCGGGCCCATATCAGTCTGTTGGTCCTGTGTTGGTCTGCGGTAAGGATGACGTGCACGGATATCATGTTGCCGCAGTCTCCTATACACCGTCTGTCGACTGATCCGGTGTCCCAGTGCTGTTGTTGCCGTTGACGTTGCTATGACGAAGCGGTTCTGATGATGTAATACTTTTACCCGGATGTGACGGTCTTCACCGGTCACTCGTGGTTTTCCGACCTGTTTGGCGTAATCGGTGCATCAACCAGGTGACTGTTATGTGTGTGCAGTTAACCTTCTGGCGACGTCGGCGTGTGAGGCTCCCTGTTGGACCATTCCAACGGCTCTCTCTCTCTCTCTCTCTCTCTCTCTCTCTCTCTCTCTCTCTCTCTTTCTCTCTCTTAATGTCTGACAAAAGTGGCATTTTCGTTTTTCTTGTTCTTGTTGTAATAACAAAGTGTATAGGCAGCCGTGTTGTATTGTTTCTTACCACGTGCAAAGCGTGATACAGACAGTACAGGCGCGTAGGAGCAGGGACCCCAATATTTCGGCAAGTCGCGGCACCGGCGGCAAAGACTATAAAATACGGTTTTATGGCGATTATGCCATAAAATGCCATAAACGGCCATATCGTCGTTTTCAACTAAACATGATCGTTATCGGCTAAACTAATATACTGTCAAGTGTCAAAGTCAAGGAAACGGTGATGTGTCGCGGGATTGCCTCAGGGTGTTAAGCCAACTGATAAGGGGCTGATCCCATTTAAAGGTATCGAAATAAGTAGTGCGACATGAAGGGGCGTCCGTGGCCTTGCGGTTAAGGTTTCTGACTGAATATCACTTGCCCCCTCACCGTTGTGAGTTCGAGACCTACCAGGGTCAAGATCTTTCAATGTGAAGAAGCTATCCAGCTAGCTTGCGGAACGTCTGTGAACGCTCGGGCCTGAAAACTGGAAAGCTGGTATGTCCACACCATAATGTCCTCGTTTAGAGGCGGGAGGGACATAAAACTGGGAAATAACAACATAGCGCGACATGATGTCGTATTTCGTAATCGGCAAAGTTCATGGTGGGGTAAAATCTAATACATGTACTAAGACTCAGGTTCAAGAAAGTGCTCAAAATACACTTAACCAATGTTCTAACTACATCGATCACATTCTTTTTATTTCTCAGCACTTATTCGGGTATACTCTCCAAACTTGGAACATAATAAATACATCATTTTCAGAAGCATTTCAGGGCTACATCCGTTTTGATGCCACAGGCAATTAATAAGATAGGGGTAAAGACCAGTCACAAAATTTTGAATAGCGGTTATAGTATCTGTTAACGAAAATTCATGTCTCCTTATTTAAAATGTAGATTCTTACGTAGTTTTGAACAAATGTAAGCAATTCTGCAATAACGCGATTGCTTATCTGATACACAGAAGATATTTCAGCAGTTTTAGTCGATTGACAAACGCTGAGGTCAATTTTGTGACTTTTGTTTTAAGGTTTTAGAACTGTAATATGCACTTTTACAGATTGGGATTTTGTTGTTTTCATTTCCAAGTACATCCATTTAGACATCTAAACACGAGTTTGAAAAAACATTTAGGTGCGTAACTCGAGAAATTTAGTATTTTAGAAGGGGACCCTCTGATTCGGAAAATGGGCTGTAAAATCAACATACTAGAAGCTAAATTCATCTCCATTTCTTTGAAACCTTGTAAAATTTTGTAAAATAAAGGCTAATTGTTTAAGGACATCATATCTGAACAGGAAAAAACAAGCATTATGTTTAGAATTTATTTCTAACACTCTATAAATTGACTTTTTTAAAGTGTACCCGATCTGCAAAAATTACGCAAGTTTTTATCTGTGATTTTTGTGCATGTTTAATGCAGTAAAATAATTGTGTTATACATTAAAATTATCTGCAATGTGTATAGAATCAAATAATTAAAAACAAAGAGCACCTCACCGTCTTCGTTTTCATTTTATTGGTCTACAAAATAGGTACCTATGGCCCAGACCAAACGGTAAAAAACCACAAAAACCAAAGGGCTTGGTTTACGAATGGTTATTTTTTTTTATACCCCCTTAAATTTTTTGAGAAACAAGAAATACGCAAGCAATCAGCTATGCTGGTTAAAACTTAACCTCAAAAAAGTAATTTGGCAACTGTAATCATAGCAATCAAAGCATTCTTTTAAAGGAAAAGATCATCGTGCAAACACATAAAATTTGTTTTATAAGACAAGTATCACAAAATTACTGTTCAATTAAAGAAACAATAAAATAGCAACATTTTCCTAAATGAAAGTACAGATTCCATAATCATTTTAGTTTCATATCGTGATTCTGTTGCTGTATTATAAAAGAGTCAGTATTTTGTAATAATATCATTACAATATTTCAGTTTTCATGGCTACTAAATGAAGTTGAAGAATAATAACAATTATTTCCGAATTTTAAATCTATTGAATATACTATTTTCTCCAAAAAAATTCCTCACAATAATTTAAAAAAAGAAGAAAAAGGGAAACAAAGGTTCCTCTCCCGAATATTGAACCGGGTCCGTCGAAACGAAGAGTCCTGAGCTTTACCACTACGCCACGGTGGATTGATCAAACGGCGGACAATTTCATATAAGCTCTATTCATTACTGATTGTTGTTCGTCTATAGACTTATTTTGAGTATTTGTTATGAAAATATTTGTTTACTTTACATCAATTATATCCGCACTTTGTTATTATTTGATTTGGTAATTAATGACGTCATAATCGCGGAAAATACCTAAATAGTAGACTCCTTTTACGAAAAATAGTATCAACCGGAAACGTACAAATCGGCGTTCGGAAAAAAACGAATTAGTGACGGCATAAGTCGATGTTTGGCGGAAATATTACAGTTCTAAAACCTTAAGACTCACCTCGATAAAATGACACTGGTTTATAAATGCACAGGGGGATTATAATGGCAATTTCATAAAAAGATGTAAAAATAATAGTTCTTAATGTGTTTCAAATGTGAACAGTGCACTCCAGTTATATGCGGAAAATTAAAATTTTATCATCGGTGAACTTAGAGCATTGGTTAAGTGTATTTTATTTAGTAAAATTAACATCATTTCCTATGGAATATCCAGGAGATGTGGATACGACACTATTACAGATGCATCTTTTGTTATCAGATCTTTGTACAACTATTACTTTTGCATTTGAAGATCTATGTATTATTGAAAGAATAGACGTCTAATTTACGATCCGTGATCTTATTGTTGATTGCAGTAGTTCAGTACTCGAATATGAGGATTTAAACGTTTTATATACAGCAATTACTACAAATAATTGTTTTATAAAATAAAAATCTTATTATATCGACATTTCAAAGATAATATTGTGCAGCCAAAATCATCTCTTCCGCGGCCTCATTGTTCAAATCGCTCCTACGCGCCTGCAGTAACGTCATTTTCACAAAGTGCACGGTTTTTTTTCGGAATTAATCAATGTTAACGGTATTTTTGATGGAATACGCTGTATTTTGTAAGTGGGATACGCAAACATATGTTTTTATTCCGATGAAGTCACTTATCAGGAAAAAATGGGAAAAAGTTTGCTATCGTTTCTTTTGGACAATAGTTTATATATTACACCGTACTTTTAATCCGAGGAAAACATGCAATCTTTCGCTCTGTGCTGTTGTGTTCAGTACTTATTAATTGACAAACACAATTGTAGTCATCATTGCAGTGTTATATTTTATTCATCTAATAAGGTTAACATCTTTCAGGTGTAATACTGTTAAGAAGAATGACATAATTTCATGATATTGTTTGTCTTTTTACTTAAACAAGCCATAACCTAATATACATGTAGTAGTAAGTCGTTATCAAATTTTAGTTTCTTTGCAATGCTATTAGATTCTTATGTTTTATATGTTTGTGTGCTTTTGCTTGCAACATTGTTGAGCCAATAAGTGGGTTGGAGTTGTTTCACCAAGACAACTTGTATTTGTTTTGTGATATGAGAACCTGTTGGGGCAAGTGTGAGGTTGGTGCACCCTAGAACCTGGTCTAAACCCCCAGTGGCAATTTGATTTGCCACTGACCGTTCCAAGACGGTAACCCCTCGGGTTCTCATTTTTGTTAATTGTTAGTGGTGTCTCTTTTGAAACTGATCATTTTATTAACCATGCTTTCTCCCTCTCTTCTTCTTGACTGTGTGGGGAGGCTGTTTTTTCTGATTGTGGCGATTCCTGATATAAATATTTCACCTTTTTTAAAGTAAACTTTTGTCAAAATAATTAAATTGTATTATTTTACTCAGTTGTGATTATAGATAAAATGTATGTATTGGTTAATAATGGAGCTACCTGATATTTTTGAAAAAAAGGTGATGTGATTTTAATATTTTTGGAATTTCAGTATACTTAAATTTAAGGGTTTTTCTAACATAAATCACTCGTGATATAAACGTTTTTACTAAGAGCCACATTTTTTGTAGTGAATTTATGATTATCTGCATGGAAATATGTCCAAAGACTTAACAAACTTTTTTTGAAGTCTTGAACAAATGTATTTTCCGATTCACAATAAGACAAGTCTGGTAATAAAAAAGTGAAAATGCAAAGCAAATCACGGTAACAATTTGTTTTAATGGGTATTTTAACTAGATAGTGCAAATATATAACATATATTGTAAAACTGTCAAATTTGCAGTGTAATAATATTGGAGGTTCATTACAAATTTGATTTTTAAGTTTTTCGAGTATTTGCCTGTGAATTTCTAATTCGTAATTACAATATTTATTAAAATCGATTTGTGCGCATACATTGCTAAACTGGCCACCTAATAACGACATTTGCATACATTAGCTTTGATACGATCACTGACAAACAAAATTACCATAAGGGGTTTAAACCAGGTCCTATGATTCATCAACATCGCACATGCCAAAACGGGTTCTCATATGAACAAAAAAGAACAAATTGTCTTCAAGTTGGTTAGTTAGCTCCAACTAATGTATCAACTGTAGATGGGTAAACCAATAAGCATGTAGTGCGCAAAAGTCAAAAAATTAATTTCCTGCCGAATTTGTTGATTTCTTGTGACATTTAGATTTAGGGATATCAGCAGATGAACTGTTTTTCAATGCCATTATAATTGATAAAATTTAGCTAAAATGTTTAGATGACGTTTGCAAAAGACGAAGGATATCAAATATAAAATACATTAATTTCTTTGCAAGAAATGACTTGCATATTTCACTTTTTTACAAAGTTACGGATACTGTGTAATTTTCCAATTCCTTAGCGCATTCTTATTTGTACATTATTAATGTTCTTTTTTATTTGCCTAGACAATCAAGAAATAAAAAATATGTTGGAAACAATACTCCGTAATCAACAGGAAATCCTTGGACACTTAGGTGGTGAAGCAACTGTCGAACAGCATATACATGGTACACGAGATCAAACAGAAAGCCGTAAGTAAAACATTAAATATTCCAACAGTTTAATTTTTAACCTATGGAATAGAATCGCCGTAGACTTTGACTGCTTGTTGGTTTAAATTTGAAATTACCTTAAAATGTATTATCTATTTCTTATAAATATTTATATATATTGTTTTTTTAAAATGCACATTACGTTATTTCAGTCGTAACCTTAAAACTACAAATGCGGATCTGTACTATTGAAGCAGAAAAATCTGTATCTGAAGAAATTGTGAAAGTAATGAATCACAAGATCGAAAATCATCGCGACATGCCTGAATTTGGTATGGAAGAACTGAAAGCCGCGTTGTATGAGTTACAGCAAGAATATAAGGAAAACGGTCGGACGATTAATTCAGCAGAGATTGGTTGTGTAATTCTGCATATCCGATGCTCGTCCACACTATCTTTGCTCACTTTTATACGAGATTATATGAATGGAAGTCTTGATGAATCGCTGAAAAAAGTGGAGAATGCAGTGCGATCACTTCCCGACTGCGAGGATTTACGCATGGAAACAGTTCTATACGAGGATGAAATTATACGAGTGTTGTCAGACCTTGGTAGGATTTTAATGTCTGTAACAACAATAATTAACTCATTTTAATGTTTAAATATACATTATTGTCATAGCCCAGTAGAAGGCCAATTCTTTTATGACTTCCCGATGAAAATCCAAAATAAGCAGCGCAACAATGTCTTATATTTCCTTTACACTAAGAAGTTTTTTTTCGAAACTCCGTCTTAGTAAGTTTTTAAAAATTATCAGTGAAATATAGTGATTTTTATAATTATCGAACAACAATCTTGTTAGCGTGATTTTGTGAAATTGTCTTGAAAATAAATATATATTTTCTTATCCGTTATGTTCGGTAGCTTTCACATGTTCCATTTCATCTCTTTAGTTTAGGAAAAGATTCCAAACGGGTAACTAATTATAAAATATAGGTTTTATACAACATAAAGACAATCGTTAAGGTTGTTTGAGTTTCAGATTTTGGACAGTTATCCAGATTGACCAAAGGCGTGACTGCAACGTCTGAAAACCATTCAGAATTACCAGTACAACGCCAAAGCTTAGAAAATTCTTGTGACGATAAGGTCTCCACTGAAGGTGAAATAATATCTTTTTTTATCCGAAAACAAATCTTTTATTAGCAGCTACTTTTTAACCTTTCTCCGATATTTTGCGGACCAATTAGTTACCAAAATCAGTGAAAACTTTTAAACGATAATGCAAGGATCCTGGAACAAAATCAAACTTGTGCATAAATGACTTTGTTTTGATTATAATAACGCTAATGAATCTACGATTTATCGGGACAACCCTCGTATTCACAACATCGAATGTTAACTTTAAACTAAAAATAAAAATATACTTATATTATATTGACATAACAAATGAAAATCGGAAAGGTAATTAGTTGTTGTTGTTTTTTCAGATTGCGGACGGTTTGATTATCTGCCAGCAGCAACTTTTAACTCTTCAGATTTACTAGAACAAAGACGAAGCTTAGAAACCGCTAGTGAGAAAAGTTTCGCCAGAAACGGTTAAATGCTAACTTATTTTAACTTATTTATAATTAAAACGTCAGTAAAAGTCATCGCTTATGAACAGGATTTAATCAATAGGAGTCAGTATTATTTTCATATGAGTTGTGATTATAGGTTAAGAAATGGGCTAGCTTTGCTTTGCCACTTGTCGAAAATTGCCCTGCCAAATAAATAATGGCCAAAGAGCTTTTGCATGTTCCGGTCGTTACTTATAGTTGTTACACTAAAATAGATAATAATATAATAATTGGTTTTATATAATTTACAGAATTTGGACATTTTGACAGACTGGGTAAAGGTGAGCCTGAAACATCAGACAACGATTCAATTCCAGAACAAAGCGCAAGCTTAGAAATTTCTGCCGGAGAAAACTTATCCACTGAAGATGATGAAGGTGAATTATTTTCACTTAAAACATTTTCGCATATAAAAGAAATAAAAAGCAATTCTTACCTCGTTAAAGAAATCGTAGTTAGACATCATTTAATATGACCGCCTTATACCAAATTTAGACGGTGCAATAATTCATTTACTGCACATAAATAAACCAATATTTTCAAATATAATGTTCAAGGTGATGATGCAAAGTAAAAAGGTTATACAGCTATAAACCATTTTTTATTAACGATAACACTTGAACCAACCCCGGTACAGGTTTAATTCATCTTTTACGTTAAAACAAAGTCAATACCCATTCCGTTAAAAATCAACAGCAATGGCCTTATGTATTTCAGCTGGGCAGCTTTGGGAGTTATTTGCATTATTATGATTGTTAAAAAGTGAAACATGTGTATCAGGAATAGCCACACTCGGAAAACACATCTTCCCCACACAGTCAAAAAGCAGAGAGATTGTGATAAGAAACCATGGGTTTATAAAATTATCAATTTCAAATAAGACACCGTAAACAAATAACGAAAAAGAGAACTTGACGTTGGTGATGAAACAAGCATTATGCTTATAAGAGTAAAGAATCAATATCTTTTATTTCTAAATTACGTTTCTGACGTTGAACTTATATCAATCATGGCTGAAAACAAATAAAAACTCAACTTTTTCCCCAACGACTGTCTTCTGCATCTACTTTCCAAATACCGTCTAAATTAAATTCATTTTATCATTTGCAGCCGTCAAGTACGTTTAACACGCATAACCCTTTATTCCATATATACGCATTTTTACGCGTGTGTGACCAGTGTAGATCCGAATCAGCCAGCAACTATGTCATAAATAATACTACATTTTTTTTAAACGTAATCAAGTTATTGGTAATTTTCATGCATCAAGTGGCCAACTGGGTTGGATACTTTTATTTTGAATGTAAATAGTTTATATTGTTTTGGCGTTTAAAAGAAAAGGGATACATACTGCACACTTCATCTTTAAAGTTTTCTTGGGTTGAATGTATTTGTTTCTTTTCCAGATATCTTAACTCCTTGGATATGGCTTATATAAATATCCCTCTGTAGATCCAGATTAGCATTCACATCAGTTTTGATCTGGATCTACACTAGTTGCTTCATGGCCAGTGACTAGTGTAGTAGATGCCGATCCTGATCAGACTCACTACACAGCAGACTTCCTGAAAGTTAAAAAAAGTGTAGGACATTCGGTCAGACAAGATGTGAAAATCTGTCGGACCGAAACAAATTCTGTCGGACCAAAACATGTTACGCATAAAATAAGATGCCATTTTGATTGCAGGGTACCGAAATATTCGAAATGGGCGAAATGAATACAGGAATTGGTGGTGGTACGAATTGTCATCATGACAAATATGTTAAGAATTGCATTTGGATATACTCATTTATTTCCATCAGAACAGCTTCGAATCAAAACAGCGTGTAAAATTGGTAGATTTAACATCTAATTTTTTTTTAAAAAAGGATTTAGCAGTTTTAATATTTGTCGAACACTGTCTTGGTCCGATAACATAAGAAATCATGTCGGACCGGTCCAAATTTTACTGGACAGGTCCGACGGTCCGGCGACTTTCGGGAAGTCTGGGCCACAGATATGCTGGTTTATTTTGATCTACACAGGTTGCATTAGGAATTCAAGCCATATCATAGAGTAAAGGATTTAACAAGGTAACACATGTGCAATACATGTTAATAACATCCAAATATCTATTTTCAGGTTTGAATATCATATACAGATATTCTGAACAGGGCTTGTCACAAAAGTTTACATCAAGATGATGGTGATTGTGTACGGATGTTTCTTTGCGTTTGGATTGGTCGGATTAGTACTACAAGTCCTCGCCCACAGAACCCGAAATGACGCTGCTGTTGGCAACAACCCACAGTTCCTCAAGTTTCAGAGAGGTTACTTTGCAGCGTACATGCTGGCAATGTTTGCGGACTGGCTTCAAGGACCGTATTTATATAAATTATACTCGTACTATGGTTTTCAAGAAGAGCAGATTGCAGTGTTATATGTGTTCGGCTTTGCATCAACTGTTATCATTGGAATGTGGGCACCCATGGCTGCCGATCAGTTTGGCAGGAAAAAACTCTGCCTGTTATTCACTGTGTTATATTCCATTTCGTGCTTGTTGAAGTTAACAAGTAGTTTTGGTATTCTCATCATAGGAAGAGTTATAGGTGGCGTGGCAACATCAGTGCTGTTTTCTGCATTTGAAGCATGGTATATTCATGAACATGTTGAAACCCACGACTTTCCTAAAGAGTGGATAGCTGTCACGTTTGCTAAAGCTTCGACTTGGAATGGGATCATGGCAGTTACTGCTGGTATTGTCACCAACCTCGTCTCAGAGTGGTTCGGAATGGGACCGGTAGCTCCGTATGTGTTAGCTGTACCATTTTTAATAATGGCAGGTATATTCGTTTCTACACATTGGATTGAAAACTACAGCGGAAGTAAAGTGAAGTTTAGAAAAGCTTGTGCTGATGGCTTTAAAGGAATCATGTCCAGTGAAATGATATTTATGGTCGGTGCTATTGAAGCATTATTTGAAAGTGTGATTTATATCATCATATTTTTGTGGACGCCCATCCTGGAACCTGGCAAGCCCTCAGTGGGACTGGTGTTCTCATGTTTTATGGTCTGTATCTTAGCAGGACAAGGATTGTTTCAAATTCTCTCCACAAGAAACTTTGAAATACCCATGATTCTATTGGGGTCATGTGTTATCGCACTGTTTGCTAATTTACTATGTGTAAGTTCTACGCACCCTGAAAACGCTAACTACAATCTCTCCGTTATTGCACTGTGTATTTTTCAATTTTCCGTTGGCATCTATTTTCCAACAATGGGACACTTGCGTAGTAGAATCGTTCCAGAACAGCATAGGTGGAGCATTACAAACTGGTTTCGTGTACCAATAAACTTGATATCATGTGTTGTTTTGATGCTGTTACATGAGGATGTGTTTCGTCATGGTAACAGAATGATCTTTGTTATTTGTGTTGGACTGTTGGCTTTGTCAATACTGTGTGGTGTTAGGTTTTTCAAGTTGTCTAAACAAAATGAAAGCTTGAAGCAAGATATGCCCCTTATGAGCAGTGAACATATACATAACATATTTTGAAAATGTTTGATTTTAAAAATACATTTTAATTTATATTAATGGAGGGTGGATAGACTCTAGAAGAGAATGGTGCTACATGTATCTAACCCTTTTCTCCATAGGTATGACATTTATGGCACCAATGAACAGTAATGATCCAGATCAGCCAGCACATCTGTGCTTTCTGATCTGGATCTATACTGGTCACTTCTTGATCAGAAAACCTAATGAATTTAAAAGCGAACAGTATAGATCCTGATCAGACTCAGCAGATGTGTGGTCTGATCTGGATCTATGTCTGCTCATGTGATAAAAAATGTATACAAAGAGTAAAGGGTTAACACATAACTCCATAGATAAGATTCCTATCACACCCATGAGTGACTAGGTAGCTCCCAGATTCATTTATACATAATTTACAATGTAGATTATTTCTGAGCATAAAGCATACAGTGTGGATCTAGATGTCATTGCATTGATGGATAGCTGATCTGAATCCACACCGATTGACCATGTAACGAAATACCATGGTGTAAAAGGTTAACTAATGAAAAGTGCTAATACTGATTTTGATGGTTCAAACCACTGTGAACTACAGCATCATTGTTTAGATTAGTTTTTAACCCTGTATTCATGTATACAACTTACATAAATTTGTATATTGCCATGCAATCTGATCAAGATCTCATCCATTTTTCTGTTTGTTAGCTCATTTTTTACCAAGAAACAAGTAGATCCTGATCAGACTGTCTGGATCTGCTCTCTTTGGCACAGGGGATAAAAGGCTACTCTGTTAACAGGGGTTCATTTTGACCCGGGAGATGATCTTATGAATCTTAATATTTATAAAATTCTAAAAGCGTCAATTTGACCCCAATGATTTTGGTAGATAGGTCATTTAGGTGTGTTTAGGCGGTTAATAGCTGGATTCCATAAGAATGACCCTTAAAATTCAGCAGTTAAATTGATCTGGAACAAACTTGTCTGTTTCACAACTTTATCTTACATTATGAATAAGTTATGACTAGTATTTTTACTTAGAATTTGCACTGTTTACTCCATTTACATGTATACAAGTTTTGTTGGATGTGCAACCAAACACATCCATGTCATCTGATCTTAAGTAAAGATCCTGATCAGATGGCATTGTTATGGTGGCTGATTTGGATCTTCATTGTTCGCCCATGAGCCCATCCTTGCCAGCTGATCAGGATCTTCACTGTTCCCTTTTTGGTCAGGAATAACCTAGTTAATCAAAAAGCGAACTGTTGAGATCCTGATTAGATGGCTGATCTGGATCTACCTTGGTTGCCCATGTGTTATAAGGCATATATATATGTAGTAAAGGGTTGTGTCAGGTATGAGGTAACTTTGTCTTTCATTCTTTGATATACTTGTTAGTGTAACACTGTTTAGACAAAATGTACCTGAAGTTTTATGCTCAAGTTTTAATTTACCAATTAGTACAGCAGTTGAGTGTTAAGTTTTGTGTGCAGTCCTTTGGTTACAGGTATAGCCTTTTGATCAGTTTTGATGCATTTTGCTTAAAATACTGTCTCAGACTGCCTATGCATAAAAACACTTACATTCTAAATTTTCCTTCAACAACTTCCACTCAGCCAATATATTGATAATTGGTTAAACTGTCACCATTCTCTCAACTGTTTTTGGCAAAATATGGCCGTTTTTGGATGTATTGCTTTTTTAAAAAAGTTTTATTGTATGTATCAGCAACTTTTATCACATGTATGGGCAAACAGTATAGATACAGATCAGATAGCATCTACACTGATCAGGACCTAAACTGTTGGCTTTTACATTCATTATGTCATTTGGTTACTTTTCATTACTTAAGAATTCTGTGTATTAAAAGTTTTTCCTGGGACTCATTAACAGCAGTAATAGGTTTTGGCATTTTTATTATCTTAATGGATATACAAATGTATTAAAATGTATATATATATACAAACTGAAGTATCTAATTAAGTAAGCTGATTACTTGATGTAATTTTTGTGTACTGGTAGATATATACACACATTATATTGTTACATCCACTTATTAACAGAATCATATTTAAACTTAGCATACCTGTTAATTATGATTTTTTAATTATGAAAGAAACATAGGCCTTTGGTTATTTATTTTGTTGAAATTTTCCTGATTTTATTTAAGTTGTTTATTTGAATTTAATTGAATTTATTTCTGTTAAATTTACTCTTGCCTGTATCTATTAGTGTAATTTTTTCTGCCATATATTTTGGCACCTTTTGAAAGTAAAGTGTGCTTTCATTTTGAAATGCTGTTAATTAAATGGGAAGTTTTTGTCACTGGAAAATGTGTCTCTGGAGTGCTGACATCTTTTTATCAGTCATTAAATGACCTCATGGAAAAAACATTATAAGGGTCGAAAGCAAGATTTTCAGAAAGGGGTTCTTTTTGTGCAGTAGTTACATAAGAAATTCCAACTTGCGGCAAAATTTTTATGAATATTCAATATTGCTTCACGAAAAAGGCGGAGGGTTTAGCTAGCTTACTGAATCCTCTTTTGATCTGTTCTTGATTATATAGACAAAACAGTTATCAAGTCACCTATATATTATGAGAATAAATTTGATTATTGTAAGATAAATAAAGTAACAATTAAAAAGTCAGAAAATATCACCAGTCACCTTTTCATTGGCATGCCACATTTGATATTATTACCTGATACCATGTATAAATGTAATTTGGTATTTCTTACCGTTTTCTGAAATTCTTAAAGCATCCACGTTCGCGAACTGTTGACCGGTCAATAGTTTTGACGGTTTCCCTCACATGCTCTGACGTAATAGATGATTCCCCCGCGCGGTTTGTTGAGCAAACTGTTGACTGTTTCCCTTGCGCGCTCTAAAGTCATAGAGGATTACCCCATTCAATTTATCATGTAAAAAACAGTTATTTCATATGTGATCTGGGAACAGTCAAACAGTTGTCCCTCGGTGTCTGGGATAGTGTTTTGAACTGTTGCCCTCAGCCTACGGCCTTGATCAACAGTTCAAAACGCTATCCCCTCCACCTCAGGCCAACAGATTAACTGTTCCCAAATCACATATGAAATAACTGTATATTATTACCTGATACCTTATATAAATGTTATTTGGTATTTTTAACTGTTTTCTGAATTTCTTAAAACGTCCACGTTCCCGAACTGTTGACCAGTGAAAAGTTTCGATTGTTTCCCTCGTGTGCTCTGACGTCATAGAGGATTCCCCCCTCGAAGCGAGCAGTCTGTTGACTGGTCAATAGTTTCGACTGTTTCCCTCGCGCACTCTAAAGTTATAGAGGATTCCCCCTTGAATTAATTGATCAGGTAATAAAACAGTTATTTCACATGTGATCTGAGAACAGTCAAACAGTTGTCCCTCGGTGTCGGGGGATAGTGTTTTGAACTGTTGCCCGAGGCCATAGGCCGAGGCCGAGGGCAACAGTTCAAAACACTATCCCCTCCACCTCGGGTCAACAGTTTGACTGTTCCCAAATCACATTTGAAATAACTGTATACTGAAAGCTTGCTAAGCACCAAGTTTACCACACATCATTGGGAAGTCTTCATTATATATTCATGTATTTATAATATTAACATTGAAAATTGTTAACTGGTTCATCAAGATGGTCCCCAGTGTACAAATTTTAATCACTTATCAATTGCATGAAAAGAAATAAAACCAATAAAACCAATAAATAACATACAACAAAAGATGTTAACAAAAATATTCTTGGTTTGTAGCAAAATTTGATTAGTATATTATAACATTGTTGTTTGTTCATGTGATAAAATGTGGGTAAGTGAAATAAAACAGTAAAGCTTATATAGGACTTTAAGTATATTGACCAAGAATACGCCGCACGAAACTAGACTTGTTAAAAATGATATCTACCTGGGAGCGAATCCGCACCGTCATTGCGACAGCATCTAGCCCTGCAATTCCGACGACGAAACCAACTGAGCTAACCGGGACAACCCCCCAAAAAGTTGATCGGATAACCCTGACATACGTAATCATCACTGCACGACATCGGTAACAGGTTATTTTACTGATAACAGTACTGGCTTTGTACACAATAGCGCTACTGTGAATTTCAAATGATACTGCATCTAAAGGGTTAAATTCAATTTTATTCCCCAACAAACGAAGTTTGAGGGGGTATATAGGGGTGAGCTTGTCGGTTGGTCGTTCTGTCCGTCGGATTCTTCGTTTCCGGATGAAAACTCATGAAAAGCTTGACAGATTTAAATAATTTTTGGTGTACATCACGGGTGTAACATCATAAGATACAGGTCAAGTTCGATTTTGGGGCTGGTGGGGTCAGTGTCAAGGTCACTGTTACTAAAAATAGAAAAATGCTTTCCAGACAATAACTCCTGGAAGGCATCAACTATTTTAAAAATGTTTGGTACACAGATGTAACATCACAAGATACAGGTCAGGTTCGACTTTGGGGCTGGTGGGGTCAGTGTCAAGGTCAGTGTTACTAAAAATAGAAAAATGGTTTCTGGATGATAACTCATGAAATACTTCACAGATTAAATCCTTTTTTAGGGACATAGATGTAACATCAAATGATACAGGTTGAGTTCGACTTTGGGGCCTGTGGGGTCAATGTCAAGGTCACTGTTACTTAAAATAGAAAATTTCTGGACGATAACTCATAAAATACTTTATAGATTTAATTATTTTTGGGACACAGATGTAACATTACAAGATACTGGTTAGGTTTGACTTTGGGTACTGTGGGTTCAAGGTCAAGGTCACTGTTATTTTAACTTCAAAACTTCATTTCCACTCAGTAACTGTAACTTGGAATGAGATTCTTAAATGAATTTGTGTATTGGTGGTTTCTGTGAAGACGACTTTTGGATTGGAAAGTAAGGCCTGTGGGGTCAAGGTCACTGTTACTACAAATAGAAAAACTGTATATTATGCTGAATAACTGTAGTTCAGAATGAGATATTGTGATGAAAATTGCTATATAGGTAGTGTCTGTGAAGACGAAACTTTGTATTGAATATGGGCCTGGTGGGGTAATGGTCACTGTTCATTGTTACTAAAAATAGAAAAAATGGTTTCTGGATGATTTCTTATGAAAGGCTTCACATATTTAAACATTTTTTGGCACACAGTTGTTAGATAAAAGTTAAGTAAAGGTCACTGTTACAAACATATTCAAACCGTTTCTGCTCGATAAATTTAGAAGGAATAAGATATTGTGATGAACTTTCTGTATATGTGGCTACTTTGAAGATGACACTTTGGATTGAAAGTGGGGCCACTGTGGTAAAGGTCACTGTTAAATTTTAAGATAGAAAAACTATTGATGCTAAATTACTTTAGTGAGGAATGAGAAATTGTGATGACACCTACTGTTTAGGTTGCTTCTTTAAAGACTGCTTGGGATTGAAAGTAGGTGTGTGGGGTCAAGGTCAGGGTCACTACTACATGTGTCCATGTTTCTAGTGGTAGTTACTTTATGCCATTGATTTTAAGAATTCCCAGTTCAAGTATCAAGCATACATGTGGGGGTATTTAATCACTTTCAGTGATAATTCTAGTTTTCTCTGGGGTTTTATGAACGTATAGTCCTCGCCAAATAAGGCAAACCCAGAGTTTCATAGAAAGCCCGATCCACCACGAAATAAGTAATTTTACTTAAACATATTTTTACCTTAATAATATTTTTTTTTAGAAAATTTAGATCTACGAATTTTAATATCTTGGAATGGAAATTTTAAACCACGAAATTTTATGCAAAGGACTTTAAGGTCATGCATAGTAATCAGGAGCAGCAAATCTACAATTTTTTCGTGAACGAAAACTAATTTGTCGACAATTCACATCACAGCAAATTTTGTGATTAGTGAATAATCAGCACATCATGATGTGAGACCGACGTTAAAGAAGCTTTATTTTACAAAAAGCTTCGTAGACATGCATGTCAGAAAGACTTTAAATAATCCAACCCCTTCTAGTCGGTGTTAAAAGCTTTGTAGAGCTGATGAGATTATTTGATCACCCGACTCTGTAAGTTTCTCTTGACTTGACTTCCCTTTGTCAAGTACGTCAGGGAGACCTTCATAAGACTAATTTTTGTTACCGTGAAACGATGTTATTGCGGAACAATGCATCTTCCCACACGTTCATAGGTTCAGAAAACAATGTGTTCACAGTTTCGGAAAACAATTTGTCTAGTTTACAATTGCAGTCGCGATTGCTAGACTGTTGCACATCTGAGGCCAAAAGCTGGAATTCCGCATCACCGCATTTCCGCAACGATATACTTTGTTTGAAAAGTAACAAGCATTAGTCTGGTTTTCAGACGATGGCGTTGTTGAAGTATACTTCTTGCATAAACAAGGTATTTCGATATGCAGGTTCACAAAAGCATAATAATCGCCTAAAATATTTTTTAGTTGTGTTTCTTATCTTAAATGTGAGTGCCTTTTAACAAAACAAATAATTATACTTTAGAAATTTAATAGTTTTTATCGTCCACTATTAAAGCAAATAGATAACAGACCATCAAAATTGCCTAAATGAAAAAAAAATAATGCAACAAATCTATTCTGTCCGGTTTCAGAGGTGATTTTAGATGTTTTCAGTGGGCATTCTTTTTGTCCAAAATTAAATTTTGACAATGATTTAAGCATGATGACATTTCGCTACTTTTCACATTGAAATTCAATAAATAAATAAAATGATAAATAATAAAAAAATAAATAACAAATAAATAAAATTGATAAATAAATATAAACACATGATTTTTGTACAATTTGACTGTTTTCATTTTCAGTACACTGTCAAGCATATCAAATATGGCAATTATAAGAGGACATAATTCAAAACCTGTTGCAATATTTTAGATTAGATTAATGATTGTTTTCGGAACCAATCAGGATAATTTGATTGCTGGTGTATGTCATCTATACCAAGTTTTGTCTCCGCTATAAATAATAGATGAAGTGTCTGGTATAACATAAACATTTGTAAAGATTGTCATCGATATTGCCAGGACAGACAAGTTCATTATAGGTTCATCAGAAATAAGTCATAAAAGAGGTTGAGATATGTTTTATTTCAGCAGTGATTTGTAAGAAAATCGCTCAATGTACTTTTCCTACTAGTATTTAACGTATTTTTCATGTATTCATGAAATTCAGGTATTCACACTCGCATTGTACATGTACTTAAGTATCCTTAAGTATCCTCATAATGTATTTTCGCGACTTTGCTTTGTGACTTTGCGACCTCACATTTTGTTTTCGTGTTTGCTTGGTCTCGCCCAATAGGTCAAAACAGCGGTGCCCTTCAACGGAGCACCCTTAAAAGAGACAAGAGTCTTAGAATAACCTAGCCTACACAGTCAGCCGACTATGATTGTGAAGGATTATATTGTGCTCTAGTATAATACCAAATGTAAAATAATGTTACAATATCTTTTTCAGTATTTCCATTACTGTCCATGAACAGGCTCAATCAAACCGAGCCTGCAATATTTCCATATTTGTCGTGTTCGGTGGCTTTGAAAGTTCCCTTTTCATCTAATATTTTAAGAGCGATTTTAAATACAATGCTTTTAAATAATATAAAAATTAAAATTCAGTTTTATTGCGTTTGCCTATAAACACAAGTAGTAACGTAAGATGATTTAATTACTGCATTTTAGTACAAATGTATATAAATATCAACATGAAACATGGAATATATGTTTACTATCGTAATCTACTTCATACAACAACTTTACTATGTTTCCTTGTTTATACTTTACAAATTATGTTTGTATTATGTTGTCCTTCGCCATATCCAACATGGTCAATAAAGAGCAAAGACAAATCTCGTTTGATCGTACATGTTCTGTAAATATGAAAGCATCGTAATTTTGTATTCAACGCAAAGAGGCGTTATTCATGAGAGAACTGATTAAGCATAAAGAACACGCGCCGATCCATACGCCACTGAACATGGAATGGTATTAATCTGAAAATACCTCATTGAAGGTTCCATGTTCACCGCCATATGCATACCATCGTTTGGGATGGATCAAAATTGTACTGTTTATTGGTGTAAATATTGAGTTGCGCTCAACCCGGGGCTAGGCGGCGTGGGCAGTAATATGCAATCCCATTACTGCCCATGAACAGGCTCAATCAAACCGAGTCTGCAGTATTTTCATATTTGTCGTGTTCGGTGGCTTTCAAAGTTCCCTTTTCATCTATTTAAACATATGTTCGTGAGTAGATTTGCGCGAACTATTTTCATTTCTCATGCGGATCAGTCCTTTATGGTTTTAGGAGAGCACGATTCAAAAAAATTGTGACGCGAACCTCTTCAACAGTTTTCAAGATACTGACTTGAAACTTAAAACATATGTTCGGCATGAAGTGTAGATGTGCGTGACATATTTTTCGTGTGGATCAGTCCTTTATTTTTGTAGAGGACATGGTGAAACGAAATTGTCTTATGCAAACTTCTACAGTTTTCAAGATATCGACTTGAAACCAAAATCGTATGGTCTGAATGAAATGCGCATGTCAGCGACATATTTTTTGTGTGGATCGGCCTATTATTTTTTGGAATGGAGCATTATATAACAAAGTATTTTATTTAACATTTGGATCAGTCCATATTTTGAGGGGAGCACGATTCAACAATATGATGGGGGCTTCTTCTACAGTTTTCAAGATATTGACCTTAAACTTTAAACATATGTTCGGCATGAAGTGTAGATGTGCGTGACATACTTTTCGTGTGGATCAGTCTATTATTTTTGTAGGGGACATGATTAAACGAAATTGTGTTATGCAAACTTTTACAGTTTTTAAGATATCGAATTGAAACTGAAATCGTATGTTCTGCATGAAATGCGCATGTAAGCGACATATTTTTTGTATGGATCAGTCCATTTCTTTTTGGCTTTTTGGAGGGGAGAATTCTTTAACAAACTTTTATTTAACTTATGACACAAACTACCATACTTCTCCAGTTTCAAACATAAAACATACGATCGTGAGAAGATTTGCATGACATATTTTTCCTGTGGATCAGTTCATTATTTTTGTAGAATGGGAGCACAGTTCAACAAAATCTTGTGACGCGAACTATACTTCTACAGTTTTTAAGATATTGACTTGAAACTTGAATCATATGTTCTGCATGAAGTGCGCAGGTTAGTGACATATTATTGGTGGATCAGTCCCTTATTTTTTGGAGGTTAGCATTATTTAATAAAATCTTGTGACACAAACTACTTCTCCAGTTTTCAAACTTTTAACATATGTTAGTGAGTAGATTTGCGTGACTTTTTTCATGTGGATCAGTCCAATATTTTTTTAGAAGGAGAGCACGATTCAACAAAACCATGTGACGCCAACTACTTTTACAGTTTTTAAGATATTGAATTGAAACTTTAAACATATGTTTGGCATGAAGTGTAGATATGCGTGACATATTTTTGTGTGGACCAGTCCAAAGTTTTTTGCAGGGTACATGATTTAACAAAATCGTGTTATACAAACTTCTACAGTTTCCAAGATATCGACTTAAAACCGAAATCATATGTTCTGCATGAAGTGCGCATGTAAGTGACGTATGTTTTGTGAATCAGTCCATAATTTTTTGTAGGGGAGCATTATTTAACAAAATCTTATGACGCAAACTACTTCTCCTGTTTTCAAAATATTGACTTGAAACTTTTAACATATATTTGGCAAGAACTGTACATGTGCAAGACATTAAATTTTTTTCCTTTGAAAGGGAGCAGAATTTAACAAAATCTTATGATGCGAACTAGCTGGTACAGTTTTCAAGGTAACCACTGGCAAAAATCTATTTTGGTCTTTTAAAACTCAGATGACGTTTTAAAGAAGCTTAAAACAAAAAATTTTCAGGCGACAGTTTGTCAACTTATGATTTTTTGACATTATACACCTCACTTCCTCATAATTCAATAAGATACAAACTCGGCAGTCTCATTGAAATAACGTTTGAAAGAGAAAACACAGCTTTTATCGCTTGTAATGAACATAGTGTGCATTTATACAGAATGTTTTATAATGTTTTTATTTAAAGACTTGTCAAGACATACTCTCATCCAAGGTTCTAATTGGTTATCAATTATATATGTTTACAATTTATGCTAGTTTAGTTTCATCCCTGGCAAGATAGGTAGTAAAAAGAATTGTTTTGTCTTGGAATCAATTGTTTAGTGTTCTTGCAGTCTTTATTGATTGATTTCTTAATATTTACATTCCTATTGATTTCTTCGTTTAAAAAAATTCGGTTCATTTTGCATGAACCGCATGACCCGTAATGACGTCAGTAACGTCATGGCTGTTACTATTGAAAACTCCCACGTATTACTCCCCCTTTTCACTTAATACTAATTTTTGAAAGCGTTCGACTTAAGTTTATTTAAAGAAAAAAAAATTAATAAAATGTAAATATAAGGAATGATTCTTATTTTGGTGCGGTTCATGCAGATTGGACGTGCACGCGAGAGCTGGCAAATTTACCATAAAGCGCTAGCGCGCTTTATGGATTTGCCAGCTCTCGCGTGCACGTCCAATCTGCATGAACCGCACCAAAATAAGAATCATTCCTTAATTATGCATGCTTCTAATTAATGCCGTGCAGAAATTGCTGAGTCTTTAAACCTATTTTGCAATAAATAGTGCAAAAGAGAACATGCTGAGCCTAATGCACTTTCTAACTGGAAAAAAACACATATTCAAAATAATAGACACTCGTATATCATTTTATGAAAGAAACATTGCTTTATTACCATCTCGACCTCGTTTTAACTTTCGTCATTTGAAAAAAAGGAATTCAAGACTTTCATAATAAATTTGTTTTTTAACACCTGCTGATAAGGCTTCTAATAATGTAATTGAAGTGTGACGGATACACTATATTAATATTCAAATTGAAGAACTGAACAGCATTAATGCTTATATACTGACTTCTTCGTCTGTGAGTGATATTGTTACTGCACACACTCTAAAAATTTCAAAATTTAGAATTAGAATTGAGCCGAAACAAGACAAAGTACCTACTATGTATTGGTTGATTAAAATAGATAAAACACCGTACAAAGCAAGATTTATTGCTAACTCTAGTTCTTGCACTACTACTAAATTATCCGAGCTCTTAACATCTTGTCTTATATGAAAGAACATGTAATTAGGTATTGCGATAAGGTTTTTGAAACTTCTGGCAAAAATTTATTTTGGTCGATTAAAAATTTAAATGACGTTTTGAAGAAGCTTAAATCAAATAGTGGGAGATTTTTTAAACATAAATTGTGGGTCCTTTAAAATTAAGCAGTGTATAGATATTTTGGTTGCTTGACCTTTAATGGCATGAAATACATTTTAAGCAAAATTTAGGATACACCTATAAGCTCGATTTGTTTCTTATATCCCTGTCATCGTGTTCTTGCTTATTTTACTCCAGGAGCTGTGGTCTCGGTTAGATCAATGAGTACCCGCCCTTTGGCTTTGCAATGCTATTAGCTTCTTATGTTTTATATGTTTTTGTGCTTTTGCATGCAACATTGTTGAGCCGATAAGTGGGTTGGAGTTGTTTCATCAAGACAACTTGTACTTGTTTTGTGATATGAGAACCTGTTGGGGCAAGTGTGAAATTGGTGCACCCTAGAACCTGGTTTAAAACCCCAGTGGCAATTTGATTTGCCACTGACCGTTCCCTCGGCGGGTTCTCATTTTTGTTTATAATTGTTAGTGTTGTCTTTTTTGAAACTGATCATTCTATTAACCATGCTTTCTCCCTCTCTCTTCTTCTTGACTGTGTGTGGAGGCTGTTTTTATCTGAATGTGGCGATTCCTGATACAGTAAAACCCCGCCTTACGACCACCCCGAAAATGAGACCACCTCACTATTACGGGCACTTTTTGAAAGACCCGATTTTTTTGCTATATATTTCAATGGTCGGAACCCCCGATATTACGGGCACCCCGCTACTCCGTAATGCGACCACTTAGAACAGTTTGAAATTGTCGAATTATGCAGACCCCGATAATCCGACCACGCATATCACGGTTTGGTAGCGTGTTTGGTCGCGCGTCTATTCTTTATACCTATCAATTTACGACATAAACAAAACAACGCTTTGCGGCATTCGTTAAACTGCGAAAATCGATAATGAGGATGTTTTGACAAGAGATTAATCCTTGTCTGTTGCATTGATTTACACTAATTGACACTTATTTGCAGTAAGTTATTTAATTGTATGATTTATTGTGTTTTTATTGAGTATGAGTAAATCGACGTCGATTTTAAAGATGGGTTGACTTTACAGATCATTTTATTGCATCTGTTTGATCAGTAAATAACGATTTTTAAATAATATAAGAATACAAAACTGCAAAATGTCAAAACCTCGTAGAGAACTTTCTCTTACTGAGAAAGTACAGCTAATCAAAGAAAGTTCAGGTCAAAGCCAACGCAAGTTGGCAGAGAAATTTGGCATTGGCAAAACTCAGGTACAGATCGATCAAGCAAATAAATATTTTCTTCGCCATTTTTTTTTATAAAAAAATAAATTAAATTAAATGAGTACAGTGCTGTAACTGGAACTTTTTCATGTGAACAAGTTTAATAATAAACATTAAAATATAAAATATATTACTGTTTCTTTTATTACAAAAAATAAAGATTCATAACAAGGAATATGGTGATGATTATTATGATAATGATGATGATTTTGATAAAATGCTTTCAAAAATACTGGCCACTTAATAAAGATATCTCTGTCCTTCTGTCCTCTGGCCCTTGCCAGCTTTTTGATCATCAAATGGTCCCACCCCGCTATTAAGACCACTTTAACTCAGACCGCCAAGTGGTCTCATTAGCGGGGTTTTACTGTATGCACATTTCACCTTTTTTCGCGAAACTGTTTCAAAGTCAACTATTCAAAGCTTATAGCTTTAATTGAAAACCGTTGTTGTTACATGACCACAAATAGTGAATTAAGTAAATGTTAGACCTTGAGCTGCCAATAGACCCCCTCCCCCCTTTGGGGAATTTTAAAGGGTATGTTTTTTTCTGAAAGCCTATATCATTCTACGCATTTTGCAATTTGTTTGCATTCTGGCGAGTGGGGCGTTTTTCTTCCGTAACGCCTGTTTGAATATGTTACCTTTGAAAAAAGTTTGTTTAAGAATGAAATATTTGACAATTATAAAAGTTCTAAAATAAACCTATTTTTTCTACACCAGGAAGCTCTTATCTACATTACTAATGCAATAAAACATCTGTAACCTAAGGTATTAGTCTAAAATAGTTATAAAGTTATGTTACTTAACATAAAAACCGAGTAAAATAAGATGTATGAAACACGTGCAGTAGCAAGTAATTTGTGTTTATAAGTAAATTATAGTAAGATAAATGAGAATTCTGGACAAATGTAATACAGTGACATAAATTGTGACATAACCTTGAGCTGCCAATAGACCCCCTTCCCCCCCCCCCCCCCCCTGGGGGAATTTTGAAGGGTATGTTTTTCTGAAAGCCTATCCTATTCTTCGCATTTTGCAATTTGTTTGCTTTCTGGCGAGTGGGGCGTATTACCGTAACGCCTGTTTGATTATGTGACCTTTGAGAAAATTTTATGCAATGAAGAAATACTTGGCAATTATAAAAGTTCTGAAATAAACCTATTTTTTACTACATCAGGAAGATGTTCTTTTTTATTTTTTAATGCAATAAAACATCTGCATTCTAAGGTATAAATAGTTATTAAGATATGTTACTTAACATCAAAACCTAGTTTAAAAAGTTGTATGAAACATTTCTTACTTGCATTAGCAAGTAATTTCGGTTTTATTTGTTTAATTTATTAATATAAATAAGAATGCAGTATTTAAATGTTATAAAGTCACATTGAGACACACTTCTTGTTTAATGTATGTAAATAAATACATATATTTGGAAATTCCAAAAACCAAATAATGTGAAAAAAATGCACAAAAAAACAACACAACATCTCAACAATAGCAAATAAATTTTCTATAAATAAAATAAATTATAAAGAAATAAACTCTGATCAGGGTAATCCGATCAACTTTTTTGGGGGTTGTCCCGGTTAGCTCAATCGGTTGCGTCGCAGGAATTGCAGGGCTAGGCGCTGTCGCCGTGACGATGCGGGTTCGCTCCCAGCTAGAGGCACTTTCATTTGAAATTCACAGTAGCGCTATTTGTGCAGTGTGGCGGCCGTAAAAAGTCTCCCCGTTCTTATAGTCAGTACTGTTATCAGTAAATTAACCCGTTACCGATGTCATGCAGTGATAAATTTAATCAATTGTTCTCAAAGAAAGGTGACTTACAAATTATAAAATTCAAGTTAGTACTAAAAAGCTATTAAATTATTTGCGTTTGATAAGCTATTAGTGTGTTATCAAGAATATTATGAGTAAAAAATTTGTTTTATTCATGATATCATTTGATTTTTTATTATGTATTTTATTTAAGGACAAGCAATATAAGCCTCCATTAAAATTACATGTAATTGATGCGTAGCCACTGTTATAACCATAAGTAAGATGAGGTAATATGACTGTTGCTGTGATAAAACAGTAAACAAATCAGTGCCAGTTTTGTTTTAATAAAACAGTATCTTAATCCAGTATATGGATTAACAACCTTCCTGCATTTTATGTATCTTGTATTAAAATAGGTAATATATACCCGTATTAAGAATTATGTTACAAAAGGAAATTAAGGTATTGATGCTGATGATAATTAACAGTAATTTATTTGTAATTTAAATATTGTTAAACTTTAGAGGTTAATGATCTGTGTACTGCTCAATATGTCTTGAAATAAATGTGTATGATGTAGATGGTCGTCCTATTTTATATCTTTTTAAATTGCTAATAAACCTATCGATATGGCTCAATGACAACATTGTAGTACAGCTTACGTTTGCACTAATTATGGGCTGTTGCAACCAGTCTAAAGCTAAGTCCAGATACTATGATTGATTGAGACAGATAACATTAATTTGTTCTAACAAAATGTAGAAAAGAAAGAATAAACAAAATTAACAATGTTTTTATCTTTTTATTGTTCTATTTATGTATTTTGTCATCCTATAATATGTTACCAATATTTACTTTAATAATCAGCAAAAATAATAAGAAAAGAAAAGCAAGAAACTGCAAGCAATTAGTAAACATTTTGATAAATATTTTAATATAATATTATATTATGTTAAAGTTGATCTATAACAAATTTAAAAGATACTTAATTCAAACTTTAGGTTGGTGCACCCTAGAAACTGGTTTAAACCCCCAGTGGCAATATGATTTGCCACTGACCGTTCCAAGGCGGTAACCCCTCGGGTTCTCATTTTTGTTTATTGTTAGTGGTGTCTTTTTTGAAATTGATCATTTTATTAACCATGCTCTCTCCCCCTCTCTTCTTCTTGACTGTGTGGGGAGGCTGTTTTTTCCTGATATGCATGTTTCACCGTTTTACACAAATTAGCTGGTTAAATTATCTGATGTTAGAAATGTTTTTAAAAGTAGTTTTATGCATCCAAAATAATAAGGTTGAGTGTAGAATTTGTAAAACTTTGAAACAGCATGAGCATTAAGAGGGTTGATCAAAAATAAACCGGATTATTTAAATAGCAAGTAGAATATTTCATCAGGATAAATAAAAATACATATAACAGTTTGCGGAATCAATCCGCTACAGAATACAGAAAACAGTTTTCAAAAACATTTACAAACAATAGAAATAGAGAGATTTGCGTGAGGATATGTCTGGTGTCACGGCGCACGGTAAGACGACACTGGTGACGTCGTTGACGTTGCGCGTCATTACAGCGTCTCGACTGTGACCGGGTTTCTGGGTCATAGAACCATAGCCAGGTTTTGTCCGTCGTTATGTTGTGACTGAGTAAGTCGTCCCCTTCTCGGTTCACTCTACCAGGAAGGCTAGTGAATCCTGCACGCGACGGACCATCTCCGTGTCTTTCAAGAGACGCGGAACCCAGCACGCGTGCACCTAGTGTTAGTAATCAGGTATTGTTAGACTTAAAAAAATGCATTTCCATTTTAGAAACATATAAAAAATAATATTCAGATAAAAAATAAGAATTTACCATTAACTAAATTGTTAAAACATGTATTTTTCATTTTGAAAATGCATATTTTGCAAGGTTTGGAACGTAGATCGTCGATATCCTAAGTTTCAATTATTCAAAACCTCGTGTAATTGAACAAAAAAATTTAAGTGTTATAATAAAAACAAATTCGTATCGTTCACATTTTCAAATCCCATGTCAGAATAGTCTGCATGGTCCAGTAGCTTACATCGATTTTTGCCATCAACACCCTAACCGTTAAACGCCTGTCGTTTTCCAACGCATTCGCCATTAACGTCACTTACTAATAGGTCGTTGTTTCATTCTTCTTTCTTCCTCTTCCTTCTTTGTCGGTGATACCTTCTCTAAAATATGTTTGCCAATAAAAAAAACACTGTTCGGCTTACTGCATGCTTCCCGTGCATAGCTGCACTTTTTTTCAAAAGTTTTACACGGAGTGTCGCCTTTCAGCTGGCAAAAATTAATTAGTGCCCGTATTTCAAGGTCTTCCGTTGACGCCATTTGTAACGCAATTTGCATTCAGCGTACGATGTTAAAAATCCGATTGCTACTACATGCGTTGATGCAATTACGTCATATTTTGCGATAACGTCAAAAAATAACGGCACGACGTTTTCGTGGATTTTACGTAACTATAAAACATGATTGGAAACAACAATAAACAATTTTAAACATCGGACGTAAAAGAAAAATGATGCGCTGCGCCGTGATGGAGTTACCATGGTTTCTTAATGCGTGATTATGAATAGAAGTATGTGTTTTTTTTTCAAATAAAAAGTTGGATCAACTGTTTGCATTTAAATTGGGATTTCTATTGGTGTAAAGATTTGATTGTTTGAAAGGAAACTTTTTATTTGAGAGCAAAAATCCGGTTTATTTTTGATCAACCCTCGTATATAGCAATTTTTTAACTCAAGTAAAAGAATTTTTACCTAAAAAAATATTATGCATAAGTCAAAGTTAACTTATCTATTAGATTACCATCACCTGCATTACACAGATTGTCTTTAAAATTAGGATGTTTCTCTTTAACAATTATTTGTCTTTAAGAAAAATAACATTCTACAAAGATCTTCAGGAAATCTTAACAACTTCTTAAGCTTTCTTTGAACAATGGAAAAATAATGTTTCATTTAGGAAAATTTATTTTTCTTATTTCGCATGTTTTATTTAAGAGTAACGCTCTAAAAGACCAGAACTGGTGAATTCAACTTTATTTTTAGTAAATATAGTTTATAGAAAGTTCATATTCACAATATGAGTGACTCAACGGTAATCTAGATACAAACTATAACACGGTTAAGAAATTTGTTTTCTTTATTGTAAGTCATCTTACTAAAAACATTTATTAAATGATTAGGTAACATATAATTAATGTTAATTAGTTTTTGTTTGTAACACTTTTCAAAGCAATATTTTTATCTCTTATCTTTTTACTTTTTTGGAACCAATTCTAAATTTTTTTTTTAATTTTCCTCTTATCATTTAATTCATAAATGCATTGTACTTTGTCAATATTGTAACTTCAGAATTCTATGTTACGGAGATTTGAAGGTTAAAAATGGACAAGCTTAAACACTTTAACATTTTAACCACATAACATAACATAACATAAATTAGTATACACTATAAATTTCTTACTATTATTATTGTTTAATTTAAAATGATTGCATAGTTGTAATACAGTTTTGTAAATGTTTTCAGTTCTTTATACAACAACATCAGTTTTAGAGAAAACACTTCATTCAATCAGTAATATTAATTAAAAAACGACTGTCAATGTAATAAGAAATCTACACAGGGCTAACAAACATCAGGACATTGCACAGAGCACACTTAATTAATTTCTTCAAATAGACATCAGCTAACACCATAAAAAACAAATAAAAACAAGGAAATACGCCTTATTTTAATGAGTGACACATGTTACGTATGCTGAAAATTTGAAGTCATTCAAGTTTCAAGAACACTTACATTTATCAAGCTCAATAATTTAATTTAATTCTATATTTTATGCTTGTTTATCCCAAAACATTAATTAATATAATGTTTGAATTAGCGATATGTTAACATAAAAGATTATGGTAAAATTATTACATTTGTCAGGATGATTTTTATGAAAAACACACTGTTTCATATTGTTTGATCATGCAGCTTTCAAAAACATGTATTATTGCCTAAGTTTGATTACAAATAAAAATCCTACAAGTAAGTTTCTGACTTACATTTCACCTTTTTAGGGTTATGTATGTTATACACTAAATATGTAACGTTAAAGCAAAAAATTTGAAATGAAAACTACATCAATCAACAGAGAATACATAATCCTTATATAAAAATATAAGTTTTATTAAATCGTAGCTGGAATAGAGCAGAATTAAAGGTTCAAAATCCATATATTTTTTCTACAAATTTTAGGGGTAACATATACTCAACAAAAATAAAAAGTATCCACTTTCATATCTTAAATTTTTGTAAAATTTGAAAACGAAAACTTAGAATTCTGTATGTGGACAACTTTGCATTTCTGTTATCATTGCAAAGAGAAAAAGTGTTCTTGAAAATCTGCAGCCACAACATAGTCATCTTTTCCTTTGTTGTAATGAGGGTTCCAAGAAAAAGTCAGTGATTCTTTGAAGTATTCACATTGATTTGAATTAAATCAATCTTTCCACCTCTTGTGATCAATTAAATCACAAAACATTCATCAATAAAACAAGTAGTCCTCGATATACTACGCTAGAAACCATTTCCAATTACCTCCCTTTAAATTGAATATGTAGTGTTTTGTAATCCATTATTAATTGTTATTCGACTGGCCGTTGCTTAGGTCTTGGTGTGGAAGATTATGTTTATGAACAATTGAAATTAAAAACAACTGAGATTAACCAATTAAACACCATTCAAAGCGTACCTGATTAAATGAAAATATGTTAATGAGAATATAAGCATAAAAAGTGGATACTTTTTATTTTTGTTCAGTATATTAAAACCTCCGTAACACCCTTATGCCCCACTCGCCAGAATGCAAACAAACTGCAAAATATCCAGGACATAACAGGCTTTCAGAAAAATCATGTCTACTTAATTCCCCAAGGGGGGGGGGGGGGGGGGAGAAAACATGTTCCTGGCCACTGGCCTATGTCTTCCGACGTTAAATTACAGACATGAAGTGACCAATTAGAACTTTGGGTGAGTGTATGCTGTCGCTTAATTTCTCGCTGGATTACATCGATATTTGATTTGGTATCTCTGTTTATGTTTTATTTAATTTTGTGCTTTTGCATACACCATTGTCGAGTTTACAGGTGTGTTGGAGTTATTCACCAAGAAAAAATAAGGTAAGCATAACAATCAACTGGGCATAAAGGGGCATACAAATGATAAAACAAAAAAAAACGAAGTTTCGTCACTAAAATTCCTGACGTGAATGGTCACAAAAATTTTACATTACTATTTGGAAAACAAAATGTGTATCCCTCTCTTTAAAAGGACCCCGGGAAGATGACATATAAATTGCAAGAACACATAACGAAGTTCTTCTCTTAAATTTTTGTCATAAACGTCACAAACTAAAACTGTGTCACAAGAATCCCATTGTTTGAATGATCATCTGTCTTTCAGTAATACGTATACGACGAAGACCAGGCCAAGGCAAAAGTTCCACTGCAAACTCACTTGTGGGTCGGGAAGTGTTCAAAGTGTCCGACAGTTCAAGATATCTAACTTTAACATGCCGATCGTCCCAGGTAAAATCAAAATAGACACAAGCAGACTCAGTATCAACGAAACGCTGTCGTAACTAACTTTAAGAGAAGTGGAAAACTCTGATTTTTTTAATACTTGTTATATGTAATATTATTTTTCTGTTAGAACACTTAATTTTTTCAAAAATTGTGTGTGGTTTTAATTTATGTTGATTTTAAAGTGATTTACAAATGTAAATAGAAGTCTGATTTCCCACTTTAAATGTTATAAAATGTTAATTGAACATTATGCAGCAGCTTCGTAACAATTTCTTAACCTTTGTAGAATAATGACTTCATAAACCCAAACTCTAAACCAAAGAATTCGAAAATATCAAATTCAAAATTTAGTTTAAACAACTTATTTCAAAAGACTTTTAAATGAAAGCGCTTTCATTCCGACGCTAACTCTTGATATTAACTCTTGATATTAATCATTAAGCCAACTCATTTTCTACATATTTAATTATTATTACCTTAATGATTTTATTTCAGGAACGAACCTGTCTAGGCCGACACAGAATCTGACGATATTAATGCAAGAATACACAACACACTGCATAGAGAATTCTATTTTTCTAAATTAGGCATAGAAAAGAAAAAAACAAAATTTGCCACATTAAGTGCTGATTCAGGCTATGGAAGTTCCCAATCTTCTAGGGATCCAGTAAAAGACGCATCTGTTAATAACAGCGTCAATAAAGACGCATCTGTTAATAACAGCGTCAATAAATAAAAACTGGTTGTATGATATTATAAATCTATACTCAGCAAAAATAAAAAGTACACACTTTTCTGCCTGTAATTCTGTAAAATTAGAAAAATAAAAAAGAAAATATTTTCTTGAAACAAATCTGCATATCTGTAATCGTTACAAAGAAATACAATGTTCTTGAGAATCTGCAGTCACGACTAAGTTATCTTTCCCTTTGCTATTATTGGGGTTTTAGGAAGCAGTATGTGATTTTAAACAATATTCACATTTATTGGAATATCAATTTCTCCAGTTCTTGATGTCAATAAAAGCACAAAACATTCTATATAAAACAACTCGTCCTCAGTAAACAACGCTAGAAATCCCAAACATTTCCAATTAACTCCCTTTACATTGAAAAATTATATAGTGTTTTTTAATCCAGTATTTATTGTTATCTGATGGGCATTTGCTCAGGTCTAGGTGTTGAAAATTATGTTCACGATAAATTAAACTTACACATGTAAAAACAACTGACATTTATTAATAAAACACCTTTTAAAGTGTTCGTAATGAAATGAAAATATGTGAATGAGAATATAAGCATAAAAGTCGGTTCTTTTTATTTTTGCTGATTATATTTAATAGTATATTATTTGGTGTCAGCTGTCTAAGCTTGCTTTTGGCCCATTTTTTTTAACCAATGAAGTCTTGTAAATTATATATTATTATATATTAAAATATTGTACAGAGTGAAAGTCAAATAAGCTATTTCTGTTGGTTTTGACATAGAGTTTATTAGGGATTGGCAATAATCAGTCATATTTAAGAGCTGAATTTCAAACTTAATTCGTGGTTTAGCGGATAATTCGCTTGCTTTACACGCAATAACTTCGTGTTCAACTCTTTGTAAAGTAAGTGATTATTGTTATTTATTTATTTATGTTGCTGAGAGAGAGAGAGATTAAAGGTCCGATCATAGAATAATGAAATCATAAATTGCAAAATATACACAAAATGTACTTATGCTTTTGGAAATTTGTTTGAATTGAATTAGATGTTTTACTTAACGGGTGCGATAAACAATTCTACAAAACTCGCATCATAATTTCAGTAACCAATATAACAAAATGCTATATAATAATCACGTGTTATGTGTCGCCTGATCAATGTGCCGAAAATACATTAGTAAAACGGATTCTAAAATTATGCTTCGGAAAAATACAGAATGTATATTTTCATTAATTTGATCGCAATGCTTTTCTTGTGCCATTTGAATGTTTGTGTTGTGTTATAAATCAACTGTGTTTAGTTTCTTAATTCTTATGTTGATTAGCTTGTTCAACTTCATTAGTAATAGTAGCATTTTTGAAAAACATAATCTGCTAGTACAACATAAGTAACTGCAAAATTGCTGCCTAATTTTAAACCAGTAATAGCACTCTTATTTCTAGCATTCAGTGGCAGTAGTACGAGGGTTGTCCCAATAAATCGTGAACTAAGTTTGCTGTATAAAAAGTATTCATTGCACAGGTTTCTAATTTTGTAGTATATTATAAACACGTACATGCAAAATTTCATGACAAGTATTGCATTACTATACAAAATATGAACTATATGATATGCAGACCCGGCGAACGCCGACAGCGTCATGCACATAACGCTTATTCTTTCAAAGTATTCACAAGTTGTTTGTTTATCATCCTTCTATACGTTTACTGAAATTAAATGGGAGATGGTATTTGTAGAATATTTATCTTGATCAAACGCCAAATAAAAAATATATATGCATAGTCCATGATTTATTGGGAAAACCTTTTTCCTATTGAGTATTTTTGCTAACAATTCAGTCGAATTAAACAAAAATATTTGGTTTTCGAAAATAATACGTTTTAAGGTACATTTTACTGTCACGCTTTGAAAACCGGCCATGGAATAAATAATGAAATTCATCTCTTAGTTGATCATTACAAATTATACAAAGATGGACGCCTTTTAATCACCTACAATAAATACTTTGAAGGCACCAAAAATTGAAAATAAAAATGAATAAAATGTAGTTTATGTTAGATTCGTCTTATAATAACCACTTTTGTCAAAGGCAGTACAGTACATGTAACTATGCATTTCAATATACTCAATAAAAACTCAATTATTTTCCTCTTTGTAGTGTTTTGTGACCTTCAAAGTTCCTCTTTCTTTTAATTAATTATCAATTTTGTGAATCTGTTATTCGAAAAATCTGTCAAATGTGTAAACATGTTCGAATTGATACTTTATTTAGCAATTTGATCAAATAAGATAAGACAAAAAGTGTATGAATGCTAACTTATTTTCTGACATGGAATTATCTGAAAGAAAATACAAACATACTGTCAATAAACATAGAATATATACAATTTATACGAAATTTAGCAGTCGTCTGAAGAATACTGAAAGAACAGTTAGCCCTATATATAAACATGAAAATCTATATTAGACCAAAAATATCTTATTCAAAGATAAACAACCACTTTTGATGTTAGTTGACATATAATAATGTTAAACTTTGTATTCATATTTGTTTAACAATGCATTTTTATATCCATAATGCGTTTGGAATGGCCTATAAACAAACATATGTACCTGCATATTATAACATACACAGTATTTCAGATTTCCATTTGTTCAAGAATATTTAGCAGTACTACATTTAATCCCAGTTGTAGATGTTTGTTTTGTCGTCACAACGTCATACTTAAAGAATTCCAGACGATAGAAAGATGAAACTTTTGTGGCAGAAGAGGGTGAGGGAATGTATGTGTGTGTGTTAGGGGGAGGAGGTAGGGAGCTCGAAGGCGTAAAAATGAAACGTTTTCGGTCCTGAAAGCGTTTTCAATATAAGGCAAGAACACAAGACCTTCTGATACCTTATTTATGCCCAGAAACGAAGGTTATTTTTTGCTTGTATTGGAACTTTGAAATTCCAAGTTATTTTAAAATATGTTTTAATGTATCATATTGCCTCCAAACTATTACCGAAAAAACATATGTTTAAGGCACTGTTAAAATTATCACAAGATCTGAAGGAAAAAAGAATAAAGATTATAATGACAACAAGAGTAGCACAAGTTAACGTTAGCTGGTTTGAGTCCCTCCGTAACAATTTGAATGAAAATGGTGTTCAAATTTCCCCAACTTATATCTTTTATCTTATTTCTGCCCATGAACAAGCTTAATCAAACCGAGTCTGCGATATTTTCATATCTGTCGTGTTCGGTGGCTTTCAAAAATCCCTTTTCATCTGTTTCATCAAATTCGTTAAACCAAGAGTCTATGTATGTTTGTGTGCTTTTGCAAACAACATTTTCGAGGTATTGGAGGTAAACGGTGGTATGGAGCTTATCTACAAAGGAAACGTGTGATTGTTTCTTTATAGGAGAACCTGTGAGGAAAGTGTGAGATTGGTGCACCCTAGAAATGTTTGATATCTCGTAGGCAAAACAGACAGCAAAAAATATTAGGCAGATATACGTTTATAGGATACGGTATTTGTAAAGTACTCGAAAAATAAACATATTTGAAAAAGCTATTCAAGATAACATAAACTTGACATGTCAAAGCTTGAAAATACTTAAAACAAGAAACAAGATACAAGAAACATTATTTAACGTCGGTTTTGTACAATAAAAAACATAAGCTTTAAGCTATTTTCAGACATAACAGAGATCATTTAACACATAGACATACAAAGACAATCAACAAAACCTGTAAAAAGAAAGTTACGACAGTTACATCAGAAAATAAAACACAAAATTGATAAGAATGACGTTCTAACATATAAAATACATCACAAAGGTTGCACATGAAATCACATAAAAATTATATACATTTACACATGACACATGTACAGGTCTGACCAGTCCTGGTCTGGATCATTCTGGTAAACTCCTTGTAGTTATCACATGTTCTTACATGATTTGGTAGATTGTTCCAAACCTGAACGATTAACGCTTTAAACACGGTGTTTTCCAAATTGTGCCGACGCATGAAATAGTGAATTCACGTTATTTACGTAAAAAATGAAGGTAATTCGTTCAGGAACAGTTTTTAGTTCAAGATGTACTTTCTTGCTACTATTGATCCAGATTTCGGCTATACATGCGGAAGTATGAGTAAGGGTATAACATTGAAACAAAAAGTAGTATTTTGTTTACTTGGAGTTTATGGCTTCAAATAATATTTCTTCAGAAGGTATGTATACGTCCGAATTCATAACAAACAATAAATATCTTTAAAAATAAACAGCGTCGGTGACCTTATTTCAGATAACTATATTCATTTGTAATCCAAGAATTTCAAAATTAGTACAAGCAAAGGCTGTTCAAAAACTAATAATACAAATTTTAAATTTATTAAAAATTAAAAACTACGCATTTAAGAACCCACAAAATTCCACTTTACTGAAGGCCACGGATAACAGTGCACTTACAGTAAGTCTCTTGTTTCTAAATTATGAAAAATTAAATATTTTCAAAAATATCTAAGGTTACACATCTGCTTATCAGACTCAAAATCAAGATTTTAAAATCATATCACTGTTATTGTAAAGGTTAAGCAGAGATTTTTAGCTTACTTAGTTAAGAACAATTAAAATGTTTTACTTGAAGTTCAAAAATGTTTTAACCGTTCCAAGGCGGTATCCCCAAAGGTTCTCTTTTTCGTTAATTGTTTGTGGCGTCTTATTTGAATTGACATACTTATAACAAACATGCTCTCTCTCTTCCTCTCTTCTTTTTCGCTGCGTGGGCAGGCTGTGTTTTGTGAGTGTGGCGATCCCTGATTTGCATAATTCACTTTTTTAAAGAGAGAAATACATTAGTTTAGTTTAATCTAATCTTAACGTTAATAGAAACATGATTTGATTCTTCTACTGCATATATAATACAGATACCTAAGAATGCGACTTATGTGAGATGTGACAAGGATGTAAAATATCAAAACCAATAGTGTAAACATTTCAAAGGTTGTCATTTGTCAGTAATGTACATTGCACAGAATAATCGGAGGGGGAGGGGAAATTATATTTTAATCGAATAACACAGACTTATTTTTTGCCGAATTGTTAAATGCATATAAAGAAATGAGAAATACACATGACAAACTGTCATATCTGCAACACGCTATAATAAATGCACATCACGAAATGTGAAGTTCACATCGCGAACTGACGTAAACACAGCATGACATAAGGCGCACTTGATTGGTGTCCCAAATCAGTCCTAGGTATACCGCGGGACACCGATCTACTCTCGTTTCAGTCCGGCTACTTGCGTGCGCATGTATTTCCGGTAAAGTCGGGACATACCGCATGGCGCATTTATTTCCATGATGGCGACGAAACAAAATGTGTAAGTTGAAATATTGAGAAATTGCCTATTATAGGACCCATATTTGTTTTTCATTCACATAGTATTTTGGTGGCCATTTTAAGGTATCACGAACTGCACTCTATTCATCTGTACCGGATCGGTGTACCTATCACGTGATCGGAGTACTCGGCCTATACCTATCGGGACATTACGGCGTATACAAAAAAGTGCGCCTATAGTAAATGCACATCACGAAATGTGAAATGCGCTTTACGAACTGACGTATGGCACTGCACGACATAATAAATGCACATTACGAAAACCGAAATGCACATCGCGAACTGACGTTAAAACAACAATACATAGTAAATGCACATCACGAATGGGAAACGCACGTCGCGAAAATAAGTTGGCCCATCTCCAGCACGACTTATGAATGCACTAAATGCACATTACAAAATGTGAAATGCATATCGCGGACGGACGTAACTACAGCACGATATAGTACAAGCATGTAAATGCACATCGGGACCATACGTAACTACATCATTACAAATACTCGATTCATGGAACTTTGGAACGTTTGCACATGATGTAAACATGTCTTAGGGGATTATATAGAAATCTCTATTTAATGTAAAACAAACAGGTTTCGAACGATATCGACAGTTAACTCGGTTTTAACTTTGATAAGGGATAAATTTGAAATCGATGCAGCGAGTCTCTCTTCGCGGTGACATCGTTTTTCAAATTCAAATATAACAATTGTACATTAAAATTGTTCCTTTCAAAATCTTGAACATTATGTATGACAGGTAGTGATTGTATTTATAAACACTGATGTAAAGGAGCTTAAGGGAGATGAGGCCCGACATCTAGTGGTACAATACATTGACAAACGGGTGGAGGTTTCGGAGTTTTGTTCTCAAAAACAAAATTGGGACTTTATTTCAGTTTTGTCTCGGTGAGTCAACTACGTCCGTTTACTTTTATATTTCAGCAAGCAATTCGTTACTCATTTTGCTCATTTTTAAACTGTACACGACATATTTGCATCAAGTTTTAATGATGAAATCAAAATATATACGTCACTCGCATATCGGTTTCGTACTGTATACGTCACGCCATGGAGTTCCAATGCTAAAGAAAGCCGTTGTTGATTTTGTAGTTCGCGTTCTAAAACCTTTTATAAATTGGAGTCTAATCCCGAAACTCCCGTCCTCTCTTGACAACGTTCAATTGTAGAGGGCTAGACACACGCAAGTCTGCATTCCTTTCCGGGTCCAGGGAACTGGTCCCATTTCAATTAACCGAGATGTAATCGAGCAGCAAAAGTGCAGAGGTTGTGTGAGTGATCTAATTTGGAAAAAAACAAGGGCACATGGCAATTTAGAGATAACAACCACGCGCAACAATATTTCAGTCATGTTTGTGTTAAATATACAAACATTACTAATTTACCACACCCAAATTCGAAACTGCCGTCAACATTGTTAAGTGCTATCTTTAAGCGGCAAAATGTCCCGTCCAGAGTAAGCATACACTTTTGTCAACAAATTAAAACGGAAGTAGAAGGTGAGATAATGATCAAAAGAAACAAAAAAAGAAACTAAAAGGTTTTATAGTTTATAGTTGAAGTTTATCAGTTTAAAATTAATGATAATTCTGATTTGTACACTTATATTTGTTTTTTTTTTAAATAATTATTTTAATAAATGTGAGCCGTAAATAGATTTTTTATAAAAAATAAATGTATTGTAAAGATTTCGAACATTGATTTGAGATTTGTAAGGTAATTAAAGCTGGTATAGCAGCGTGGATTGTCATTTTACTACATAAACAAATTTTTTTTTACAAAATATACAAAATATTTTTCATCTCTAATAATAGTTCATTACAATTGACAATGTGCGATTTTGCGCACAATTAACAGTAACTAAAACTAATGTCATGGAAATGTAAATCAAAAGAGAGATTTTCGAATATAGTTCTAACATGGCCATTTTGATGAGCTAAATCGAAGAACCACGCTTAACTTGTTATTGATGTTGTTGGGGTTAATTGACCAAGACAAGTACTTGTTTTTGTTCATATTATAACCGGAGAAGTTTGAGGTCGGTGAACCCCAGAACCTGATTTTAACGCCAGTGACAACTTGTTAGGCCACTGATTGTTCCAAGACGATATCCCGTCAGCTTCTCTGTTTCGTTAATTCTAATATGAAATTGATCATTATATAAACACCTATCCTCTTTTTCTCTACTTGTTGGCTATGTGGGCAGGCTCTGTTTTTGGGTGTCGCAATGATATTATATAAAAGTATGTCATCAATATTTCAAAACTGGCGAAAGAACTGATAGTTTATTCTGATTTTTGGTCGGAGATCTCAGATTCTTATGATGGGTGGAAACTATGCACCTTTTCTATATTTAAATATTAAGCTCACATTTTTGACCTATCACTAGATTTTTTAACAGGTAATTTTGACATTCAGCCAATACTATTTGTAGAATTTTTAACTTTGTATGTTTTCACTCCAGTAGTAAGTACATAGCCTTTTACTTTAAAATTGTAAGTAATTAACAAAAATGTAAATATAAGTTACTGTACTACTTTTACGAACTGATAAAAAGATCATGATTACTTAACTTGCGGCATTATCTGATGACATCATATTAAAGTGTGTGGTGTTCTTTTGTTTGCAATTAACACGTTATACATTTAAACAAGATTTGACACAATAAAATGGATAGAAACAATAACGATATGTCTTAAACACAAATCTGGAAAACTATAAGCAAAGTATTAAGTATAAAAAACGGCCTTTTTGCTTTAAAATCATAACTATATATTTAACAATCGATCGATGACCTGTGAAGTTATAATAAGTTTAGCTTTCATAGAACCTTAATAGGAAAATAACCCTATATTCATTGAATTGTCTTTTAGGTTAAATTACTCTCACTGACCAATAAAAATTAGTTTACCTTATAAAAAACAACTTTTGTTTTACTTGTAAAGCTATCTGTAGTATACCAGCATGAAAGTCGTTCGCTTTGTTTACCTTTTATGTTTGCACGGCGGTGCAGGCTTTCAAGTGTTTACGTTCAAATCGCGTTGATTTAGGAATGTTGTATATTACATTCAATAGTTTTTATCAGCAATTGAGTGTTTAAATAAAAAGAAATAAAAATTGTTCGACTTACCAGACAATAAATGTACTTGTTTCGATTTCAGTCTGTGACTAACGCTTTTTTGTATATATCTGTGAGCGCTTCACGATTAGTGACAATCAATAGCTCACTGTTAAGTTAAACAAAACTGAAATTGTAATATTTAGAGCCAGACAATTAACATGATTTAGAAATAAAACTTTAAATTAGGGTACTCATCAGTTGAAATTCAAAAGCATTATCATTACTTAGAATTCACATTATCAAGCAATGGATCTTTATTGAAAGCTATGAAACATATTGCTAAGCAGTCATCACAAGCTATGCGTCTCCTTTTCACTTAAGCCAATTATGCTGATTAACCATTATATTTATTGATTAAACTTTTTGATTATACTCCCAATTTCAACATATGGTTCTAAAATATTCGGATATGAGATAATAGAAATGTTGGAGAAAGTCTTCATCAATTTCTTAAGGAAAATTACTTAACCAGAAAGCCTTCTCATATATCTTGCATATATGGAGAACTTGGAAGGTACCCAATGTCGATGATTATAAATTTAAGCTGGATAATTTCCTACTGCAACCGCCTAATAACAAGAAAAGAGCAAAATATATGATACATCTCCTAGAAAATAATAATAAGTGGCCAAATAATATTAAAAAAATTTTTACAGTCGTAAGTCAACGAAATTTGTAGAAAAATCAGTTTGTTTCTTTCAAAGAGTTAATCAAATCAAGCAAAAATGAAAATTAGTTACACCGCTGTCAAATATGCAAAAACTTACCGTGTCTGCTCCTAAATCTGCCTTCCGCTCCTGAATATGCCGGTTGACAGATGTGTCTATATAAATATAATTAAAAACGCATGCAGTGACAACAGAAACAATGGTGCCTTTCCTTTAACTCGTGTTTTAAGATGATATTGAGATCAAATCTTCCAAACAGATTCCATTTCATGAGCGCCCACTGAGATGAATGGGGCCCGAATTCTTATTACTTTTTTGGTAGTATTTACATTTCATATCTGTCATAATGACGTCAAAGATTCGGAGGTTAGTTGTAGATAAAACAAAAATTCCCCTTTGCTTTAAAAAACTCATTTGTAAAAACTGACTTTCTTGTAGAATTTGCATGGACTTAAACGTTTTTTGTTTTCTGACTACCGAAAGAGTGTATTAGGAAAAAGGTTAAGCGAAAATACATATATAAAAAATAACATTCCATACATAGGCACTCTACCAGTAATTCAGTTTTTTGCGATTATTACAGATAGTTGAGGGAAAATGGCAATGTCAGATCGAGCGAAAAAAAGTAACCTTTGCTACTTGGTGTTTCACGGAGGAACAAAAGTATGCAGAGCTCTTTTTGAGAAGCTGGTGGAAGACCTCAAACCACCAGAGGAAGATGCTGAGACATGGACCGTAGACAAATTTCTGGAAACTAAAAGAACAATGATACAGTCAAAGCTTAGTCCTGAGAAGAAGTTGATTTTATATCCTGGGGCACAAAGAAAAACCGATATGCAGAAGTGGGATATTTCTATACTTTGTCTTATTCTCATGGAACCTTGTGTACTTTCTCCTGAACGTTTTCCTGTTATAAGAATGTATGTGGATCAGATTCGAAAGCAACGAAACAAAATTGCTCACCTGCGTGATTCAGATATAGACGATAACGCATACCAATGCATATTTGAAAAACTGAAAGTTTGTTTTGAAAAAATAGTACTTGAAGTTAACGATGGTGGATTAAAAACGACTATTGAAAATATATTGACAGAGCTAAAAACTGGGTCAATACCAAGCGACGCGCTAATAAGGGTTGAGAAAGCCGTTTGTCAGTCTAACAAAGGCATCACAGAGGAAGTAAAATAGCAAGGTGAAGAAACACGGAAAGTTTTAACGAAAGGTAATTTTGCTGATTTCTTTATCCACGTTTATTTTGTTAAAATCATGAAATCAGTATTAAAATCAAGAAAGTCCTTCTTCAAAATTAAGGAGATATAAATTGACGATTTTAAGTACCAATTGAACAGCTTTGTACATAGATCTCAAAACATTGTTTTCTCTGCCGCTAATGATATATAATTTAAATTCAATAATCAGAGAATGTTGGAAAAAGAGATAGTGGTGTAAAAGATTGATAGGAATATTTATTTAACCATATACAGTTATTTTTAAAATGACAAATACAGAATTTAATGATTGTAGTTTTATCTCTGGAAATTGATTAACATTGTCCATTATAAAGACACATTAAATATAAATAGTGTTTTATTTTACAAGATAATCAAGAAGTGTCACGACGTCTGGATAAACTGACCAGCGATGTAGAAGAAATTCTAAGATTAATGAAAGGCAAAGCACCTGTCGAAATCGCTACGCCCGGTAAAGAATACCCACATGAATAATAAAGGCATACAGCAAACACTAATTTAGCATAATTATATTGTACGATTATAATTTTTATGTCACCTACGGTGACGGCGGCGTCAAGTAGTCACACAACTTTAGCATGAAACTTAATGTTGCTTATAATTTTGAATGTATATGCCCTGTTGATACTTTACCTTCCTAAGTATATCCTTTATTTCTATTTAGTAATTATCTTTTTTAAAATACCACCATATATTATTTCAGGAATAAACATAAAAGTACCGATGCAGAATTGTACTCTTCGAGCAGAGAAAGCGATTGTAAAAGTTTTAAATCACGAAGTCGAAGATGATTGTGACCTGCCTGAAAAAGATATGGACAATTTAAAAAGCACGATTTATGAGTTGCAGGAAGAATTTAAGGAAAAAGGTTGGTCGATAACATCTGCAGACGTTGGTTGTATTAATTTGCATATCCAATGTTCATCAATACTGTCATTGCTCAATCTTATACGAGAGTATCTCGATGGAAGTCTAGATGAATCCCTGCAAAAGCTGGAGAAGGCAGCGCGATCACTTAACGGCTGCGAGGATTTACGTCTAGAAACAGTTTTATACGAGGATGAAATTATACGAGCGTTGTCAGACCTTGGTAAGATTTTAATGCCTGTTACAACAATTACTTATTTATTTTTATAAGTTTGTTTCTTTTATCCCTGTCAACGTGTTCTTGCTGATTTAACTTCAGGTGCTCTGGTCTCGGTTTGATCATTTAGTACCCGCCCGTTTACTTGTAATGTCATTAGCTTCCAGTGTTTTATATGTTTGTGTGCTTTTGCTGCACCAAGACATCATGTACTTGTTTGTTCACATGATAACCTGTTGGAGGAAGTGCGAGGTTGGTGCACCCTGGAACCTAGTTTAACCCCCCAGTGGCAAATTATTCTGCCACCGACCGTTCCAATGCGGTAACCTCAATTGTTCTCTTTGTCGTAAATTGTTTGTGATGTCTTATTTGAAATTGATTCTCTTATAAACGCATGCTTTCTCTAGTCTCTCTAACTCTCAACTTTTAGCTGCGTGGGGAGGCTATCATTTCTGGCTGTGGCAATTCCTGATATATATTTTTTAAATAACTTTATTGCCATATTATGTAAAATAAAAAATGCATGTTTAAAAATTCTTGTTGCGTAAAGAGGCTGTATTTTACTGGCTATAGCCTTTCCTGTTTACTTTGATAAAGAAGAAATATCACATGCATATTTCATCTTTTTTTTAAATAAAACCGATATTGTCATATTTCTTACGTTCAGTAGCTTTTACAATTTCCATTTCATTATTTTAGTTTACAATAAGACTGCTTATGGGTTACTTACTATGAAATTTAGCTTTGATACCACGTAAAGATAATCGTTAAGGTAATCATATTTTTTGTTTCAGATTTTGGACAGTTATTCAGATTCGCAAAAGGTGAGACTGAAACGTCTGATAACCATTCTGATTTATCAGTACAAAAACATAGCTTGGAAAATGACAGTGACGAAAAAGTGTTCACTGAAGGTGATAATATATATAATATGGGTGACATCGATCGCGATCTTCTTGGTGATGTTTCTCGATCAACATGTAAACCAACATCACCAATACCAACTGAAAACACAGATGATGAAACCCAAGAGTCTTGTGGAAATCTTCAAATATTCGACGCAACAACAATTGAACGAATACCAAACATATCTCGCTCTAAACAACAAAACTCTTCTGAAAATGACATAGGAAAGAAAAATGTAACATTTGAAATACATGTACCTCATTGTGATATAGAAGAATATATATCAGACACTGATTGTGCTTACGACATTACGATGAGAGGAAAATCCGCAAGTCAGGATTCAGGCTATGGAGGTTCTACTAGGGTTAGAGTAACCGACATATCAGTTAAGAATAGCGTCAAAAATAATGAAAGGGTGTTAACGGATTTAACGAAAAATGCCCCACGTCAGATGAACTACATTAAAGACAAAAGTGGTTGTATGATGTTATAAATCTATTTAATATTATTACTTGGCGTTAACTGTCTAAGATGGCTTTTGTCATCAATTTTCAACTAAAGAAATTGTTAGTTGTTATAATTATAAGCGTTTAAAATATTATGCAAATGATATTGCATCTACCTGGGAGCGAAACCGTACCGTAACGACGACATTGCCTAGACAACGCTTCAGACTAATCTAGCCGGGACACCCCCCACCCCCGAAAAGGTTGATCGGATAACAATGATTAACGCTATCATCACTGCATGACATCGCTAACGGATTATTTTAATGATAACATTAATGGCTTTATGTACGGGGAGACTTTTTATGGCCGCTACACTGCACAAATAGCGCTACTTTGAACTTTAAATGGCATTGCCTCTACTGGGGAGCGAAACCTTACCGTCACGGCAACAGGCAAGATAAATCAAATAAACTATTTCGGTTGGTGCTAATTTACTAGGGAGGCATTAGTAATAATAAGTCATATTTTAATGCCGAACTTTAAACTTGATTCTTGGTGTAGCGGATAAATCGCTTGCTTCACACGCGAATGCTCAAAATCCATCACATAATCTGAGCATGATCGTTCCTCAACTTAAACTTCACCCGCTTCATCGTACTTTATTCCCCCCCTTCCTTGTTATATAGAGATCTGAAAATCTGAATCAACGCAGTTTATTGTTGAATGATTTGATTTGAGATTATTGATGGGAACGCGTCTCCGAGTCCTCGGGTACTCGATTAAATGTCCGATGATATAATATATTATGTAAATTGCAAAATATACATAAAATTTACTAAGGCTGACGCTTGTGGAAACGTGTTTTAATTGAATAAGATGTTTTATTCAGAAGTGCGATAAACACTATTACAAAACTCGCCTCTTAATTTCAGTAACCGATATGACAATAAGCTATATAATAATCACTGCGTGGGGAGGCTGTGTTTTTTGAGTGTGGCGATTCCTGACATGCATATTTTAATTTTTTTTTTATTTGCCGTCTAATCAGTGTGTTTAGTTTCCTTATTCTAACTGACGGTGCTGATTAGCTTGTTGAATTACAGAAACGCAAGGCATGTTAAGATTACTGTGCCATAGGATTTTATTACGCGTATGTGAGGTTGATGCACCCTGGTTTAACACCCCCAAGTCGCAATTTGCTTTTGCATTGACCGTTCCAAGCGTACGCCCTCAGTTTCTCTTTTTCGTTAATTGTTAGGAATGTCTTTTTAAAATTAATCATTTTATAAGCTCATGCTCTTACCTCTCTACTTTTTGGCTGCGTGGGTAGGCTGTGTTTACTGCCTGTGGAAATTCCTGTTATGCATATTTCACTTTTTTTATTATGCACAACATGAGAAACAAAATTTTAAAAATACGTCTATCAATTTTTATAAGTCTGATCTCCAAACAAAATGCAATAACAATATCAAGATCCATTGATTTTACCAATAAAATGTAAAACAGTATAAAAAGCGATAATTTAGTGTTTTTTTTTTCAACGAACCTGCAGTTTGTTGCATTCCTGTTGTGCTTTTGTGTTCCTATTTGTCAGATTTGTGTTGACAAGTCAGTAGAATTAAACAAAAACATTTGGTTTTCGAAAATAACGCGGTTTAAGGTAGTGCTTTTTAATCATTTTTGAACAGTACTGGAATTAATAATAAAAACTATCTCTTAGTTGACCTTTCACTTTTTAACTGGTACTCTTACCTAATTGCCAGTTTCTGATAAACATCTATCATGATTTCGCGTTTGAAATTTCATCTTATGAAAACCGTTAATTGGTTCTCCATGTATCTCTTAGGTTTGTTTTATTCACGTCGAATCTAAACATGTGAAATCTGCTTATCAGGAACGGCCACATCCAGAAGACACTGTCTCTCCACACAGCAAACTGGAAGAGAGGAAATGATCATGGATTTATAACATGACCAATTAAAAAATGCAAACATTAACTTAATTAGAACCTTAGGGTTTACCGCCCTTCTGTAGTTTAAACAAGGTTCTAGGGTGCACCAAACTTACAGGTCTGAACATTTCGCGGATTTCAAAAACGTATCGGCAATGGCTTCGACTATTTGACTTTGGTTAATTTAATGTAATATTTTATTATCACACATACCAGTAAATCATCCGGTAGATAAAAATTTTGAAAATTGCAACCGTAATGTTAGCTTTTGTCAAGGTAAATGATGAATTAATAGTAAGTTAACAAAAGGCCTGTATCTAACTATGGTTAACATTTTCATTGCATTCTTCGTTCGAGTTTAAAAAAAATCCATTTTATAAACTTTTCAATTTAAAGACTCTTTAATACATTCTGATCCGAAGATGGACGCCTTAAACAAAAATTTGGCTGACTGAAAGAAGACTGAACGAAAGGCTACCCCAATAGCTCGAAATGACCAACGTTCATCAAAGAAAAAATAGCTAATTCACATTATAAACAACTAGCTTCGATATTAGTTGACATAATTATAATAATGTTTTTCTCGTATAACAACACCTGTGCAACTTCTTAAAACATTTGGATACACCTATGAACAAACATTTGAAAAAATTCAGCATTAAATACATCGTTACAATGTACATAGCATGCGTTATGGAGAAGAGCATCCGTTAGTCAGTAACAGATGTTCATAATAATAAAAGTCAAAACTAGACCTCCAACACTAAAGGTTCAAAATATCCATGAACTTTCCGAATTTTCTCTTTTAAAATTCATCCTGTCACTCGAATAGTTCTACATGGTCCTTTATTATATTTTTTGCAAACTCTTCTCCTCTTTACTTTTTGTCGGTGTGTCTACTCGACGTGACCATTCCTGATGCATATTTCACTATTTTTGATATAAAACAAAGCCTGGAACTACTTGAGTCGAACTACATTGTCCGACTTTTGAAATTCCTGCTAATGAGTGTCAACAGTGTGAAAAGAAAGGGTCACAATTAACGTTTTCCTCCATTTTCATATATTGACACTACGTAGGAAGTTATATTGACACATCGACGCAAGTAATATTGACACGGCGACGGAAGTTATATTGTCACTTTGACGGAAGTTATATTGACATTGCGAAGGAAGTTATATTGACACTACGATGGAAGTTATATTGGCACTACGAAGGAAGTTATATTATCACTACGACGGAAGTAATATTGACACTACGAAGACAGTAATATTGACACTACGACGGAAGTTATATTACCATATCCTTTAACCAAAAAAACAACAACATGGCACTGAAGTTAAAACTTTTAGCCGCTTTGGAAAAAAAACGCTTAATTTTTTTTTGGTGTTATACAAAATAAGTTTACTTATTTATATTTCCGTTTTTTTTTAATAATGCATTTAAGCTGGTGATAAATCTTACAATTTTGCGATAGCAGCCTGACAGGGACTCGAACGGATTATAATTACTAATCAACATGTAATATATTACAGGTTCTTGCACATTTTCTTGTTGTTTTGTTTGTTTGTTTTAATGATGTCAATATAGGTGTATGCCATGTTATATGAAATAATGCGAGTCTCACAAAACTCCTGTCACTGCGTTCACTTTGAAAATTGATGAAAACTTCTACCCATGCGTTCACATTCAAATTTTTTCTAACTTATGGTATAAATCACCAAACATATGATCGTCAAATAGTGGAGGCTTATAGCATATGACAAGAGGTTTTAAATAAGCATTTAGGACGAAGCAAATGCTCAGAACTTTTCTTAATAAATTATTGGAAATATATTCACTTTTAAAGAGAGATCTTGTTTTTTGTGATTTCCAGTGCAATTGTTGTGAATGTTCTTAGAAGATAACAGAAGTTTAGCGAATATGAGATGACCTTTGTTTAAAGTAAATTTAGGGAGGTCAGGGATTTTGCAATTTGTTTGCGATATCCAGTGCAATTTGGTGAATGTTCTCAGAAATAACCGAAGGTTTAGCGAACGTGAAATGACAATTTTTTAACATAGGAGATTACCATGGACAATTTATTTTATCTAAAATCATAAGTGTAGTCAATGGGGCGGTGGGACGCGAAAAGACAGTCATCGATACGTATAATTAACTTCGAACGTCGGAGATGGGATGGCCACAGGAGGTTAATTGCACTTAATGATTACACGTTCAGAGTGCCAGGGTAGTATCAATAATGAGTTTGTATTTTGTTTTTGTCTTATATCAATTAATATGGTAAAAGGCGACATGTTACCTCAGTTTTTGGTGTCATATATTAACAAGTACTTCGTAAGTCAAATATGTTGAAAAATCATTTCAATCTATGACTAGTTTTGATCAGCTAATCAACCTCAGAGTTTTGAATGTCAAAACCCGAGCTGCGTGCGTTTCAAACTAGTTGGTTGGATGACTTTTTTAATGTCTTCATTGCATTACATTTTATCTTTTATTTGCAATTACTCATTCAGAGGGACATTTATATACAATGCTCTTTCTCAAAGATTTGCATAACAGTCCCTAATTTTGAGCTTGTTGCGCAAAGACTGTCCTTTTTTGAGATCTATCTATTTCCCTGTCCTTTTGAAATCCAAGCTAGAGCACTGATTACGATGCGGTATTTTATGGGATTTTTTTTCTAAAAAGTCTTAAACAGTCTCAGTCAAACCGATCCTACAATATTTTCATATTTGTCGTGTTCGGTGGTTTTCAAAGTAACCTGGTCATCTATTTTAAGGGTTCGCAAACATTGCAAAAGGCGAAAACTGGCTAAAATTTCAAAAATGAATTTTGGGGGAATACGTATTGTCTCCTAGATTTTAGTGAAGAAATGTATTTAGCTTAGGATGTACTAATGTTTGCAAGCTCAATTTAGTCTAATTCATATTCTAATTACCAAACACATACTAAAACAAAAGAAAAAACCGTTTGCATGAGAACTCTGCAATTCGTGAACAATATACCAAAGCAACTCATACCTGAAATAAGTATATACCGATCTTCAATGTTAAGTGCCAATTCATCAAAATAATAGTGAACGATTGGACTCGCCGCAGTTGCAAACCAAATTTAACATTTTAACTTTCTAACGAGTTTAACTTTTAAAAGATTTCCGGGGATACCCCTGACCCCGATGTCCGCTACCACATACACATGCAATATAACGGATCTGGTTTCGGTACAGTAAGGTAGACAACACATGCACTATCATTACTATGTAAGGGCGATCTACTAGAATATACTGCAAGCAATGCAAAACCACCATTTAAGGTAAAGAAATAATTGTAAAAAAATTTCAGAACAGTGGATAACGATAATTTCATAAATTAATTTAAATACAAATATTGGTTCTCGAAATATGAGCAGCATAAAGCTTAAGTGAAAATAATAAATGCATCAACATACTAATTTATTGTTTACTTCTTCTAACGCTCATCAACTTCAAGTTTGACCAGATCTGCAGACTCAACTGAAACTATAGGTCGGTCAAGCTAAATTGGCGATGTTCAAAATTACGTATAAAATGTAAAAATTGGGTTCAGGCAAATTTAGGCGTTAAAAGTACTATTTTGCCTGTTTATATCACATTGCCTCGATAGCACAGTGGTTTACCTGTCCGACTGGCTTAGGCCTAACATTTTTTTCGACACCACGGGTTCGATTCTCACTGACACACGGCTTTTAAGGAAATATTTTAGATTTATATTTTTTTATTTATATAAGTTTTATTGCAGTAATTTCAAAGTATTGTGTGTATTTTGCTTTACATTGTTTGCTAGCGGAAATAATAATTGTGCAAAAATTTAAAAAAAAATGTAAAGAAAAAACATGTTTCGAACCTACAACCTATAACAGCGTTGCTACCATTGCATTTCAATGCGTTTTATTGACTGTGTCTTAGACCACTCGGCTAATGGGACAAGTATTGGACAGTTTACGTTTTGTATTAAACAACAATTAAAATATTAATTCATTGTTTACATGTAACATCAATGTAAATACGCCGATGTAAACATTGCCAAATTATTGTCCAACAACATTGACCTGGCACTCTTGAATTTGACCCTATAGTCGGTATATTTCGTAAACTTTATGATCTAAATTTAAATCGATATGTTATGTATAACCAATTTTAATAAGCTAAAAAATGTAAGAAGCCCGCTTAGCGCAGTCGGTAAAAGTGTTTAAATTCGAGAATAAAGACGTAAACTCGTGGGTTCGAATAGATGTTTTAGCCACTTTTGTTTGTTTTATTTTAATTTTAAAATTTCCATTCTTTTAAAACTCGTATAGACTATTATTTTTCTGTGTAAACTACCGGTGTAGTGTGAAGTATTTTAAAACTGAATATTTTGCGTGTATAGGCTAAAGTAAAATGCATTTATAGCCTATACGGTTCCATAATGTCACAAATAAAATTGTAGAAAAACACTATTCAAAGGGTATTCTAAAACCAGATGTACGAGTAGTAAAACGATTTCAAATGATATTTTTACAAGTAAAAGAAAAGAATGTGTATTTTTTATAAAATAATGAAATAATGTTTGTAAGGATTCGAACCAGAGACCATCAGATCCGTAGTCCGGCATGTAAACCAATACAACACAACTCACTGATGTTCGGAGTGAACAAATATATCAATTTGTTCTCTGGTTACATGTATGAACCAGTGTTTTTCCTATGACCTTTACGAAATTTAATGAGGTGCCAGGTCAATATTGTTGGACAATACCGTTGTATAATAATACACATGAATGTTGGTATGTACAAATAAGAATCGACTGTGGAAAGTTCTATGGTACCTCTGTGAGCATTCGTGTTAATATAACATATTTAATTCCAACTCGCTGGTGCTTAAACAAAGACATTGTTTCTACATAAAATACATGAATAAAATACTGTAGTATCATTTAATTTCGCGGGACCGAATTTTCGCGCAAAACAAGTAAATAACAACTTCGCGGCGATATGAATTAGCGCAACTGTTTTCCTATAAGAAACACTGTTAAAGAGTGTAATTTCGCTGGAGTTGAATATCGCGATCTTTCCGTAGCGCGAAATTCGCGAAAATTAAACGCGCGCGAAATAAAATGATTTAACATAATAAATAACGTCTACTAGAAACATTTTTTACATTTATGTCTTTTTCCGGTACACGTCTTGTTCATCTACTTGACATTGATCGGCAGAAAATTGGACATAGCCTTGACTTTCATTGGTAAAAAAAAGTAAATGCAAGCACGAATACATACTTATTCTGTTAAAATATCTGCTAATGACCAACTAGCTGTTAAGTGGTTACTTTGACTCTTACTCAGTCGCAATCGATAAATAAACAAGTGTCTACTGAAGTAGGGACATGCGCAGTGAAATAGTCTAGTGCGACCATTTTCGTTCGACCCAGATAAAGACTAAATACGTAGTAAACAAGATTTGCGAAAAAGAAACCAAAGAAACAAAAACTTCATTGTTTTATAGTTGGAGTTTATCAGTTTAAACGATCTTTCTGGTTAGTACATATTTAGGAAATTTAACGTTAAGAATTTCAATCAATGTGGCAATGAGTGAATAAGATTCTATTTATTATGACTGGTCAACCGTTTTATTGTACGTAACTCATTAACCCTTCTGGAGTACAAATACCTTTAAAAAACTTTCAACGGAAAATAAGGGATATTTGTTAATTTAAGTTGATATTTTTTAAATATTTTGATGCTATGTAAGAATGTTTTTTAAGATAGCAGTCGATTTAAAGATTAGTTAGATATTTTAAGCTGGTAAACCAGCGACGATTTTGAGTAGTTATTGATTTTTACTACCACCACGTGATGAATACACTCAACCAAAGTTCTAATTGGTCATAAATTGTAAATGTTTATAATGTATGCAAGTTTCGTTTCTTCCTTACGTCAAGAGTTGTGAAAAGAACTGTTTTGTCTTGAAATCAATTATCTACTGTCTTTTTAATTTTTATTAATTGTTTTCTTAAATGAATCCAATGCCATTTACCTACACCGCACGGTCAAAATTAAAATTACTTTGAAGGGGATTTATTTAAAAAATGTTCTGTAGATTAATAAAGTTTTATGGTTTTTTTTCTTTTAATGAGAGGTCCTTTTAAAACAAAACAAGAAATTAAGAGCAAATTTCTGTTTGCTTTACCTTTTTATTAGGGATGGCAATTTCCACCTTTTTTACCATTCGTATGTTCCAATCAGTTTGCATTCGAACGTTCGATTCATTAACAAACAATCACATAAACCATAAAACGACATTTTTTTATCGGTAAACCCTCTCAGTATACCGAAAGTACGAAATTGTCATTCAAATTGATTGTGCCGATAATATCCGAGTATTCCAAAATCTTAATAGTGAGTATATTTATCGAAGAATGAGATGGTCTACGGATCTACCTCTATAACTTTTTATTTGTGTTTAGTTAACCATCAAAGAATAAAACTTTGAGTTGTTCTGTAAGAGGAAAATATCATTTTATTTTATATGAATATATATTTTCTATAAATAAACAGAACGATACATATACGGCTAAATATTGCATGTAAAACGCAATGATAGGACGTTCAGAACAAACAAGGACATTTCCATATTTTATACAATGTTATTGACCGTTGCATTGCTTCTTAACGTCGGGTGAAAATGCAGCTGGTATAATTGCGAGTGAATAGCTGAGAAGATGTATACGGTAGAAGAGTTTTGTGAAAATATTATTTCTTCGATGTGAAAAGAAAAACAATATGCACTAAAGACGAGGTATTGTCATAGTGTGTTCACTAATTGACAGTTTCCTGGTACCCAAGCATTCTGTCTCCAAACGGGACCTTTGTAGCTCTAAAATATGCTAAATGACACGTGTTAAGTAAACAATCTGCCTTAAATGGACCCCTAAATCTGATGTTTTGCGTGTCACAGATTTTCACGGTATACATTCTCTAATTGACATTACAATTGGTGTGAATAACTTGATTTTCGTTACTGAATGGCTTTATTGATTTACTAAATAAATCACCGTTACACTATGCAGTAAAAATGCAATATTTAATATTATTAGACCTACTTTATATTTTATCACATTCGTGTTCTAGTAGATCTATTAAGCACTTACGTTAAAATTTGATTATGCGCGTGCACACAATTTGTTTTTTTAATCCGCACTTTACATTTAGCCGTATGTTACAAAAGAACGCGCGTGCGCATAAATCAACATGTTATTTTCTACATGTACTTTGTAAACGGAAAATCATTTATCTTGACGGTTTTGGTGTCAAACTAATACCAAACCATCTTGATTGTCGTTTATTGTCGAATTTTCACGAACATTCGAATGCTTCAAATGCGTTCGAATGTTCGAAACCTTATCCGAACGTTCGAATGTTCGAACGTTCGTTTACATCCCTACTTTTTATGCAAGAAATGCATTTTAGCACAATTAAGGATAACTCTCACCAAACTGTTCCAAAGTCAATTACTACAAGATTAAAACTTGAGTTGAAAACTGTTGTAAGCATATGATCATACATAAAGAGTAAATTTAATGTCTTTCTAATAAAAATGTACGGACAAACGGTGACCAATTAGAACTTTGGGTGAGTGTATTGTTCAAAGTAATGTTTAACTCCAATTATAGTACAAAATAGTGTTCAACTGCAATTTTGCACAATGATCTCAATATTCTTTTTGTCATTTTAAGATCATTCTAGCTTAGTATTTTAAAAGATTTGTTTCTTACTTTTTAACCATTTATTTAGTAGCAGGTCTAATCAAGCGAACAAGAACTATTCTTAAATCATTGCAGATTCGTTTAAGGGGGACATTATTTATGTTTCGTATTGATCTGTGTGTTTTGATTTCTGTGACTTCCGCTAATCAACAACTACCTTCAACAATAAAAGCGAAACTAAGAGAAAATTTGGAGGACAGTGCCATAGGTTCCCCCTCTTATTTCAATTGCAATTGAGACCAATTATACTTTAGTACATATTGTGGGCAATAGTAGATGATTTAAAAACTCATAGCATAGTGACAACAAAAACGGTGCCATCTGATTCACTTGTGTGATAAAACGTTAGTAGGACTTGGTCTCCCGATTGGCTTACTGTTTAACAGCGCCATCCACTTGAAAAATGTATATCTGAATCCATATTACTTTTATTTGTTAGTAATCACATTGAACATTTGTTTCAAAGAGTTCAAAATAGATTTCATGGATTGCAGTGTATTGTAGATCAACGTAATTTACAACGCATTCACTTTGCAACTGACTTTCTAGTAGAATATGCAAAGGCATAACAATTATATGTTCTGAAAACTAAGATTAGCAGAACAGTAAAAAAAAATTGCAAAGAGAATACGTGTGTATCAAATTATATTAAACCTACTACAAATTATAAATTTTCATCCTTAATTACAGTTCGTTGACACAAACGGCTATGTCAGATCGAGCGAAAAAAAGTAACCTCTGCTATTTGGTGTTTCACGGCGGAACAAAAGTATGCAGAGCTCTTTTTGAGAAGCGGGTGAAAGACCTCAAACCACCAGAGGAATATATTGAGACATGGACCGTAGATAAATTTCTACAAATAAAAAAGCCAATTATTCAGTCAAAACTGAGTTCTGAAAAGACGTTGATTTTATATCCTGGGGCACAAAGAACAACCGATATACGATCATGGGATATTTCTATACTTTGTTTACTTCTCATTGAAACTTGTGTACTTTCTTCTGTTATAAGAATGTATGTAGATCAGATTAGAAAACAGCGAAACAAAATTGCTCACATGCGTGATTCAGATATAGACGATAATGCATACCAATGCATATTTGAAAAACTGAAAGTTTGTTTTGAAAAAATAGTGCTTGAAGTTAAGGATGATGGATTAAAAACGACTATTGAAAATATACTGAAAGAGCTAAACACTGGGTCAATACCAAGCGACGAGCTAATAAGGGTTGAGGAAGCTATTCGTCAGTCTTGCAAAGACATAACAGAGGAAGTAATATATCAAGGTGTAGAAACACGGAAAGTTTTACAGAAAGGTATTTTTGCTGAGTTCTTTATCCTCGTGTATTTTGTTAACCTCATGGAATATTAGTATCAAAATCAAGATAGTTCTTCTTCAAAATTAAGGAAATATATATTGACGATTTTAAGTAGCCATTTAACAGTTTTGTAGATCTCGAAACGTTTAAATTTATTATTGTTAAAACAACTTATTTCGGATGGAATGGAGTTAAATTACTAAGGAGACGACTGCATAACGGGTTAAGTGTGAGGCGGGTGAAATGTACAGCCTCGTTTATTTCCAGTGTCATAATTGTTTTGCTTATGATTGTTCGAAGACAGTTATCACATAATTTTGTTTGGTTTTGTTCGGAAATGTTTCTGTTGCCATATTTTTAAAATTGTCCTTTTTAGTCGTAGGAAAGGCGATGTTATGCCAAGCATTTCTGAGCATATCGGCCGAATTCAATATCACCTATTGTCAAAAGGCAGTAACCCGATATTCTATTATCATGCAAATTTTCTGTATTTTAGCTCATTTTAGCATAAACACTCACAGTTTTTGTTAATATTCTAAAACAAGGGACTTTTGATTTTGGCGTATTGATACATCAGGTGTGAAGACAATTTTGTAAGAAGTCGGCCATTTTTTTTAAATTGTTTTCCTTTTTATTGTGTAAAGAGTACTGAAATATCAAATCCATATGAGGCGCGTTTGTTAGAATTTCTGGTAGCCTCGTTCTGCCTTCAAAATGTAAAAAGAATATAATGATTGTAGTTTTATCTCTGCGAAATGATTAGCATGGTCAATAATAGAGACACATTAAATATTGTTTTATTTTACTAGACAATCAAGAAGTCTCAAGACGTCTGGATAAACTGACCAGTGATGTGGAAGAAATCCTGAGATTCATGAAAGGCAAAGCACCTGTCGAAATAGCTACACCCGGTAAAGTATACCCACATGAAAAATAAAGGCATACAGCAAACACTTATTTAGCATACATTGTACGATTATAATTTTTATGTCACCTACGGTGACGGCGGCGTCCGGTAGTCACACAACTTTAGCATGAAACCTCATGTTGCTTATAATTTTGAATGTATATGCCCTGTTGATACTTTACCTTCCTAAGTATATCCTTTATTTCTATTTAGTAATCATCTTTTTTTAAAATAGCACCATACGTTATTTCAGGTATAAACATAAAAGTACCGATGCAGAATTGTACTTTCCAAGCAGAAAAAGCGATTGTAAAAGAATTAAATCACGAAGTCGACAATGATTGTGACCTGCCTAAAAAGGACATGGACAATTTAAAAAGCACGATTAATGAGTTGCAGGAAGAATTTAAGGAAAAAGGTCGGCCGATTACATCTGCAGACGTTGGTTGTATTAATTTACATATCCAATGTTCATCAACACTGTCATTGCTCAATCTTATACGAGATTACCTCAATGGAAGTCTAGATGAATCTCTGAAAAAGCTGGAGAAGACAGCACGATCACTTAACGGCTGCGAGGATTTACGTCTAGAAACAGTTTTATACGAAGATGATGTGTTAGGAATGTTGTCAGACCTTGGTAGGATTTTAATGCCTGTTACTCAGTTTTATGTTTAAATATACATTATTGTCTTATTATGTAAAGTGAAAAGTTCAAAACATGTCTACTGATCACAAATTCTGACTGCGTAAGTGAAAAGGTCGTCCTATAATAAAATGTTATTAATCAAGTGAATTCATATTAATTTTGCATTGTTTTTGATAAAGCCCGAGGTAAAAGGCCAATGGCTTATTTGACTTCCCGATGACAATCCAAAATAAGCAGCACAACAATGTCAAATATTTACTTTACTCTAAGAAGTTTATTTGTTTTTCGAAACTTTGTCTTACGAGGTTTAAAAAATTACCAGTGAAATATAGTGGTTTATAATCTTTATCGCAAAAAAAATCTTGTCAGCGTGACTTTTTAAAAGTGTCTTGAAAGAAGATTCCAAACGGGTAACTAATTATGAAATATAGATTTGATACCACATAAAGACAATCGTTAAGTTAACGTATTCAGATTTTTTTAGTTTCAGATTTCGGACAGTTATTCAGATTAGCCAAAGGTGTGACTGCAACGTCTGATCACCATTCAGATTTACCAGTACAATGCCAAAGCTTAGAAAATGCCTGTGACGATAAAGTCTCCCCTGAAGGTAATATAACATCTTTTTATCTGAAAACATATCTTTTGTTAAAATTTAAATATATGTTGCTATTTGACAAGATCGGCTACATAAAACCTTTTAATCGAAATATAAAAGCCTACTAGAAATAAAACAAATGTTTTCTATTATGAGCTCACTCGCAAACTGTTGACATAGTTAAATACGGACACCGTTAATGAATCTGCGAATAAAGACTAAGTTTCACAACGTTTATTAAATCATCATAAGTACCATTCTGACAATATCACCAAAAACAAGCAATGTACTTCTTTTAACCTTTTTCCGATACTTAAAACGGCCAGTTAGTGACCAAAATCAGTTGAAACTTAGAAAAGATAATGCAAGGCTCCTGCAACAAGATCTAGTGCACAAATGACTTTGTTTTGATAATAATAACGCTTATGAATTACTTCTCACAACCTCGAATGTTAACTATGCGCAAAAAATTCTATTTCAAAACCCTTTAAGCAAACCTGCCTGAATTCTTAAACAATGTTATGCAAGAGGGTTTGATTCCTAATACTTATTATTATGTCATAAGAACAAACACTTCGTTTAGAGCTACTTAACGCGTCTTGACGCGGCTTTGCAATGCTATTAGCTTCTTATGTTTTATCTGTTTGTGTGCTTTTGCATGCAACATTGTTGAGCCGATAAGTGGGTTGGAGTTTTTCACCAGGACAACTTGTACTTGTTTTGTGTTATGAGAACCTGTTGGGGCAAGTGTGAGGTTGGTGCACCCTAGAACCTGGTTTGAACCCCCAGTGGCAATTGGATTTGCCACTGACCGTTCCAAGGCGGTAACTCCTTGGGTTCTCATTTTTGTTTATTGTTATTGGTTTCTTTTTTTAAAACATCATTTTATTAACCATGCTCTCTCCCTCTCTCTTCTTCTTGACTGTGTGGGGAGGCGGTTTTTGTGAATGTGGCGATCCCAGATATGCATATTTCACCTTTTGACAGTGAACTACTTTTGCTTTGTCGGGTTCAGTGGATTTCAGTTCACCTTCTACCTCTTTGAATACAATCTTAAGTTTATACATAGATACTTTTAAGCTAATAATTTTGATAAATCGCTTTAACGCTTTGACACCATTAAACAAAATCGGTAATCAGTTGTTTTGCTTTCAGATTGTGGACAGTTTGAAGGTTTGCCTGCAGCATCTGATAAGTCTTCAGATTTATTAGTACAAAGCCGAAGCTTAGAAAATGCTAGTAATGAAAGTTTCGCAAATGAAGGTGAAATACTACCTTATTTTAACATATTCATAATTAAACGTCAGTAGTTTAAGTTCATTTTGGTAACACATACAAATCTTTTCATTTTTTATTAAAAATATATTTCTTTTATTCCATTAATTATTTTATATTTGAACGATTTATTTATTTAAAAAATAGTTTTAAAAAAGTGAAATATGCATATCAAGAATCGCCACACGAAGAAAGCACAACCTCCCTACGCAGCCCAATAGTAGAAATATAAATTTCCAGTACATTAATTAGTTTTTTACAATTTCAGATTTTGGACATTTCGACAGACTAGCTGAAGGTTTGCCTCAAGCATCTGATAGCCATTCAGAATGTAAAGAATGTGACAGCGTAAATGAAGCTGCCGAGACAAACCCATCTGCTGAAGGTGAACTATTTTTGAGATCACTTTAAAGATTTCGTCACAGTAAGTGTTGGTCACCTAGAAGGAATGTGAATTCAAAATAAAGCAATTTTAAACTCGTTGAAGAAATTAGGGTTAGACTTCATCAAATATTGTGTAACAACAATCCCATAGTTTGACTAATTATTTGTTTTTCAGTAATTCGAATACTACTGATTGGAAAAACAGGCCAAGGTAAAAGTTCGACTGCAAACTCGCTTGTGGGTCAGGCAGGAATGTTCGCAGAGTACACCAGTTCAACATGTCAAACGACAACAAGCCAATGGTCCCAGGTAATGTTTAAAAAAGTAAAACTAACTGGTATTTGGAGACAATTATCATGCACAAGAGACGAACACTGTCGTAACTAACAGAAAAATAATATTGCCTCTACTTTGAAGCGAACCCATATTGTACGGAGACAGCGCCTAGCTATGTCATTCCGATTAAGCTATTGACGGAGTTAGCCGGGCAAATCCCATAAAAAGATTGATTAGATAACCCTAATAAACGTTTTCATCACTGCATGACATCGGTAACCGGTTGTTTACTTATTAACAGTACTGACTTTATGTACAGGGAGTTTTTTTACGGCCGTTACATTGCATAAATAGCGCTACTGTTAATTTCAAATGACATTGCCTCTATTTGGGAGCAAACCAGTACCGTACGGCGACTGCACCTAAATAAGACGCCATAAACAATTAACGAAAATGAGAATCATTTACCGCCTTGAGACGGTCAGTGTCAAAACAAATTGCCACTGGGGGTTTAAACCAGATTTTAGGGTGCACCAACCTCACACTTGCCCCAGAAGTTCTCATATCACAAAACAAGTATATCAGGAATAGCCACAGCCATCAAACACTACATTCTTTACGCCATTCGACCATACGCCTCTAAACATGGAATAGTTCTGAAAATACCTTCTTAAGATTGTACGCATACATGTACCATCGTTTGGAGTGAATCGTAGATGTACCATTATTTTTATGCAAATACTGCATTGCGCTCAGGGCGTGAACAGTAATATGCCTTTACATCTTAATTAAAGAAAACAGACTCAATCACTCCGAGGCTGTAATATTTTGTCGTGTTCTTAGGATTTCAATGCTATCATCTAATTTTAAATAATTGACTGTAGGGTTGTTTGTGCCACATGGCGGCCGAAAATTGTATCTCCTTAGAATTTATCACTGCCACTATTCCGCCCGTTGAAGTTCGTTGAGAACTGAACATTCGTAAATAACTCGATGTATTGTAGCATGTAAACGAGTCGGTATATTTTTTACAGCAACGTTACTTCCTAGGAAGATGTATAGAAGTTGTCGACACACCCGGAATATTTGACACAGAATCTGACGATGATAATGCAAAGAGACACAAAGAGCTCATTAAATCTCTCCTATTGACCATTCCTGGATTTCACGCCATTGCGTATGTCCTCAAATGTGGAGAGAAAATAACAGATGAATTCAAGAAAACTCAAGACCTCTTTTTCGAATGGTTCGGTCCAGGAGTTGAAAAATTTACTTTCGTCATTTTAACTTGGTGTGATTCAGATGAAACGAAAGATAATTACATATATAATGGACCACAAATTAAACTTACAGAACTTATTCAGAAATGTGGCGGAAGAGTTTGTGGAATTGAGAATAAGTTAGTATCGCAATACACGAAAAGAAGACAAATAACAAAGATTTACGAAACAGTAGACGCAATAAAAAAATCGAACGGAAACTGCTGCTTTACAAATTTAACTTATAAGCTTGCCATATCCTACCTTCACAATCACAGTCCAGGGACATTATCACTAGATTCTATCAGACTGCTAGAAAATGCAGGTGTAATGGAAGAGTTACATGACTGGCTGGATAACAGGTTTCATAAATTTCCAAAAGACGATTCTCAGTCAACTAGGGAAACAAGGGTATCAGTTTCAACTGACACAATAGATCAAGAAACCTTTAGGGCATATGCAAATCTTCAAATATTTGACGCAACCACGAAAGAAAGGATATCGAACACACTCCTGAAGACAACTTACTTTCATGAGATAGATCAGGAAAAAACAAGTACAAAATATGCATCATCAGATTCGGAACTAGAAGGTGTGTCCAATAAAATGTCGTTGGTGCAAAATGAACAACAACAACAGCATACTCAAGAGTTAACCAATGTGAACAAAATTGACAATGGTTCAAAGATTAAACAAAAGACGGTCAGGAAACCCTCGAGTAGAAAAGATCGCAAAGTAGATTTTGGTGTTTCTCAGCTAGACAGGGTTGCCGGAGAAGAATTTGGAAGTGACAGCGCAGTTCAGGATTCAGCAGCTGACACAGCTGTTAAGACTTACGTTAACAATGATGATCAGGTTTTGACAGGTTTCTGGAAATACCTTGAAAAGGCTCGAAATTTCTGTAGAGATAAGTTTGGATTTGACATATGAGTGGCCGAAACGATGCCCATTTAAAAGGACCATCAAGCGTTGGAAACTGTTTTGTTTCAAGTTTCCACATGTAAACTTATACTTTTATAACCTGGAAATAAATATCATTTATAACCATATGTGTAAAAGAATTCTGTCTTTGAAAATTGAGCAAACAAAAAGCTATTTCGAGCTATCGTACTGAAAGAAATGGCTTCATAAAGTGTCGTTGTTGAGAAAGGAACAACCAACATAGCATACTCAAGAGTTAACCAATGTAAACGAAATTGACAATGGTTCAAAGATTAAACAAAAGTCGGTCAGGAAACCCTCGAGTAGAAAAGATCGCAAAGTCGATTTTGGAACTTCTCACCAAGACAGGGTTGCCGGTGAAGAATTTGGAATTGACACCGCAGTTCACGAGTCTGCAGCTGACACAGCTTTTAAGACAAATGTTAACAATGGCGATCAAGTTTTGACAGGTTTCTGGATTTGCTCGAAACTATTGTAGAAATAAGTTCGGGTGTAACATATTATAACTGACCGCAACGATGTCCATTTGCAGTGATAATCAGCGCTGGTAACTGTCATGTTACCATTTTCCACATGTAAAATATTACTTTAAAAACCAGAAAATAAACCTCATTTTATAACCATATGTTTTAAAGAAAATTGAGCAAACAATAATCAATTTCGAGCTATCTTACTGAAAGAACAATGACTCTTAATACAGATTTAAGATCCCAGTGTAGTTAGATTTTAGAATCAAACCTAGTAAAACTTGCCCGCGAAGTACACGATTCTATCGAGGGCGTAATTACTTTTTTTTGCAAGAGTATAAACAGAGAAAGCAATTCTGTATTTTAGACGGGCATTAGTGTATACGTATATATTTCTGATTTTTGTTTTGTTAAATTCACCAGTGGAGTGCACTTTATTTACTAGTATGAAATTTAAAATTCATTCTAAGTAGAGAACTATAACGATTTGCAATCTTTCGCTCTGTGTTGTGTTTTCCAGTTCTTATCAATTGACAAACACAATTGTAGTCATCATTGCAGTGATATATTTATTCATCGAATAAGGTTAACATCTTTCAGGTGTAATACTGTTAAGAAGAATGACATAATTTCTTTATTATATTGTTTGTCTTTTTACTCTAACTGGCCATATCTTAATATATATGTAGTGGTAAGTCGTTATCAAATTTTAGTTTCTTGATTAAACTGCTGTAAAACAATTAAATTGTGAAGCTTTGATTATAGATGAAATGTATTTTTGTTTAATAATGGAGCTACCTTATATTTTTGAAAAAAAGTGATGTGATTTTAAGATTTTTGGAATTTCAGTATACTGAAATGTAAGGGTTTTTCTAACATAAATCACTCGTGATATGAACGTTTTTACTAAGAGCTACATTTTTGTAGTGAATTTATATATGCTTATCTGCATGGAAATATGTCCAAAGACTTAAAAAAAATTTTGAAGTCTGGTACAAATGTATATTTTAGATTAATAAAAAAGTGAAAATGCAAAATGCAAAACAAATCACGGTAAAAAAACTTTTAATGTGTACTTTAACTAGATAGTGCAAATATATCACATATATTGTAATACTTTAAATCTGCAGTGTAATAATAATGAAGGTTCATTATAAATTTGATTTTTAAGTATTTCGGCGATTTTATTGGACTTCGCTTGACGCAGATTTATCTTTTTTGTCCTCAAATGCTTTTGAACGTCAATGCGATTGGTGAAAATCATTTTCTTATACCATCGATGTTATATTCTGTACAGATTTGGTTTAACAGATACACTTTTTGTACTATTTTTCGTTGTAAATACTTTGCTGATGATTCTTTTGACGTTATGAACTAAACGTTGCCATTTTCTATAATACCCCGGTACCTTATGTACACATAATAAATTTCAAGCTACACTTGAAAAACGGATGACGTTGTACATTGTATATATCAAATTGAAGACATAAGAAACCCAGTCTTTTAAGATATAATTCATATTAGAGCATACGAAAATAAAAGCAAAAAGATTATAAAAACTCAGTCGCTCTCACTTGTTGCATTTTAGCATTGACATGATTTTTCATTTTTTGAGTACCTAAGGTTAAAAGGGCACCAACCCGTACCAGGTACATGCAACATTTTGTAACCACTATCTAAAAGGAAAAAAAAACAAATTTAAACACAGAACATCTGAATTTAGATGTCAAATCTTGGCACTTTGAATGTATCCACACATTACTTGATTACTGCTTTATTTTTTAAATTTCTTTGCTTGTCCAGTTAATGATTTTTAAATTAAACATAGGCATAACCAAGCAATTTTATTTGTTTATATTACAAAACAAACAAGAATAATTCAAACCAAATCGTTTTTATATTAAAAACAATGAAATATTTGTAATATAAACTTGTATAGGAGAAATGGCGATGTATAGGAATATATACATGTCCACCATAAATAACTTAACGTTTGTTTATGAAATAGCCATTTTTTGATAACTCAAACAGGAGAAACGTCTTTTAAGATTTACAAGATTAACGTCCCAAGATGTTTTGTAAATCATTTAACATTGGGCATTTTATAAAAATGCAATGGACGGTGTACCAATAAACTTATTTCTAGTTTGTGTTTAATGAGAAACATACCATGGAAGATGTTTCGGGGCAACACTCGCCCAAAGGATATACTTCCTGCTTTCTTTTTTTGCCTTTGGCGTTGTAGATCTATGATATGCGGGAGTTGTATTCTAAGACACCCCGTCACAATTCTTTTCTGTTCAGTTCCGCCTATTGTTTTCTCATTAAGGACAAACCCATTCTTTTATCTGGTGACCAGATGTACTTCCATTACTGTCCATGAACATGCTTAACCAAATCACGACTGCAATAGTTTTGTATTTGTCGTGTTCATTTCAAAATTCACTTTTCAGTAATCATATACATTTGAATTACATAGTACGGCGTCCTATATAGGTCAACTATAAGAGTGGGTTCATGTCTCCAACTTGATGACAAAGAACCGGTTGGAAACGAAAGCATGCTCGCCTATTTTAAGTCAGAAGAAAGCATGCACATGTAACAACATTTTTATTTGCGAGTGAATGTAAAGTTTGTTTAAAATAAGTGCATCATATCCTATACACCCACCTAATGTATACTCTTTTGTTACAAATATTCCAAATAAAGCTTTAATGACGATGTGATTTTTGAAATAAGATGACTCTTAGATGACATCAACCTAAAAATATCGCATTCACCGCCATATGCATGCCATCGTTTGGAAAATTATACTGTTTACTGGTGTAAATAGAGAGTTGCGCTTCAACCGGGGCTAGGCAGTATGGGTAGTAATATTCAATGAACATGGTCAATCAAACTGAGCCTGCAATATTATCATATTTGTCGTATTCTGTGACTTAAAGTTCCCTTTTCATCTATTTGAAAAGATTTAGCAGTAACAATGGATGACCAGAACCAGAGACATTCTTTCGGTGTTCAGGGCCGCATCGAAACCCTTTTATACTTACATATTTTTCTAAAGTACTCAAATTTATTCTGGTTCGGAGTGCACATCTTTCCATTTTTCGATACTCAAAAATATTAATTGAAAGACAATCTGAAATTATGTAAAATACGATCAAATAAGAACAACTATTTAAACTTTTAAATATTTTAAGTCGTTTGTGTGGTGAAAAATGTTAAATGCGTGTCCGATGTGTGATGTTACAACTGTATCTTACAGTAATGTTAAGTGCAAGAACTGTTGGAACACTCACCAGGTGTAGGCACAAAAAGGTACGAAAATAACCTAATGAATAAACTAGAGAAGAGTGTGGGAAGGCCATTACAAAGCTACTGTAAGTTGTTTTCAGTAAAATAAAATGGATACCACACTTTCCTTAAAAATTTCGTCTAAATGTAAGACAGAGATCAGAAAATGATCCAAACAGATACCGTACAGAATCGTTGTTTACTATGCAATTGCTTTATGTGTACACATGAGATTTTAACAATAACTATCTTTAAATAAAAAGATAAACTGCTTTGATAAATATTTATATGTCTCGTGGCGTGTCCCATTTGATTACTTGTTATTGTGTTAAGAAAGAAATTAAACTATTAAATTATTTTCTCATCTGACCCAGCTCTTGCCGACATTGTTACCGATTTTGACTACATAATGTTAGTTTTACCTCGAAATGCATAATTTAAGCAATGTCGGCTGCACAACTTATGGCGTCTTTTTTATAAAAGTAACATGTAACAAGTTCCAGATTTTGACTTCGCTCAAACATTGGAGTTTGGATACAGTGAAAGAGAAACTAGAGTAGAAATATTTGAGTTGGAGTTTATGGCTTCCAAGGACAGTTCTTCAGATGGTATGTTACTTATGAATTCGATTTATAATAAAATAGCCGAAAAAAGTACTTTGAAAGCGCCCGAACGCGACAAATATGATAATATTGCAAGCTCGGTTTGATTTTAGTTACGGTGATAACACTAGCTGCCTTGAAACCAACTTTGATGAGGAAATCTTCAACCATTTCTTGCTATTTTCTGGACAAGGACTCAATGGATGCACAGACGACAACAAATCTGTAAATTCTTTAAAGGGGCAGGAGGAGGGTACATGGGGAAGATTAAAGAAAACATAACAAAGTTTCTTCACTTGAATCTCTGTCATGAATGCCACAAACGTTAAAACTGTGTGACAAGAATCCCATACTTTCAAATAATTAAGTAATTATTTGTCTTTCAGTAATTTGAATACTACTGATTGGAAGGACTGGGCAAGGCAAAAGAACTACAGCAAAGTCATTATCGGGTCAGATTGGATTGTTCAGAGAGTCCGCTAGTCTGAGTTCAAAATCACAAACAACAACATGCCAATGGTCCTAGGTAAAGATTTAATAATTTTAACGTAAAACAAAACTGGTATTGGGAGACAAGTGTCAGATACAAGGTATCAAGGGTCCAACGGAACTCTGTACTAACTTTCTAGAAGAAAAAAAAATATTGCCTCTACTTTGAAGCGAACCCATATCGTACGGAAACAGCGCCTAGCCATGTTATTTCGATTACGATCACTGCATGACATCGGTAACCGGTTGTTTACTGATAACAGTAGTGACTACATGTACAGGGAGACTTTAAACGGCTGTTATACTGCATTAATAGCGCTACTGTTAATTTCAAATGATATTGCCTCTACCTGTTCTTGGGAGAGAACCAGTACCGTACGACGACAGCGCTTAGCCATAAAATTCCGATTACGCAACCGACTAAGGAACAGAAACATTCTCCTATGTTTAATACTATTAATATGTTACATTAATTTTTGTCAAAATAATTTGATCTTTCAAATAAATGAAAGTTTTTTTAGCGAGTGTCAATTTTAAAGTGATTTTGATAGACTTCTGACTTTCGATAGTATTCCTGCTTCAAATGTTATTAAATGTTGCACTGAACATTTTGCATCAGCTTCGCAACAAAAATCAATAAACTTATCATTTAAATAAAAAAACGGGTCTTGATAATACTGAATTCAAATGTTTCGGAAAGCTGTTCAATTTGAACAACTTATTTTAAAGGATTTTAAATGGTAGCGTTTTCATTCCGACGTGTATTTTATTATTAATCCATTTGCCAACTCATTTTATCCATAATGCTTTTATCACAGGAGCGAACCTTTCTAGGCCGACGTGTAGAGGTTGTCGACACACCCGGTATATCTGACATATCTGACGATGATATTGCAAAAACACACAAAGAACTTCTCAGATCCCTTGTTCTGACGATGCCTGGATTTCATGCCATTGCTTATGTCCTCAAATTTGGAGAGAGAATAACCGACGAATTCAAGAAAACTCAAGATCTGTTTTTTCAATGGTTTGGCCAAGGAGTGGAAAAGTTTACTTTTATCATTCTAACCTGGTGTAGCTCAGACAAAATGATAAAGGAATACATATCTTATAACACACAAAGCAAGCTTACAGAGCTGGTCAAAAAGTGCAGCGGAAGAGTTACCGGAATTGAAAACAAGGGGCCGCCAGTCTTAAAAAGAAGACAAATTAAATTAATTTTTAAAGCAGTAGACGAAATCATTGCAGCAAATGGTAACCGTTGTTTAACAAATTTTACTTATGAACTAGCTCTGTCGTACTTTTACAACAAATATCCGAAGAAACTAACGCGAGATTCAATTATTTTGCTGAAAAAGGCCGGTCTGAAACTAAAGCATCTAATCTGGCTGGGTGACATCGATCGCGATCTTTCTGGTGATGTTTCTCGATCAACATCTGAAACAACTTCACCAATGTCAACTGAAAACACATATGACGAAATCCAAGGGGCACGTGGAAATCTTCCAGTATACGACGCAACAATAAATAAAATTATACCATACATATCTCGTTCTAAACAACAAAACTCTTCAGAAAAAGACATAGAAAAGAAAATTGTAACATTTCAAAAACCTTATTATGATATAGAAGAAAATATATCAGACATTGCTTTTGTTCACATTGAAAGCGGTACCGCGATTAGAAAAAAATCCACAAGTGCCGATTCAGGCTATGGAAGTTCTAATAGGGTTAGACTAAGCGACAAATCTGTTAAGAAAACTGTCAAAAATAATGAACAGATGTTTTCAGGTTTAACAAACCCACATCAGGAGAACTACATCAAACTGCCAAGTGCTTGTATGATATTATAAATCTATTCATTATTATTACTTGGCGTTAACTGTCTAAGCTGGCTTTTGTCCTGAATTTTCAACTAAAAAAATTGTTTGTTGTTATATATATAAGCGTTACAAATATTATCCAAATTATATTGCAACTACCTGGGAGCGAAACCTTGCCGTAACGACGACATTGCCTAGACAACGCTTCGCTGCGTGGGGAGGCTGTGTTTTTTGAGTGTGGCTATTCCTGATATGCATATGTTGCTTTTTTCAGAATGAGCTAGCCGGGACAACCCTCCGAAAAGGTAGATCGGATAACAATGATTAACGCTATAATCACTGCATGACTTCGCTAACGGATTATTTTAATGATAACAGTAATGGCTTTATGTACGGGGGGACTTTTTATGGCCGCTACACTGCACAAATAGCGCTACTTTGAACTTTAAATGATATTGCCTCTACTGGGGAGCGAAATCTTACCGTCCCGGCAACAGGCAAGATAAATCAAATAAACTTTTTCGGTTGGTGCTAATTAACTAGGGAGGCTTTACTTATAATAAGTCATACTTTAATGCTGAAATTTAAACTTGACTCTTAGTGTTGCGGATAAATCGCTTGCTTCACACGCGAAGGCATAAAATCCATCACACAATCTGAGCGTGATGGTTACTCAACTTAAACTTCACCCGCTTCATCGTACTTTATTTCCCCTCCTTTTTATATAGAGATCTGAAAATCTGAATCAAGGCAGTTTAATGTTTTCAAGCTTTTCTATCATATTCAAAAATGATTTGAGAATTTTGATGGTAACGCATCTCCGAGTTTCCACAAAGTAAAAAGAAAGGGTCACCCTTACCGTTTTCCTCCATTTTCATATATTGACACTTTGACGGAAGTACATTGACACTACGACGGTAGTACATTGACACTACGACGGAAGTACATTGACACTAAGACAGAAGAAGCATTGCGACAATTTTAACGCATAACAGGAACGTCGTGGTCACAATTATTCCATGACGTGTATATATATGAAACGGAAAATCGATGCGTTCCTACACGCTATGTAATTTTCTCATCATTTGATATACTGGCAGAAAACTGCATTTCTGCGAAACAAAAAGTCCAAAAAGCCCGAACAACTATGGAAAACAACAAAAAACCACACCATGTGGGTGTAATTATGCGTAAAAATGAATTTTAGCGAAAGAACTTCAACAAATAGTGTTTTTGTCGAGTCTCGCATTAACTTAGCTCGGATCCCAGAGGTATTTTTTTATATTTTTCCAGCTTTTGAAACACATTTTGCCCGTGGCTAGTCTACAGACTTCTCTCAATACACATTTTGCGTTTTCTCGTTTTCAGGGAAAAATGTAAAGTGCTTGCGCTTGACTTTCTTCAAAGTGCAGCCCGCCCGGCTAGCTCAGTGGATAGAGCATCGCACTGTCAATCCAGGGGTCGTGAGTTCGATCCCCAGCCGAGGCGGGAAAATTTCTCCGTGACAATTGAACTCGGACATTGCGTCTGAGAGTCATTTGTCCCTCACCTCTGATTCAAGTGAGGAAGCAGTCAGTCGCTTGCGGAGAAATTGGTTAGTACTGGTTAGAGACCCAGGACCACCGGTTAGGTGGACTGACCGCCGGGATATAACCAGAAAGGTGTTGAAACCAGGCGTTAAACCCCAAACAAACAAAACAAACAATCTTCAAAGTGCGCGTGACTATGATAATGTACGATCATAAAAATAGTGTAACTACACGTCATTGATCAGACATAAATTTCCTTGTACAAATACCGCTACCAGTAGGTTGAAATCGAAACAAGAAAGCTTAATTTAAACTCGAAACAACTATAACATCGGTTTAAACAGCGCCAATATTTCGGTAAGCATGTATAATTTATCTTTTTTGTATTTCTAGAAATGAAACGAATCTTAAAATATTAACATAAGGGTGTGAAAGAGAAAAAACAGGTTTATCAGGAATCGCCACATTCAGTTTAAAAGCGTCACCCAATCACGATATCCAAAATGTTAAACGGACAAGAGAGTTATGTATACACTGACTGTTTGGAGGTGGTTTTGGCGATAATTTTTTATTCATAACGTATGGTTATTTTATCTAGTATTGTCCTTAAATCAATATTTAGCATAATTGTTTTACTTTGTACCTTTATTTATTTAAAGTGACAATTAAGAGTATCAGCGGTCTAACGCTTATAATCGATCCCCTTTTTCTGAAACTTGGCAGGTGGGAAAATCAATAAATATCTTAGCAAACAAAAAATAAGTTTTTATGGCTTATCGATTCCCAATTCTTCTAATTTATTTCAGTGTTTAAACATTCCATTCATCGATTCCAATTTAAGAAATTTTAATTTATTAAAATATTATTCCCGTAAGATGACTAGAAAATCAGGATTAACAAGGGTGATTTTACTAGTTTCAGATTAACATTTTACTATAATATTATCAAGGCTGAGGAGAATATTACAGTTTTATATAAAATACAATTATTATTGTCGACAATATCCAGATAAAATTCAGCGAGTTTATGAGGTTTTGACATAGAATGTATCATCTATCCTTAAGATTTAAATTCTAAACCACGATTTGAATTGATTGATTGTTTTGTTTGGCACTGAGTCAAACTTTGAATTAACAAACGTTTTATGAAACTGTTAGTTGGAACAGAAATATTATCGTCGACTTACGACAAAATTCTCGTTGAATAAAACAATTGATCGTGCAATACAATGGAGCGCAGGTTTAAATACCAAATAATTATTCTAACTTGACAACTTCACGCAAATCTAATATTTATTTCGCTAAAAATATGCAGATTTTTTTGTGCACTCAAAGTCGGTCAAAGAATTACTACGATATTCATTTTTTCTTATTATAAATAACTGCAATTTGTAAAATGTCAGTAGTATCACAGAGCACGCCAAAAGCAAAACTTTAAAAAAGAGCAGGTATATCCTTGGGGTTATTGAACAAGAACCAAGGTTAAACTGGTTAAGATTTTTTTTGAAATCATCTGAATTTATAACAGGAATTGAAACAAAATGATTTTAGGAGTACCATTAACAAACACAATTATAATGCTCAATGACCTTCAAATGATGTAATGATAACAGCACTGGTTGACTGTACCGGAAAAAGGAACCTTGAAAGTTGTCGAACACGACAAATACGAAAAAAATGTTAGCGCGGATTGATTAAGCCTTTGATTGAACTACTAGAAAAACGAAAAATTCGTATAAATGCTGTATTGATAAAACAATTATACAGCGCCGGTAGTTAACCCTTTACATAACTTATACATGTCATGCATGAGTGATCTTAAGAATCGTGAAAACAAGCATAAGGACATATTTTTGTGGACTGCGTGCATAATCATCCTGCATATCAATTTAAAAGGAATACATCATTATTGTAAAGTGATTTCACCTTAGTCTAGATCATCTAGACGTTCTGTCATTGATCAGTATCAAACTGCTCTGACGAACGTCTAGAGACATCGCTATATAAAAAGTCTAACCGACAGGTGGCGCTTTTGTATGGTAAACAAATCCAAAATCAATCTCGATTTCTAAAGAAATTTGTTAACAGTGCTTTAACCGTATTTCTCCCACACTGGGCAAAGTGAAATTTAGGTAACATGATATCGAGCTACTAAATGAGGTATATGGTTTCTAAAACAAAGAACGTTTAAGTACTTGCCTACCCCATTTTACATAAATGAATGCAAATAAATGGTACGCCGTTGCTGCCTCTTCGTGATAATGGTTTTTAGACTGTCACGTTATATGGTATGGCAGTTGTACGGTGATTGTTAAAAAGGGAAGAATATCAAAATCTCTCTAAAAAGGTGAAATATGCATATCAGGAATCGCCACATTCAGAAAAAACAGCCTCCCCACACAGTCAAGAAGAAGAGAGGGGGAGAGAGCATGGTTAATAAAATGATCAGTTTCAAAAAAGACACCACTAACAATAAACAAAAATGAGAACCCGAGAGGTTACCGCCTTGGAACGGTCAGTGGCAAATCAAATTGCCACTGGGAGTTTAAACCAGGTTCTAGGGTGCACCAACCTCACACTTGCCCCATCAGGTTCTCATATCACAAAACAAGTACAAGTTGTCTTGGTGAAAAGACTCCAACCCACTTATTGGCTTAACAATGTTGCATGCAAAAGCACACAAACATATAAAACATAAGAAGCTAAGAGTATTGCAAAGCCGAAGGGGCGGGTACTCAATGATCTTACCGAGACCAGAGCTGCTGGAGTAAAACCAGCAAGAACACGATGACAGGGATAAAAGAAACAAATCGAGCTTCTAGGTTCTTTTAAGAAAAGATTTCCCCGTTAACCTTCAGAAACTCTTAAACCCCTGCCACCGTCGTGCAACCAAAGAGGTAAGCATAATGATCAACTGTAGAAGGGTTTATCACCAGGCCTGCAGAGCGCTGTAAAATATCATGTTGGTAACCTTTCTTTTTAAATTTACAGATGGTTTTAACGAATATCCGGGATAAATTAACACTGCCTTTTATCTTTTTAAGTTTATAAATTAAATCTGCATAAAGAACTGGCTGTGAAATACCTTGTTGCAAAAGTCATTTTAAACTGCATTTGTATTTATGAATTAAATCTGGGTATCGGCGATAAAACTTGCAAATGGTTTTCCTTAATTTGTGATACCGATAACCTTGTTTTAAAAGTTTTTCTGTAATGCAAAGATTACGTTCATTGAAATCATTAACATCGTTGCAAGCTCTTGAAAAGCGAACAAGCTGTGAGATATAAACCCCATAAGATGTTGCACGGGGAACATCGCTGTCTAAAAACGGAAAATTTACTATATTAAAATTAAAATCATCTCTTTTATCATAAATTTTAGTAGTGACATAACCATTTTCAATGGACAGATTTAGATCGAGAAAGTTTGCTTGCTTTTCTGAAGTGTTCGCTTTATTAAGTTGTAGTTCTTTAGGATAAATCTTATTAACCAGTAAAAGCTGTAATTATATCATCTTGATGTTCAGTAGAAAGAGATAACATAAAGTCTCTTTCATAACAGTATAAAAACAGATCAGCAACAAGGGGTGCACAATTAGTACCCATTGGGATGCCTATTACTTGTTTATAAATAGAGGTACCGAATCTAACATAAATATTATCCAGTAAGAAAGTTAGCGACTCTATTAGGTCTTGACAAGTCCATAAGGTATAATTATCATAAGAACCATCTGTAAAAAATGCCCTTTGTTCATTACAAGCGATTAAGGTTTTATTTTCTCTAGCAAACGTTTTTTCAATGAGACTGGTTCGTTTGTCTCTTATTAAATTATGAGGGAGCGAAGTGTATAATGTTGAGAAATCATAAGTAGACAAACAGAACGCCCGAAAATTATTTGATTTAAGCTTTTTCAAAACGTCATTTGAATTTTTAATCGACCAAAATAAAGTTTTGCCAGAAGTTTCAAAAACCTTATCACAATACCTAATTACATGTTCTTTTATAGCTGTAAGACAAGATGTTAAGAGCACGGATAATTTAGTAGTAGTGCAAGAACTAGAGTTAGCAATAAATCTTGCTTTGTACGGTGTTTTATGCATTTTAGGCAACCAATACATAGTAGGTACTTTGTCTTGTTTCGGCTCAATACTAATTCTAAATTTTGTAATTTGTAGAGTGTGTGCAGTAACAATATCACTCTCAGATGAAGAAGTCAGTATATAAGCATTAGTGCTGTTCAGTTCTTCAGTTTGAATATTAATATAGTGTATTCGTCACACTATAATTACATTATTATAAGCCTTATCAGCAGGTGTTAAAACAAATCTGTTATGAAAGTCTTGAATTCCTTTTTTCAAATGACGAAAGTTAAAACGAGGTCGAGGTGGTAATAAAGCAATGTTTCTTTCATAAAATGATATACGAGTGTCAATTATTTTGAATATGTGTTTTTTCCAGTTAGAAAGTGCATAAGGCTCGGCATGTTTTCTTTTGCACCATTTATTGCAAAATAAGTTCAAAGACTCAGCAATTTCTGCACGGCATGCATTAATATCAATTTTGGATGATATTCTATATTTGGGACCTTTAGAAATTAAATTACGAAATCTAGAGTCTTTGATTAAATTAAGATCACCGGTAACAATATGACCGGCAGGCTTATAGCAATATTTAGAAGTTAAACACTCTCAAGATTTTGGTGTATTTTCAATGATCTGTAAATCCGATGTAATTATATTGTAATTAAAAATTGTATTTCTAGTTGGTTTGTTGTATTTATAACAAACGATAGGCGATTCGGTATTCTTAAAATAAATAGGAACAGCCGATTGAACTGTTTTATCTTTAAATATCAATAAAATCTATTCCTTTATTTAAAAATTTTATCATATTTTGGGTTTGCTTTGTGTATAAATTTGCATAATTTAATATACGTTTTTCCGCTATTTTGTGGCAGCGTCAAAGTGGCGTTTACGCGCCGTTTTGACGACGTCACGCAATTGATGTTGTTATTCCCTGATGAAGATTATAAATCGAAACGTCGGAATCAAAATATTAACAACATATTTCGTGTTAGTGCAGATTTCTTCCCCAATTTATTTAAAAAAGAAATTTTAAGGAAATGTCTTTGATGGTCAGATTCCAAGTCAATGTGCGGCCTGAGAACTTGCCGAGTATAACACTGAATAAGACTAGCAACCTAGTAAAATGAATGGATTCTAATGACGATGTCGTCGGCTTCCTCATCCAGTTTCTGCAGACTTGATATAGAAAGAGAAGCCAAACTAGATAGCATAGCGTGTCTGCCAGATTGTTTTAAAATAATATGTAGGTCATGAATAGAACAACGAATACGTGATTTTCTTTTTATGTTTCCATTAGTTCTGCTTCCGTGCGACCTCGATTTTCTTTTACGTATTTCAAGCAATTCAAAGACGTCATAATCAGGATTATAAGAAATGTTGCATTCTTGATAAATATTATCATTTAAACCAAGTGGGTAAGGAGTTTGTAATTTTTTAATCCATTTCTGCTCCGAAACGAGCCTGGCTTTGATTTTAAATGCTCTTGAAGCAGTGCTGTCAAATGTAAGTTTTTCTACTGGTTGAACGGAAATATTTTGTAAACGGTGTCCTGAATGCTTAAAGTGTTGGTATAAAAATGTTTTAAATTTGCTGTTGTTTCGAATTTTAGAACAATGTTGTCCAAAACGTGTTTTTAAAGGGCGACCTGTTTGTCCCACATATTGAATTCCACAGTTATTAGAATTTCAAGTTAAAACGTAAACGGAAAAAATGCAGTTCCACCAAACATTGCATAAATCTTATTATGTATGTTTATTATTAATACGTTAAGAAAAGTAAGAACAGTAAAGAAAAATAGTTTGACCAAAAAAACCCCTAAATACTGCAGCCTAACACAAAAACAAAGCAACACTTAACATCAATTTAAATGCCTTCCTGAGTAATGAGTTACCAACAACAATATCTAAGATCATCTTGTCTAACACATGTTTACAGTAAGATGTATTTGTAAAAGTGTGTTTTGGCCTTTAATTTCATGGTTGTGAAAAGGGATGACAAAAAATTGTTGATTTCTCTCTTTATAATTAAAAGTTCTTTTAAAGATTCTTGGATATTGTCAGTATCATTTTGATCATGTGGAAATTCGAACTGTTTTTGTTTTGCGATGCTTCGTTTTTGTGTTTGATTGCAAATAGAATTTTAGGGATTTTCAAGCTATATTTTTCTTTACTGTTCTAAATTGTGTTAACACTTTAAAATTTGTCTTTTCGTAATTGGGAAATTATTGACCTTTTTAAATTTTAAATCAAAGTGATTTCACTGTAAAATGTTTCTAAGGTCGCCATTATGGTATGACAAAGAATTTTGAAGTAATCTTAAGAAATTAAAAAAAAAATGGTTTTAGGGCAAAGTTTTTCACTTCAGACGTAATTTTGATCCAAAATAAGTCCAAATTTAGAAAAAAGTGATCTTCTTATTGAAATGATTTCATTCGAAAATATTTCTAATGTTGCAATAAGGTAACTTATGTGTTACAAATAGCAATACACTGATCAGCTTTCAACAGAGGGCTTTGCTTGTAATTAGTACTGATAAGCCAAGATAGGAACAATAATAAATATACGTTATTCAAGGGACATTCGGACATTTACCAGTGATAATAGCAAGAATAATAATGGGGTGATGGTAGCTTATCTCAAACTTGGTGTGGCATTTCATTCATGCAGAATTTGGAGGGAAAGTTGATTATACAAAAAGCATGGATATTAATGAAATATATTGTTCAAATGACTGCTGTTTTACTGTGTTATTACTGATCAGCATCCCACAGTTGCCAAGAGTAGTATTTAAAGCTACACTGCCAGGTGTATTTGTTTACTATCTGCAGTTCATGACCCCAGAAACTCATCCCCGGGATTTTCAAATTTTGACAGTTAACATTTTTTTTTCTCAAAAATTACAATAAAATGCATTTTGTCATAAGCTTTTCTCTGCCATTTCATTTGAAATATTGCAAAGAAGTTATATGTACTAATTGAAAAAGGGCCCTTAGATGTGAAGCATGTCAAAAATACCATGAACCTGCCCCAGCGCCATTAAGATGCTTAAATATAAATAGTCAAGTTGGAGGTTTAACAAAAATACGGCTTTAAAGTGTAAACTTTGACGAAACTTTAAAGCGTTTAAATTTAATTAGATTTGATGCAGTGCTCTGACTCAATTTTATAAATTTGCTTTATAGACATATTATTCGAAAAAAAAACAACAAAAAAGTAAATAAAATCATCCATTAACCATGATGCAACTTTTTTGCACGGTACGTTTTCAAACAAGTTTTAGTTTCCAAAAAGCTAGTCGGTAATTAGCTTGACATTCTAACAAAAAGACGGCTCTGAAGTGTACACTTTAGACGAAACTTTAAAGCGTTTAAAGCGTTTCAATTTAATTAGACTTGATGCAGTGCTCTGACTTATTTTTTTTAAAATTGCTTTATAGTCATATTATTTTTATTTCTGCATATCTTTTTCCTTCTAGTCAATAAATATTGCTTCAAATCATAGTCCAAATTGCAACTATATCATAGTTTAAGTATTTTTTATTTTCCATGTGTTTCACTTCTTTCTTGTCAATTAAAAGTTTCAAATCAAAGGTTGACTTATTATTTATTTTTCCTGCCACAATATGATTTCTGTCTTGGATATTAGCATCCGCCCGAATATACTTGGTATATAAAAACTTGATAAAGCAGAAGCCGGGCATGCAAACTTTTTACTCTGCCATCCGAAAGTTCCTTCACACTCCTCCAATAGGAAACTCCACACAATCTATAGATCATGTGACATGACAATCACTCTAAAACTCCACCCATCAGTACTTTCAGTACTTTGATTTAAGAATAATGTAGACTTATATACATCATTTTGAGGGAATTTGAAAGCAAGAGAGCCGCGAAGGCCCTGAATTGCTCACCTGAAAATATTAAAAATATATCCGACTGGCAGTTTCTTAAAAGATGCTTTTTTACTATTATAACAAGTCTATGTAACCAGTCCTTCCATGTTTTTATAAAGTGACAAAGCTTTAACAACTTTAACAGATTTAACAGAGGATCTTTAAATGCATGATCACGTGTATTATTTTTTTTTATCTGTCAAGAAGATTTCGAAGGAAGTTTTCTCAACTGACATATCGGCACACAAAGCACCGCCCTCAGATGATCTGGCATAAATAAAGTTTATAAAATTTTCCTCATAGAGATAATTGTAGGAGAAACAAGGAGTTCCATCTGGAGGCCATGATTTTGTTGTTGTTCTTTAACAAAAGATCACGACTGAATAATTATACCTTTGTTTTTCCAATTTTGTTCCTTTAAAAAAGTTTTTGAATCAGGTCATCAGTTTTTTTGGAGAGATTTTGAACATTTTGTTAATTAGCCTTGACCTTAGAATCTCGATTTGAACAACTTTTGAATAGGTAAATGGCAGGATTATTTACGTTAGAATTCACCAATATAGTCCTAATAGATGAAAAGGGAACTTTGAAAGCCATTGAAAATGACAAATATGAAAAAATGCAGGCCCGGGTTGATTGAGGTTGTTCATGGACAGTAATGGAAATGCATATTACTGCCCACGCCACCTAGCCCCGGGTTGAGCGCAACTCAATATTTACACTAATAAAAAGTACAATTTTGACCATCCCAAACGATGGTGTGCAGATGGCGATGGACATGGAACTTTCAATGCAGCATTTTCAGATTAATACCATTCCATGTTGGTCCCTAGATAAATGCATGGTTTGCCTTATCTTCGAATATAAATCCTGCATATCATAGGCAAGGCCAAAGGCAAAATTTAAAAAGCAGGAAATATATCCTTGGGTTTGATTGAACAATATCCAAATCTATATTGGCTGTGAATTTGAAACCCTTCATCTCGAAACTGGCCGAAATATTAAAACAAATGTAATTTTTGATGTACTATCAACATAGTACATATGTATCGTGCTCAACGAGTAAATATTAATTCAGATATTGATTGACAAACAGATAATATAATTTATGTTTTAACTTGAAACGCTTTAAATTGTGGCTTTCAATATGTAGGACAGACGGGACGCCCTTTGAAAACACGTTTTAGTCAGCACTGTTCTAAAATACGAAACAATAATAAAATCAATACATATTTATATAAACATTTTAAACAATCAGGCCACACTTTAAAACACGTTAGTATTCAACCTGTGGAAAAAATTATATTTGATAACAGTGCTTCAAGAGCATTTAAAATTAGAGCAAGACTTGTTTCAGAAGATAATTGGATTAAAAAACTACAAACTCCTTATCCACTTGGTTTAAATGATAATATTTATCAAGAAGGCAACATTTCAAAAAACCCTGATTTTGACATTTTTGGATTGCTTCAAATACGAAAACGAAAATCGAGGTCACATGGGATAAGGACTAATGGTAACATCAAAAGAAAATCACGTGTTCATTGTTCTATTCATGACCTTCAAAATATTTTAAAACATTCTGGAAGACATGCTATGCTGTCGCGTTTAGCTTCTCTTTCTATTTCAAGTTTACAAAAAGTGGATAAGGAAGCCGATGATATTGTTATTAGAACTCATCCACTTTATGAGGTTGCAAACCTTACTCAGTGTTACTCTCGGCATGTTCTAAGACCACATATTGACTTGGAATCTGATCACCAAAGACATTTCCTTAAAATTTCATTTTTAAATAAAGGCATAGATTTTATTGACCTTCCAAGTATATTTAAAGATAAAAATGTTGAATCGGCTATACCTAATTATTTAAAGAATACTGAAACACCCATCGTTTGTTATAAATATAACAAGCCTATTAGAAACACAATTTTCAATTACAACAAAATTACCTCGGATTTACAGATTGTTGAAAACACACCATTATCTTGAGACTGTTCTAATTCAAAATTTTGCTATCAACCTGCCGGTCATATCGTTACAGGGGATCTAAATGTTATCAAAGACTTTAGAATCCGCAATTTAATTTCAAAAGGTCCAAAATACAGAATTCCATCGGACATCGACTTTAATACCTGTCGTGCGGAAATTGCAGAGTCTTTAAACTCTTTTTGCAATAAATGGTGTAAACGAGAACATGCTGAGCCTAATGCTCTTTCAAACTGGAAAAAACAAATATTCAAAATAATTGACACTCGTATATCCTTCTATAAAAGAAACATAGCTTTACTACCACCTCGACCTCGTTTTTACTTTCGTCATTTGAAAAAAAGGTATTCAAGATTTTCACAACAAATTTGTTTTAACACCTGCTGATAAGGCTTCAAATAATGTTATTATAGTGTGACGTATACACTATATAAATATTCAAACTGAAGAGCTTAATAGCACTAATGCTTATACACTGACATCTTCATCTGAGAGTGATATTGTTACTGCACACACTCTACA